>VZTB01012992.1:352688-570136 GCA_013397245.1 Thryothorus ludovicianus | reverse complement strand
TAATAAATAATAATTATATAATAATTTAATTTCTTTAGTGTGATTAAAAAGATAGAAAGGAGTGTACAACTGCCAGCTTCTGGTTTGGTTTCTTTTTTAACTCTACAAATGAGGTGGTATCAAGCAGAAGCCAGTCAAAACAAACAAAGTTTAAAAACGGAATTAAAATAGAAAATACCCACAAGGTAGTTGGAATCCAGTCCATAATATGCATTAAAACCTGCATGGAAAGTCAAAATATAAATCAATAAATTTCTGTGATTAATGAATGCTAAGTATAACTTGCTAGAATATTCCCACAGTTTATTATAAATGTTCTGCTAAATCTCTAAGATATGGTTATCAGCCTTTTGCTCTGTACTCAGTATTGAGACAACTACTGACAGATTTGCTCCTTATATTTTTAAAGTATCTGCCAGACATGAGATTTTTTAGGCAAAAAGAAAAAATATTTTGAGTTTGCAAGATTAATTGCTTAAGTGAAAGTTAATAATGTGGCAGTGCAGTGATATGTTAGGACTAAAGATCATTATATCCCAAGTGGAATTTTACAAATAATCAAATAGCAGCATTGTTTCAAGCAAAGGGAAAAGGTGACTGAGATTTATAAAGTTAACTTGTTCTTGTAATGCCTTGGTATTTTGCTGCATGTGTGGGAGGATTTGCAAATTCAGTCAACAACAGCCCATATGGCAGAGCCTTGCCCGGAGCTGAATGAACCATTGAGAACATTCCTTTGAATAATAGCTTTTTAATACAACATGAAATTCAGTAAACATATTATTTGCTGAGTGCATTTAACAGACTGTCTGGTTTTAGAGGGAGTAAAATCTGAAAAGTAGCTGCAGTGCAACCAGTAATTTTAGAGAAATGTGCCAGAAAGGTTATCCTACACATATTAATCAACAAGCTCTCAGTCTGATGTCAGATGGAGGCTGAGGGCTTTGGCAAGCACCAATGGAGTATTATTTTCTGGGATAAAACCCCCATGATCTTTACATGCTGCAGGTACATTTCCTGCCCACTCAAATTTTCTGCAGCATCTTCATGTCCTTGTACATGTCAGTGTTTAAATTTTCCCATATGCATCAATCTTGATGTTTTTTAAGCTCTGTAGTGTAATGGAAATGAGTTTCAGAGTTATAGTTCATGGCAATTTTAAAGTGTGAAGCCTTTTAGAGAACAATGTTTCATGTTTCCTATGAGCTCTAAGTAGGAATTTGTGTCTGATAGGTATCACTCATTGTATTTTCCATTGCAACTCATTTTTCTCCTCTTTGAATAAACAGTTCTGTTCAGATCTTCTTCCTGCTCTTTCTTGTCATCTTGGTTTTGGTCAAGGTAAGATCAGAGCAGCTACATTGTTCCTGTCAAGCAGCCATGAAGGCTGGGAGCTCAGAGATGGAAATGGGACAGCTTTAGAGCATGCAAAAGGGCTGCAGGCACCCTTTACAGTTTCCATAACTCAGGTGTCTGAACCCAAAGATTTTGTCCATAAAAATGAGTTCACAGGTAAAAAAATGAATAAAAAAAATATAAAAATTGACAATTAGCTTCTTTGCTGTGGCTCCCTGCTTTCTGTGCCCCAACAATTGTGTATGTTTCATTTTTTTCCAGAACTTTTCTTTGCCCCTGACCGAAAGATCTGGAAATATCCTTTAAAAAGAGGGAAAAAAAGGTGTCTCCCTTCCCTGAGATTCTGTAGTTGTGAGTTGGGAAATACCACTCAAAAGGGCAAAACTAATACTAAAACTGTCAGCTTTGGCAGCACCATTGCTGCATATGATTGGAAAATCTGCTTTTTCTTCTTAAATGCAGTATGTGGTGTGATGGCAGCGTTCTCATGGCCGGTGTGAGGATTTTAACGGCGGTGTTGCGACAGTCAGTGCAGCTGTTGGGTTGCATGGGGAGGAGAAAAATTTCCATCCAATTTCTGCTGTGTGGGGTGAGAGTGGGAACGCTTCAAACCTCGTGTTTGGCTCCCAGATGCACAAACCACATGTCTGAGCTGACACACAGGGAAGCATTGTTCATCAGTTAAAAATTGGCATCTGTTACTTCCTCCCTTTGGGCCAAACTGGGAACCATATTGTGACTCCTTAGGTGCTCTGGCAACAAAATTACATATTGCCCCACACTGAAGAATGAGTTATTAGTGCAAACGGAAGAACTGTGCAATACAACAGAAATGTGTAGTACCAAATGCAATGGGATGAGGCAGGTGACAGGAGACATGCAGGAGACAGTTTTGAACTGGGTCTGATTAAGTAATGGATGTACCACTGCACATAGCACTGCCAGACTCACTTGTGCCTTTTTATTTTTTTTCCCTGATATTTAACAAATACTGGAAAAAGTGCAGGACAAAATGTAAACCACAGAGATCTCTTGATGTTTACAAGACCTCAGCTGGACTGTGGTCAGAGCAGTTGCTTTGCTTTTACTGCTATTCCCAGGCTGACTTTCCCATGTAAACCACAGCTGTGAGCAGGTGGCAGTGCATGTTCATGTGTGCTTCATGTAGGGGAATAGCCTCTCTTTAAATCTTGTGCATTTTTTTTCACATTCAGCTGAAAACATAATTTACAATGGCAGACAGATATAAACAAGAATTTCACAAGATAAAAGCAAACTCCTAGTGTTTTGGTTTCTTTCCCTAGTTATACTTGATATTTAAGTGTACTTTACAATGAAATACATGTTTAGAAAAGAGGTCAGTCTGGGTGAATACATAAGCTAATTTCTTTTTCTTCAGATGAAAGTAGATTTGTTGTTTTTTGTTTTTTTTTTTTAATTTGGAAAAAGGTCAAGCTTCTCTCCCTCATTGCTACATTTTTTTTTCCATGGAGAATAGACTTGATTGTTCTCCAAACATTGTTTCCTGTTCTTCACAGAGGGGAAATGTTTATTCTTTGTTCCTAATAATCAGACATACTGTAATGACTTGTTCACAGGGAAGAAAAAATTACAGGAAAGTTAAGACTGATGATTAATGTTTTCTTTACGCTGAAATTTTAAGAGCAGTAGAGCAGGGGCTGTTAGAGTGAAATATATGTGATGCATTGGAAACCCTGGGTAAGCTGAAGGATGTATATCACATGCAAAAGAGGAGTACACAAAGGCATTTATTTGCCAGAGAAAATGGAGAAATGCATTTTCTCTGTCTGCTCGCCCAAGCGGGCACAATCCTTTTGCTGCCTGTAAGAAGGGTGTGAATGCAAAATTGGAAGGCCATCAGACCAATGCTATTCACTTAATTGCTTTAGTTGGGTTTGATTGAGATGATCATAGTGCCTCATTCAAATGCTAGTGTAACATGTCCCAGCAGATATTTTAAACTGCTGTTTAGGCAAGATCTGTTGGGGTGAATGTTTCAGGATGTTCCTGAAGACATAACTACTCCCCATGCATCAGAAACCTGGGGTTTGCCTGCAGGAGAGACTTTGTGAGTTATACCAGCATAATCACCCCTGGAGCCAAGGTGCACAGCTGTGCACACTAAAACTCCTCTTGGAGTGACATAGGGTGAGCCAAAGCTAAATACAGCAGTTAAAGCCACAAGCCACATGGTTTTCCTGCCTTAATTTTTTTGACATAAAGTCATGTACTAAAAAGACTTTCCCGCATAGGTCAAGACTGAATCTTTTATCGTAACTTTTCCACATCTATAGATTCTGCTTGAATAAGCAGCCTATTAGTTGTTTCCTAAATTAAATAAATGCGTTAGCTTTTATAAATCCCTTCAGTGACCTACAGTTGTTCACAATATGTTAGCTTAAACAGAGATTAATTTTTCTAGGGCAAATGGTGGGGTGCTGATATCCCAGAATCAGAATGTGAGATTTTTGAGTCAGGGAAACAATATGTATATGTATGAATTTCCACCATTTTTATTCTACTCAACTCCATGTTTCCTACTGCCTGTACTTATAAGAAGCAGTGCTTCTCCCAAGATAAAAAAAAAAAAAAAGTCTCTTTTTCTGAATTTCATTCTCCTTCTAGCTGCTCATCTGGAACATTCACTTCACTTTTCTGCCGTGGGTTTAGAGTAAGTGTTGTTACTATCCTAAAATACAGTTCATTAGTTGCTAATGAGGGCATAGGAAAAGAGTGACAATTCTGTTGTTTAAACTTTAGGATTTTCTTTTCACAGATTCTAAATCTCAAGGACAAATTCAGAGATAATACATTTAGAGTGAAGTGTAATCCTGTTTTTCAAAGTCCTTATTCTGAGAATTTCTCCATCAGTTTTTCCCTTTTGAAAACTGTCAGGCAAATTAGGACATAATTTATATGTGCTTTATATTCTTCCCAGATGTTTCTATTCCATTCTATTAATTTAATCTTAATTCTCAAATGTAATGGATTTTTAATGAGGGATCTAAATAGAGATATAAAATAAAACTAATTAATTAAAATGTAAATGAGTATTGGAAGCAATGAAAACAGCAATGAAGATGCACAGAGAATCTAAGACTGAAAAGTGTCAACAGAAAACAAGGACACTTTGTGGAAAAGAATTAGGCTGATGAATTTTTAAAATAAAATCTCTGGAGGAAAAGGGATTCTGTAAGTATTTTGTCTGTATAAATAGAAAGAAAATAATTATGTTAATGACAAGTGGAGGGGAAAAACCTAAATCTGAGGGAGAAGATCAAAATTGAACTGAGTTTGAAGAACATGATGGCTGCTAGAAAAAATAGTTGCAAATCTTTTCTGAGGTGCTTATATCAGAATTCCAGCTGATAAAACAAGATGAGGCTTCACGTTGATTTAATTCCATTTAACCTAAAGAATCACACCAAGTTCAATGCACTGTGTTATAGAGAAGGCATTGATAAGCTGTAAAGGCTTCAGAAAAGAGTGGAGAGCTAGGGTGTGAAGCAGAGAAAAGAAATAATATATAAAACAAGCCCAGAGCATAATGAGAACAAAATAAGTGGTCTCAACCTGTGATGCCTGGGAGACAGTTCACTCTGTGCTCCTAAGAATGTAACTGGGAGGAACAGGATGGCACCAATGGTGGTTGTGAAAAAAATAATAAAAAGGATACCTGACAGTGAAAGTCAGAGTGATGGCACACCTACCACCTTAGCTTGGTATGTGACAGAAACTTGTCCCTGGTCCCAGTTTCTGCCACCACTCAACCCAAGTTGAGGGAGGAGCCAGCACTGGCCTCTTCCAAGTACCAAAGCTGTGGCTGGCAGCTAAGTCACACACAGTAATTCCAGGCTCCATCAGAGCTGGCTTTTGGGTCCCATGAGTGCATGTCCAGGTGGAGGCAGGCAGCATCCCTGTGACACACATCTCTGTGACACACATGCCCAGGTCCCTGCCTTCTTCCAGCACAGGGTCCCCAGGCAGGAAACTTGTGTTTACTGCAAGGATTGCAGTGGAGAAGGACATGGGGATGCAATTTTAATCAGTGAGTGTTTATTACATATTTCAATATTGGATCCTATCTCTAAATTGTACAGCAGAGGAGGGGGAAATAGACACCATTTTCCTTCCTGCACCAGGGCATAGCTAGGCACAGAGTCAGAAGGGGCTTAGATACTCCTGCAGCTGTGGACACCATTTCTGGCAACAGCTGTTGATCAAGTGAACAAAAGGTAAACCCTAAATTGTCATAAAACAGATCTAAGTCTGTTACAGAGATGATAGATGAACTATGTATATATTTAATCTCTAACTGCTGTGATTGTATAATATCAGCATTTGGGATTTTACATATCAATATTTGCTATTATTTATAGTTTCAGGATTACCTCAAGTTTGGTAGTAAAAGAAAAGCTGGTTATAATCAGAGACAACCAAGAGATGTACTGAGCATGGAGATGGATGTGTTTTGAGCCTTAGGGAGAACATAAATTATAAAAGCAGTGGCTAGGATGAGGAGGACAGGAACACATGACTTAAGTGAATTGCAAATATGTGACCAATCTTAAACCAGCAACATTTCAGCCTGAGCTGAAATAATCATGTGAAATTTTATACCATGTTTTCTCGTACTAAAAAGGTGATGCTTTGTGTAAGCAGCTGTGAATGTCTGAAATCCCTTCTAAGCCATGAGAAATAATTAGATCAGTTGACTCAGATACAACAATGCTATTATTCACTGACTGGGCTTACTTGTGACACTGGAAAGGTCTGAATTTTTATAGGTTTATGAGGCTGAAAATGAGACTGTCTTGGAAGATGCCACAGCCGTGAAAATGACAAGTAATGGGTTGGAATCTGGTGACAAAATATGTGAGGATTTGATAATCAATTAACACCCGCATCCTATTCCTTTAGGATTTTGCTTCTTGCATGCTTCCATCTGGCCTGAATGCAGCTCAGCAGGGAGCTCTAAATCCTGCTGGTTTTGTGTTTATAGCAGCATAACCCTTGATTCAGAGCCTTTGATAGCTCCCCTCTGGCTGCCACACACCACACATGTGCAGGAGATACACACCAGCTGTGAAGTCAAGCTGGCAGGGACTACAGGCTAATGAGACTCTGTGTAGCTCCCAATTCTCACATCAGTGAAGTGCTCCAGCAGCTCCTGCCAGGTTCAGCTGTGTCTCGTTGTGAAGCAGCCCTTTGGGGAACTCACCTTCCCTTCCAGTGTCCTCTGCCTCCTTTTCTGTGCCCAGCTAGTCCAGACAAGTGGCTGAAGGGTTTGGTGCACTTGTATAGGGCAGGCTCTTTGGGAACCTGTGGTGTGGACGTGGCCTCTGATTCAAGGAGCCTGTAAATCACGGGTGTTTGGAAAACAGGAGGGTATACAAGATTGCTTTAGATACAACTGGTTTCTATCTTTTCCCGTAAGTGTCAAGAACAGGCAAGTAAATTTACAAGATTGCATGAAGTGGATATATTTTAAGGCAGTTTTGAAGGGAACATATTTTAAAGAAGTTCTGAAATGGTAGCACCCCCCTCTTATTTCTTAGAATGCTTGGTTGAAAAATGTAACTATCTTCTAAAGAACTTTGTAAAGGATTATCATTATAGGACTCAGTTTGGCAAACATATGCTATATTTCTGTGT
Source organism: Thryothorus ludovicianus (assembly GCA_013397245.1). Lineage (NCBI taxonomy): Eukaryota > Metazoa > Chordata > Aves > Passeriformes > Certhiidae > Thryothorus > Thryothorus ludovicianus. The sequence goes on along the minus strand of VZTB01012992.1, from coordinate 563,104 downwards.
AATCTCATCTCAGAAATCTGTTTCACATTTTGCATGTGTTGTTTATGGCTGGTAAATATTTTTTTTCACTTTCTCTGATATGAATTATCTCCGTCATATTGAATAAATGAGCTTTGTAGTAAATGTGATGTATAGTGTTGTAGCAACTTCACATTTATCTAATGGAAGAATTTTTTTGTGATTCATTGCAAAGTGCTCTGAGAAATTGTAATAAAAACATTTTTTTGTCAGTGAGGACAATTTTTTAATTCATATAGATGTACAAATTTCAACCTGTGGATGTAGGTGGTTACTGGTGACACCTGCCTGTCTGCTCATCGCGTGTTTTGTACCCATGCAGTGCAAATGGAGAGCTTTTCCCAGAGGCTGCTGGGGACTAAAGAACAGAAAATAATGAAGTGTCTGTTGCTTATGCCAAAGAAAACTACAGGGATACTAGTAGCTGCAGGAAGAGGTGAAAGAGGCAGAAGTGACACACAAGGGCCAAGTGTTGTCACTGTTATCATTTGCTTCTGATTAAAGACTTATTTGTCACGACCAATCATTTACTAATGTTCAAACAAGGCTGTCAAAGAATGCTTCATGAGAACAGCAGCAATGAGGTTTTGAAGATAAATGTACATTTTACCTATCCTTCCACAGCTGCTGGAAAATTAATGTCAGTGCTAATGAAGAAAAGATCTCTTGGGATAATAGGAAGCTGTAGAGTTAGAAATGTGGGATTTGTTTACTCTCTGCAGAGAAAAGATCTCTCAATGCTTTTTCTGTCACTGCAGTTTTTAAGATACTTGGATTTATAAGTCCCTAAGCTCTGAATACCACATACCTAAAATAATTCCCAATCATTAAGAGAAAAATTGTCATGTAAAAAAGAGCTGGAATCTATTTGCTCATGATTTATTTTATTACATGCACAAGACCTCAGACTAGTTCAGTTTCCTTACTAGGTAGGTTTTCATAACCTCCAGCAATGGTTCTTTACATAGTTTAGTCCATTGTCTTAGAAGTGAAATGACTGATGGAAATGTATCATAAAAAAGTCACTTAAAGCAGCAATGACAAATACAAAAAAGCAATAAGTATTACTTATCAACATTGAATGAAAACTAAAAAGATAATTTCAAAATAGAAATTACTACTTGAATTATATTCTTGGTGTAAAACTGCATGTTTGGGAAATACTTTGCATGATTTTTTTTTTTTTCATATTTCTGGATACAAACTTTTTTAAAAAAGGAGGAGCTGAAAATAAACTTCAGAAAATAGAGAGACCTAAATTAGTATCCTAAAGGGTTTTCAGACACCTAGCTCCATGGCTTCTGTCTCCTCTTATCAAAGCACTCTACAGCTCCCACTGACCCTCTTTTATTTGTTCCCTGGAATTTAAAAGTTTCTATATCTTTCAATGTTTCAAAAATATGACTTCTTAAATTAGAATACTAAATATAGAGTTATGAGTTCAGTCATAACTGGTCATTAAATACTAACAAAAGAGGAAAGCTGGCTCAACTTCATATCCACACCCAGAAGAAAACATTATATTCTAATTATTACAGAGAAGCATTTGAAACTAAATTGAGAGGAATTTTTAATTTTTTGATAACAAATGTTCAAATACTCTTAACCCTTTGCAACTATGAAGACACAGAATTTCTTAATTAATGTTGGAAATGTGCAGAAGTCATAAGAAATCATCATAACTTCAGAACTTTTTCAAAAGTCATGGTATCAAGTGAACTTTTCCAGAATTGAAATGTCTTCTGCTCAAACTATGAACTGGGTGGCAGCACAGAAAACACAAAACTTCTGTTAGTTGCTGTAATTAAAATAGCTGGAGTATTACAATAGAAGCATTTGTGTTTAGCACTGCTTTTCAAAGCTGTTAACTAAAAGCTTGCTGCAGTCTTCTGGCATACACAGAAATGAGACTATTATGTCAGTGTGTTAACTTCCCTTTCAATTCTACATCCTTTCATGGAAAATGCTAGTATTTGCTGAATTCCTCAGCTGACTGCAAATAAGAATTCCACATTCTAAATGCTTACTTTTAATTTTACTGCTGTAAACAAGGGTAGTCTTTTCAAATGAACCAAGGGTTATCCTGCTCTAGAAAAGACATTTTGAAATTTAACTGGATTGAACTGTATTGAAATCTTGTATTTCGTTAAGAAAGATCATGAAGTGGGATAAATTGAAGGATCTGCTGTGGGACTGGGTGGTAGATGCTGGAGATGGGGTTCTGTCTGCCAAACAGCTCTGGGTACAGTGGGAACAGCCTTAGGTAGAGAAGTCCAAGGATAAAGTGAGAAAACAACCTCTGGCCTCGAAATCTCTAACCACCTGTGGAGAAAGGTCTCTCTCCCCCCATTTCTTGAATTTCAGAGGGTTTTCCAAAACATTAGGGTATTTAGTACCCCTTGCCTTTTTTATGAGATGGCATTTCTCCCCCATCCTTTTCTTCATATAACTGAACAAAGTAGTTACTTCCCCTGCCCTGCTCCTATGAATAGCAAGTTATTTTTGTTAGCCTGAGCTAACAAAAGTGGAAATAGCATTTAATGTTAGTAAATATTTTTAGAGCAGGTCAAGTGAGGATCCACTGACTTTATAAACATTTATTAGTGGCTTCTTATCTAGATCCACTCTTGCAGTATGCTTCCTATTTTTCTTGCTTTCTAAAACTCATTTAGACTTTCTGTTATATGTGTTCTGTTTTATAACTTTTCTGTTATCATCCTGATGTAAAGTCTAGGTAATCTGCAGGAGGAGCAGCAAAATAATGTCATGTTTGAGGAATGACTTAAGAGTACCAATTTTAAGTTGAAAAAAAAAATCTTTTGTTTTCTAGGTTTTGACCATAACAAAGAATTCATTGTATGAGATAAAAATGTGTAATGCTCTCAGAGGGCAACTGAATGTCACTCTGCATTGGCTTTTATCAGGCTCTGTAAGCATTGCACTGGTTGCAGCATGTGAAAGGAATGATCAGTGCACAAAGCACACTTTAGAGTATCAATTATGAGAAAATGAAGATGGAGGGAGGAGCAGGAATAAATCTCTATTGAATTCAGTAAGGCTGTTTTAGAGTTAAACCTGTTCAGGTGAGCCTGGAAATGAATGAACTGGCCATTTCTCATCCTTCTTTCTCTCCACCTTGCAAAGGACAGTACCCAGCTGCAGATAACTAGCTAAATAAAGCACTTTTTTTGTTTTTATTCCCTTGTTTATGCATTTCATTTGCTACATGTGCTACATGCTTAATTTACCATAATGATTTTGAAGATCACTTCCACCTAAACAAGGAGTATCTAGACTTCCCTGACAATCAGAACACATACTAAGGTAGGATTACTTTCATTTTGCTTAAATTTCCATAACTGAAGATAGACCAAGTCAGGAAAAAACAGAAAATTCAAGGCATTGAAATATTGTCTCTGACATATGAATTAGAAATAACTTTGTTAAATTAGTTGCAGTTATGTAATTTTTGTAATGTCTCAGATTCTGTAGGAGTGAACAGTTTGGAATAGGATTTGTCAGCAGATATGTCCCCTCATTAAGTTTTAAAAATATTCTCTTTGACAGGGGTAAAGTTTAGGAGTGGGCCCTTTTCCCTGATAGTCACATAAGAATGTGCCAAAATAGATGGATAGAACAGAAAATTCCAATGTAGAAAAAAATAAACACCTGAAATAAGCTGTGCAATTTAATATTAATGTCATTTTCATACCTCTGTTGCATGAAAATTAAATATTTCAAACATCTGTCAAATGTTCACCTTGAAAATCCAGATCAGACACAAATATTACTAGTCAACTCTGTTCTCATTTCATTGTTATTTTTCTTGTGATTGAGCCCATCAGATTGTCTCCTTGGGTTTGATTTTTTTATTAGTGTAATATTTGTCTGAATATGAGCTAAATTCTCTGATCTATTTTTATTGGACTCACAAGAAAGGTTCAGAACTCCTGTCAGAAGATGAAAACATGGAGAGATGGAAATGTGTTTCTGCCTTATTTGTATTCCCTCCATTTGATTATCTGGGACCCTGTGTCTAAAGAAAAAGTGGTATAGGGTGGTATCATGCCATGTAAAATAAGAAATGGTGGCCAGTATTCATATCTACTGTTGGAGGTAATCCAATAGTAAATTGGATAAGTAAAAATCCCTTATCTGCTACATTAACTGCATCATTATGGTCCACAGTTCATCTTGCTATTAAAACTTGGTTCAGTCACAGCCATGAAAAGTTTTGAGTAGAATCCCTTTTGCTCTTGTACCATCCTTATTGCTTCTGTTTTCTTAGGTATTCACCTTCCACACCAGTGACTTGTCCCTGCTCCATAATGCTCCTGTTCTTCCCACCCAGGAAAGCTCCTGAGCATGGGGGATCCTTTTCTGATGGTCTCTGGATCCCTGTACAACTGCAGAGACCCTATGAGAGCTGGAAGGATTTCTTCCTGTGTTAAATGCCCTGGGCTTTGGGTCTCATGCAGACTCTGGTCTAGTCACTGCTATGTTGCCATCCTCACCACGAGATTAAGGCTTTTGTGACTTCAGCTTTGAGCTTTACTTATTTTTCAATGTTTGTTAAAATTCAGTATTCATTTTTTTGCCTTCTACATGTCTACCTTCAAATAGCTGATTTAAGGAAAAGCATAGAAATCTACAGCATTTGAAAATAACTTTTATGTGTGCTGCTAATGATGCCAGGGTCACATTGGGGTAAGTACTTAGTATATTGAATAATTCTGAAAAGGTGACATCATATAAAATATCTGCACTTCTCTGACCCTGACACTGTTATTTCAGATAAAGTTTTGGGACTGAAAAGTCATTACAGTCATGCTGAATAATCTTGCTAGAGGGCTGCCTTAAGCCGGTTCCATCTTGATCTTTTCTGATGTGTATATTAAGAGAACTTTCTATTTTCTACACTGTCATGGATTATTTGTAAGTCTTCTGCAGGTACAAACCTACAATTACAAACTTAATTCCTTCCTTCAGGGTTGAAGTAAGCACACAAATGCAAGGCTCTTCATCAGAGCAAACATAACACAGAAAAGTTTTATTAGATCTGACACATTTAAGTTGCAGTTGGTGAATAAGTTTAGCTTTGAGTGATGTTCCCCAAGCACATCTCTATCATTTATACGAGTGAAGGTCTTCTGAAGATGCCCGATTGGAAGCCTCTTAGATATTTAGCTGGTCTAGCAACCATTTGATAAATGTCAAAGGGTGAAGGCAACAACCCAGAAAGTAGGGCAGAGAGCCAACAGGGCAGAACAGAAAACAATGCAAAACTTGTAACGTGTAACCCCTGAGTATTCTCTCCAGATAGACTTTATTCCCTTTTCAAACGTCTGTGTCAAATCCAGGAATTCCTTTGGTGTTTTGTGTTCCACCAAAATGTATAATTGTGGTGTTGACAACTCTAGTCAAAACTGCAGTTAAAAGAAAAATGTGAACAACTATTCATGCACAGGTCATTCTGTGTGTAAAAGTATGGAACATTAAGAAAAGTTCAAAATACAAACGTTTTTCACAAGTCAGATTTCTCCTCTGTGTGGCTGGACACATCTGTTATGAATAAGTTTCATAAATCATTGAAGATGGGAAAAAAAACCCCAAGATTTCTCATTTCTCTCAGAAAATGCATTTAATCTCTTTGCCTTCCATTAACTATGTAAATTTTCAAAATTCTGTGTCTTTATTGCTGCATTGGTACATACAAACAGGTACAGTGGTGCCTGGTATTTGTGGCTCTCAAATCTCTGTTTAACTCTTGGCATTTGAATTTGATAGAAAAATTTGAACAAGAAGGAGGGATAATAATGAGACAAAACAATACAGATTTGACACAGAGGATTGTTTCTGGCCGTCATTTTCTTATACCTTTTATTTTTAAGAAGCAGAAAAGAAATTTGCCAACAAAAAACCCATCAACAGAAAGAGTTGGATGTTCGACAAGTTTTGGTGAGGGCCAAAGAGGGTACATACACAAAATTTCCTCTTCTTGCTTTTGCTTTGAGCAATCCTGCAGAATGTGGCCTGGCCTGTGAAAAAGGTCTGTCCTTTCTGCAGGGCATCAGGGAGTATATCCATTCAGGCTGCTGACAGCACTACTGGGGCTTCACAAGTTCTGTGTCGATTTTGTGAAAACAAGCTTATCTAAAAATGGGAATTTTGTCTTCCTAATTTTTCATTAATTCATTCAATAAGTGTTAAGAGAAATCATCAATTTCTTTCTAGAAGAACTGCATTTCATTCACTTATCCCATAATTGAGCAGAAGAACAAAGCCATGACATTTTTTGTTAAATTATGACATGCTGTAGAATTCAAAAACAATAACTCTACCTTGCAACAGTCTGTTTATCCTGAGATATTATGGACTTACTAAGATAATACTGAAATAAAAATCCTGGATGAGATTCCTTTCTTGAAACTGGCTTCTGAAAATGAATCGATCTTTTTCTTTTGGTATGCAGCTCTGTTAAAAAAAAAAAAAAGGCATTTGGAAAAGTTAATTGTATCAAATACTGGCCTAGGAGATATTGCTATGTTTTATTATAACAACTCTGTGCATACATCCCGCAGATTGGGCTTCAAAAGTTGCTAGCCACCGTATTTTTTTCAGGCATTGAAACATCACTGCAGAGGTATTACCTGGATGCATTTATCCAGGCTCAACTGTTCATGTGCTGTGCAGGACTCCAGTCCCATAAGACCTAAAAGTAATGTGCACTGGGTGCCACCAGTGCTGTCAGGAGATTTGTAAAAGAAGGTCTTGGAGCTTGGTGACAACAGAAGTTCTCTAGCTGCTGACAGTAAACTGTCAACACTGAACACTATTCAAAATAAACATTGAAAATATTTTACAACTGCTTTAAAATAAAACTTTTTTTGATTCACTCTCTTTAGAGAAATGTGAAAATAGGGAACACTGCAAGATGGCCTCTAAAGAAGTAATCAAAGCATACTGGTGTTGTCTACAGGTAATTTAAAGGTACTTTTAAAGTATGTGTTTTTATTTCCCATAATTCCTTAAATGACTTGATACATCTTATTTGAGACAGAGATTTACCTAATGCCAATAATGTGCTAGTTTATCTCAGTTGGAGAAACAAAAATTGGCAGCTAAAGGTGTTTTGCTCTGTAGCCACAGGCGTGTCTAATCAGAGATGCATCAAAATGTTTTTCAGCTTCCTGAGTGCACTACAGAGAATGGAAACATCTATTATTCTGAAGACAGCAGTGAAGGTACAGTAGCAGCATTTGCCAAATTTAGGAAGAGAATTACACCAGATTGTTTGAATTTTCAAGTGAAAGCTTTTGGACACCAATTAGTTTACAAATGAATAGAAAATTAAAATTACTACCTCTCCCTAATAATAATGAGCTGCATTTTGAATTTCCCGTGTTGAGTAATACATCAATAAGATATTATGGATTACGAAATAAATTTTTCCACCTCAAAGAAATTCAGAATGCTGTCACTGTGGTTATATTAAATTTTAACTCAGATACTGAGTATTTGTAAACTTCTTGCCATTACAGATTTTTACACCAAGAATCATTCCTGTGAAAACTGTACTTAGATACAGCCAACCGATTTTTAACATTTTGATGATGGTAGAAAAAAGAATTCCTAGATCTTGAACTTAAGAATACAGAGATGACTATTAATTTTAATAAAAGGAAAATAATGTGGTTTCCATTATTAGAATGGAAGAGCCATTAATCTTACATTTATGTTCTGCAGTGTTTGCAAAATAGATAAGAAGGGAACTTTATCATATCTCCTCATAGGAATTTGGTGAGGTTGGATTCCTCAGCAATGTCTGGGCACTGGCAGAAATCAGGCACGTGGTGAATGTCAGGTCTGTGTTAAATCAGAACTTTGATCAAAGTGCTGTTACTGCAGAACAGAGCTCTGTTATTTCTAGACCAGTAGATCTGCTTGGAAAGTGAGGATGAAGATAATGTTACGAAACCAATAATTCATCACAACTTGCAAGGATATATTTTTTTGAGGCATATCCAATCAGTTGGTAAATTAATTTGGACCACTTATGGTGCTAGCTACTGCCCTAATTATGAGCACTATTGTAGCATTTCCCACTTGTGTGTGGCTGGCAAGATGAGGAAGAGGAAGGAGGTGTGGTCCAGTACTAACATCCATACAAAAATCAGAGCCACACATGCACAGGCACTCTGGCTTTTCTATTTTATCACTGGTTGTTTAAGGGACACAGAAAACACTATGAAAGCAGTTCAGACTATAGAAATAGGCACCTGTGGAAAACAATATAGAAATTTAATATGAAATTAGACCAGTTTCATTCACTTCTGTCCCCTTCACTTCCATCCCCGTAACAGAACTGCTTAAGATTTTACCTGTTTTGGGAAGAAGAATACACAAACAAACAAAAGGTGTCTTTTTCTCTCATTGTTATTTATAGCCACACATGACAGGAGTATTTAAAATAATATAAAATTTCTTTTCCCCTCAGCTAGCACATAAGAGCTTCAAGAAATTTCCTCCATTTACCATTGTCAGGCACAATGGGAATCTGAGTTGCTGAGCAACCATTTCTCTTATTTGATGCAATTTATCTTTTGACTAATAGAAAGCACTCCTGATGGATTGACCAGACAAGAAAGAGCAAAAGAACAGAAAATACTAGACACTGAATTGAACATCTAGAATATGAACCAATTTTGACATACAAGTAATGAAAATTCATACAAAAAATAAACCCTCCTTATAAATTTTATATTAAAAGCTACTTGCCTTTGAAAATAGTGTATTGTTCCATCAGTGTGCTTATGAAGATTTCATATTCATACCTTGTCAGGTCAGAATGTTGTCCAACAAACAAACAATAGTGGGGAAAATTGTGTAGGCATTTACGTTTGTTGAACTTGCATACAAGTTGTTAGTAAACGTGGAATATTATTGATATTTACTAATTATATTACAAATGCCTTTAAAGGCCTCCCCAAAGCCTTCTAAGGCACCCTTGAGGAGAGGAATGGGGGAACTGTGATGCTGTGTGATCATTGCTACGGATCAGTTCCAGGTATTTGCAGGGGCAACCTGAGCATTTGCCCAGAGAAATCAGCTGTTGTCCTTCTGGCTGCTCTGCTTTCTTGAAGCTATGGGAAATCATGAGGCTGGAGGATCCTGGATTTTATGGTGTTCGTGTTTTGATGGATAACCTTCTTGTCTAAGGAATTCACAAAAGCAATGACTTTGCAAAAAGGAAAAAACTATTTTGATCGAGTCCTATTCTGGGAAAAACTATACCAAGAATCAAATGCTAAAAAAAAATGGGTCAAGAAAGCTTTTTTTTTTTCCTAATTCAGCATATGTGCCCTGTTGAGCTGAATCCATGACCCTACCTCCCAGAGACACATAAATTTGTACAGCTACCAACAGTTTGCTATATTTCTGTCAGCCAGTTCCCAGGGTGTGGCACAGCCTTAATACAGATTTTGGATCTCAGCCCTGTGAGCTGATGTAACCCCTTTGGGCATACATGAAGGAGAGAAGATAAAGTTTTGCAAGATCCCAAGCCCATCTATGTTTAGTTGCTGATTCATGGTTATTGTCACACAACTTAATCATTGACTGTGAGTGATGGCTGGGAAGACAAATTTAAAATAAAAATTTACTTGTGGAAACAGAGAATAAGCTTCTAAAGAAGGTATTCTGGTGTGATGGTGTCAATTTAGGCTTTCATTGTACTCAGTGGTGGGCAGAATGACAAGAAACAAACTGTCACATATGGAAGGCAATTTACAAACTAACTGTGGTAATTCTTAGATTGTTGCAGTGGCTTGATAAATGCTTCTGTCCTTTACTGTTCATAAGTGTGTAAGTATGGAGAGAAATTGTTAATTGTCACTGATCACCCATCTGAAGAGATGCTCTGGATTTGTAATGGGATTGTTATTCAATCCAAATTAGTTAATTTGTATTTCTGGCGGTAATCCATCAATTTGCATTAATTTCCTCTGAGGGCAAGGGAAATTTCAATCAGTTTCTTTTTTTTTTTTCTTTTTTCTATTTTGTTATTGCTGGCACATAAAAGAACTTCAAGTAGTTTTGGTTTTGTTTGTTTTTTAAACTAAACACAAACTATTTTGTATAAATATTTTGCATCTAGAAAATTTTGGTTTCTGGTGAGTGTAAATTACCAGAATAAGAGACTTATCTCTCAGTAAGCAGGACTGTTCCATGAGCTCTATTACCTAAGGTCTTTTACTTTGAACAGAAACTGAGACTAAGAAATTATAAAATACGTTTTTCTCTGAAAAATGGATTAAGATATTTGATCATTTTGTTATCTGTATTTATCAGATGAATTTGGCTATTAAAAGCCAGGCTTCAGGACAGACATGAATGTTGCTGAAAAGGATGAAAAATATTTTTTATTATGTGTGTTTCAGGGTGTCTTTAGTAGTTGTTACTTGGATGACTTGTGCTAAGTCATAACTGCTTTATTTATTATCACTGAGGATTAAATCTTGAAACTGTTGTATGGAATTAGAGCAGTATGAATTGAATTTTAATTTCTACTTTCCAAGTTAGTAAGCAGGAATAGAAATCCGCTTGTCATATAAAACCAGAAATTGTGGGCAAATCCACTTATTCAGCAAATAGTAATTATTACGAAAACAGAGACTTTACTCCTGTCACCTATGGGGACACTTAGAGAGTGACTTTTTCATGGAAGTAAATCTGTGGGAAAAAGAGGAAAAATGCTGAACTTCTCCAATAACTAAAAATATCATATCCTTAACATATACAAAAATATCGTGACACTGAAGAGAATATTCAGCTTAAGGACAAGGAAACCATATTCATCATTCATATCCCTCCTAAGGAAGCTCTGCTATAATTGCAGTTCACACTAGAGTCAAGCCCAAAATAGTACCAACAATGGAAGTGGACACTTTTCCCCTTGAGCATACAAAGGATCCAAATGCCACATAAAGCAGGGCACTGAAAATGTAAACTACAACCATGGGATTTTGTGAGCTTTCATCTATTCTTGTTCTGCTCTTGGCAAAGCTTTAAAGAAAGGTTAACTTATATCTGCATTTATGCGTGGGTAAATAGGAAAAAATGTGTGGTGATGTTGATAGCATAATTTAAAATAAATTAAAGTGCATCTTATCAGTAAAATACCCTTGGTTTTGCTTATTTTGGAGTGGCAAAGGTACAGGGACTTCCTGCTAGTGCTTTAATCTTTCCCAACAGCCAGTATGAAGTCCTGTTTGAAAAGGGTTAAACACTTGCTAAAGGGTTGTACATGCACATTTCTGTCATGCATTGCAATACCTATTCACTGTTCAAAATCCAGAGATAAGAAAGTTAAGCTTTAAAGGAATATGTAATGAGATCCACAAGAATTTAATGGTCAAAAACACTTCTCAGATCATCCTTTCTTGGGGCAACAAAACTGTAAACACCCCAGAGAGTTCCCCAAAGTATTGTTGGAAGCTCCTTCACTGGATGTGTTCTTACAGCTGCCCTAGGTGCAAGCTGTAGCCTACAATTCCTCAAACTATTCTCTTTATTCTCCAAATATTACTGTATTAAGGATTATCGGTTCCCCATTGATACCAGTGAATGAATCTGAAATTTCAAAGGCACTTGAAAGAGTATTTTCTTCCTCATGTAGGCTCACAGGTCTTGATAAGCAGGGATGATACTGAAGAGACAAAAGCGACTGAGTGTTATGGAAGTTATCTGTGAGCCAGTACAGGTTTTCATTCATCCTTCAGCCTTATCTCAAATATGCTTTGTTATCAGCAAGACAGCAGAAAGATACTGAGGTTAGGAATATCCCACCTGGATGGAAATTTGTTGTGTGTGTGGTTCCCACCAAGCAAACAGCGATAGGATGGAGAAAGCACAAGTGCATTACTGAGAACTAATCTGAATTAGGTCACAAAAAATAATTTTTAACATCTAAAGCTGAATTGATATTTTATGCTGAATAATGAAAGTTGGAGAACCATAAAGGAGCTTGTGTTTTGCTAAAAAACTGTGTTGCCCAAGAAAACAATGGATTGTCAAAATGGTCATGTAGATTTAAACCATGCTTTTACTGGATAATATCAAAGAATAAAAAGGTCTCCAAGCAGAAGTCACACTTTTTATAATAAATGTAACTTCTCAAGCGAGATTAATTTAAAAATATTAATAACTGAAACCTCCTTCTAAATCCATAAGGACCCCACTAATAAGACAGTTACCTTGAAAATCAGAAAAGAAAGCTGGTCATCTGATATAAATTTCTTCATGTATATTTTAAGAGCTATTGTGAAAGCAGGGTGTGCTAAAGGAGACATTTATTTTAAATTCTTGCTAAAGAATAATATTTTCATTTAAGTAAAAAGGAAAAAGGCTTTGTTTTGAATTTTGAATATGTTCCTTGTTCACACTAAGAAGTTTGACTCTGGCCAGCATGGGAATCATCTACAGAAATACTTGCTTAAAATTGCTGTTACCAATATCAAAGTATTTCAAAAGGAATAAATTTTATTAACTATTTCAAAATCATGTAAAGTTTGGCTTTTCATTAAGTCTGCAGAGCAGAAAATTTTGTAGTCAGTATGCCTCAGCTTGTGTCATTCTCTATTATTGAATAAGAGCAGACAGTAGCTTTAAAATAGTAGAAAATAAATATATAACTAAGTAATGCATTTCTTAGCTGTTTGAGGCCTTCTTGCACATTTCCATGACACAATGTCTGCAAGTACAATGGCATAATGCCCACTGGGGAAAAGACTGGAATGCTATTTGTTCCCAAAACTGCATTTCCTTGTAAGGGAAAAAGCTCTAACTTGGCAAACAGTTTCCAACCTTTCACTGCATTTTCAGATAAAATCAAGGTTGTATTCTTAAATTTTTTTTTTAATTCCTTTTTTTTTTTTTTATGTCAGAGGGTTAGGGAAGGAGAAGCAAACATCTTTCTGTGTCTGGTAATACTGAACACCAAGGAGATTCTTCCTTTCACAAATCCAAAAAAGTTCATTCCTAACGGTTAATAAACAAGCCATGTCAAGAGTTATTTCTTAATTTATATAAATAGTTACATATTTAAACCTAACAATTACTTCAAGGCCTCCTAATAAAATGCTTCCTGAAGCTGCATTAGTACAGTGTAATGCAGAGCTTCAATGATAAGAGACAGTCTGCTGCTGGGTGCTGCTCTATAAATGTTTACAGGATAATAAACACCCGACTTAATTGCGTGGTCTGACAAAATATTTATTAAATTCACTGCAGCTGACTAGTGTTGCTTCCAGCAATTCCAGAAATGGCTTTGTAGGAAAGAGCTGAAAAATTTTATACTCCGTTGATTGATACTGCCTCTGAATTTAGATCCAAAGTAACTGTTCAAGCATTTGTTAAATGCTTGACATTATACTCCTTGCAGGAGCTATTCCCAAGGCCTAGGAGAAAGCCAGAACATAACATGAAGCATCATCTAGTTTCTTTGTAGGTTAGGATTTTCAGTAAAGTTACTTAAGCAAAAAAAGAATTTATCTAGACTACTTTTAAAATAGCTTTTTCATAACTTTTAAAATACTTTTTCATAACTCCTCTTTTTATGGCAAAGGGAAGATTTTAGAGATGGATAAGATTGCAGTGAAGAAGAAAGAAAAATGATGGAAAATGGTTCATGTTTTAAGAGCAAGAGCAGGTCAAAAAAACAAAAACAGAGGGAGATAAACCCAAGGTATCAGTGCTAAGAAGTAAACTGAAAATCAATAAAAAAAAAATGATTGCAAGGCTTGAAAATAAATTTAGGAGAAAGGGTTCTGACCATTAATTAAAGGTAAGTTTTAATCTGTCAGAGACATGGATTATGATATTCATGTGAAGCAAGAAAATAAACCATTGGGCTCACACTTCACCTCCTCCCTCAAGTGTTACTCTTTCTGTACTCTCATTCCTCCTGGGTAGGCGTGCAGTATCTTCAGACTTTGTAAGTCAGCTAAATGATCTCTATTTTTGCATGAAGAGAAGACATTAAACAAATGACTGAGATGAAATAGGAATCAGCCAGACACAGAAGCCTGTAAAAAGCTGTTCCTTCCTTAGATTTACCTGTCATCATTGTCAAAAGCTGGCCTGAGTCCTCTCTTGGGTGCACCTAGTGCTGCAGTAGGCTGCAGAGGGTGTGTGTTCTGCATCTAAAGTCAACCTGTATAGATTTGATAGATTTCTCTGGAAATTACGAGTTTGCCTGGTCTTTCAGAGGTGCTTTGATATCTGCCTGCACACTACCACACAGAATCCATCCTCATGAAGCGAGCAATAGAAAAACATCTCAAAGATGTACAAAAGGTACATATAAGATCCCATACCTTACATGTCCTTAGTTTACAGCCACATGACAGAAAAACAGCCCTTGAAAAGTTTGCCTAATGGATCGGTTTAGCAAACGAACACTTTACAAAGGGGCATACAAAACCTTTATTATCCATTTCTTTCCTAATAAAGGAAAAACAAATCTTTAGGAAACATCTGGCTTCCCAGAATCTGTAGGAAGTCTATGGTTAACTCCCTCTACAGCAGCATAAGAGGTGTTTGTTAGCTTGAATGGCAGTATTTTAATAAAGCTCTAGACATCATCCTGCTCAGGGAAACTGCATTGGCAGATAAGACACTCACGAAAAATGTACATGTTTACTCAGTGGGCCTAAAGCTGCTGCAGATAGGAAAATAGGGTGTTAAATAAGTGTGATGACACAGAGCAGGGTGAGCTGATACTGAGTACAGTAAGCTAAACTCCAACAGGACATATAGCCCAAGTTACCTCCTCTGTTTAAGCTAAGCCTTTGCAAAGGCAACATCTGAACTCAGCCCTATGCAAATTATATATTATTAACAAAATAAAGTACAGGTGTGTGTGGGGGAGAAGGGGTGGGATGCTGAAAAAGGGCATTTTCTGATTTTCATCCAGAAAGCAACACCAGCAAAACTCTGGCTTTAAAATGTATTTCAGAAACTTGAAGAAAAAGCTGACTTTTTGGCAAGAGTGTCTTTTTTAACAGCTGACTTTTTTAACAGCTGAACCAGAGAAGTTCCAAAAGGCATTTCACAGCTGGAAGGCTACCTGCATCTGTTCAATTCCAACCAGACTTCAGAAAGAATCCGGTTTTAAGATGTTTGCTGCCATCTAGTGCCTTTATATTTGTTCCAAGCCCTTGGAAGAATGGCCATCAATGGTCACAAAAATTTCAGATTATAAAATGGGTATCAGTACACTATTCTTCAGCTGTCACTGTAGAGAAACATAAACTAAATGATGATTTCCATAATTCAAGGCTTGTTTGGTTTAGAACCAGGCTGAAAGGTCATTTGAAAACCAAGGCCCTGCTAATGAGTCTTAGCTTATTTTAGCACAGTAACAAGAAATATTTTATGTACATTGGAAAGAGGTATTAGAACTTATGGTTCAATTTCAATTTTTAATATGGTTATGGGAAAAAAACCCCTCCTATAAACAAACATCTAAAACCACTGCCTATCGACTGAATTGAAATGAGGGTGTCATGCCACAAAACATTGTTTCAATGTCATCCCCTATCATGGTTATCTTGGTCATAAACAGTTTTGCCTGTGTTCCCCTGGTTGAGTATTTGACAACTACCAAGTCTTTTCTGAGCATGTATCAACAGCCATTTCTGGAGATCAAAAACACTCAAATTGTGTGGAAGACAACACTTTCAAACTCTGGACATGTATTTATCTTGGGTCACTGCTTCAGAGGATTCATTTGAGATATTTAGTGAAATGATACAAACCCACTGGTTTCATTAGGTGAAAGAAGTATATCTGACCTCATTTTTAGGAGTGTCAGACTGTCTTTGCATATATGAGTCCAATGAATATAATTTTACAGTTACTGCAACAGTAAAAATTCAGTAACAGCTTTCCTGTTATTCCATAAGATCAGAATCTATGGCCATAATTTATAATATAACTTTTTTTTAAAAAGTAAATAAGAATTCCTAAATCCTTTCAAAATCTTGAGACTTTTTATTTAAAAGTCTTGCTATGGCAACTCATAAATCTAATCTGAAAATACTTCAGACTTCTGTAAATTTAGCAATACACATTATCACCGTGTAAAGCTGTCACATTTGCATTATCACTGTGCAAAGCTGTAAAATACTTGGGCTAAAAATCTTTCTGTAAGTATTTTTAGTATCTAATAGAATGATTGATAATACAAGGCAGGAAGGTTTTCTGAAGAAAAACTGAAATAATCTCTGCTTATATTGGCTGTTTATGAAGTGAGCACAAAAATCTGTGTCTAACATGGTGCCCAAGTACATATGTAATTCCAATAAATGTAAGAAATCAGAACTTAGCCTTCAAGGATCAGTCTGGGACATAAAGTGCTTGAAAAGGATGGTATTCAAGAAGAGTGTTTTCAAGAGAATAATAACTGTCCCCAAGTGTCTATTTGTGACACAGGAGGGTGTACATGAGCCCTGGAGGGCTATGGTTAATGGATGCCACTACTCCAGCATAGCCCTTCAAATGAGATCAGTCATCAACAAATGCCACCATAAACAACTTTTCTTTGATGGGGTAATAAGGTGTGCAGACACAGTATCTTATACAGAGAGCCATGAAAATGATTCTGTTGACCATAGACTCATATAGGTCGGGTAAACTGAGTAATAAAAGCAATCTTGCTGAATAGAAGTAATTTGTCCTAAATCAAATGATCGCTGTTACATTGCATTATTAATGCAATTAGTGTCTGTTCTTAGTGCATGTTAATGTGGATTTACAATTACAGATTAATTGTTCATATTATGGAGTTCTATTTTTGCAAGTCAAAGCTCTTCTAGAGTAATGACACATGCAGAAATACAAATCACATTAATTGGCATTCATTTGCCAATGATAAGGATTTTTAAAATGGTAGTCCTTTTCTGTGTACTTCAACTGTTCAGCTAACTGATCAGATAATAATTTATGCACAAATTTTATGGTCTGGTCAAGGTCATTAACTATTGAGAGCAATATTCATAAATGTAGTTGTGAACTAATTTCCCTTTAAAAAGCATTTCTAAAGCTTGAGCATACTCCATGTATGCTTCTGAAGCTTTCATGCCCATGGTTTTGGGAAATGTTTTACCTTGTCAATTTAATCTCAAAATTTTGAGAGAATACACTTGCACTGGGCCAGCCATGGTAGCCCATGGATTTTATCTTAACACAATATACGACTGACAGAATGAGTATACACTCTATTTGTACTTCTATTAAAGCTCATTTGAAACATTTGGAATAATATTACATTTTTGGGTCAGCCTTTCCTACTGAGATCTGTACAACTTCTATTTGTGCCTCACCAACAGTGTGGAATAAGGGCCTGGAGTGCTATATATGTCTAAACTTATCCTTGCAGATTTGGATTAGAGCAGGCTTTGCTTTAAGTTGGTCAGGAACCTTGCTGCTTCACAGAGTATGTGCAGATAAAGTTGTTTGAATGATAACAGTACTTCAAAACCATAGCCAGAACAGATCCTGTAAATTTCTTTCAATTCTGCCAAGATTAGGTGACGCTGTACACAGAATCACCATGGTGAGGACACACCTTTAGAGAGAGGGTAATATTTGGGGGAAAGTAGGTAGAACCACATGGTCCTGTTAAAGGTCAGATTCTACAGCTTTTCTCGAGGTATAAATGGGAAAAAGATGAAGCACAAGTTTTGAGAGCCTTTCTAGTGTAGCTACTGTACTAAATGCTGTACATTCTGATTCTTGAGCATCTGCTCCTAATCAAATCTGAACACCAACATGTCCCTTTTTGTTAGGATCTCTGCTAGTGTGTTTAGAAAGTCTGAAAAAAGGTCTTTGAAAGCACAAGTACTTCTTCCTACTATGAAATTCACACTTAAAGGCCGGGGAAAAAAGTCTCCCAATTCCAAAACCTACCACAATTTTTTATCAATACCCAACTTCACACTTTTGCTCTCAATTTATGTGGCAGATCATTGCAGGGAGAAGAGTAATTTTTAAATCTTTCTCTGAAATGCTATGCTATTACCTTAGTTGGTCATAATACTACAAAAATTACCAATCCAAAAGATAGAGGGTGATTGAAGATTGTAACTTGACAGTGCAAGGCATTTGAGGGGCTCCTTTATCCTTTCTATCTTTCCTAAATACTTATTTTCATCCCTGACCTCCTTCTTTCTTCTTTGTATATATTCTTTCTCTGCACACAAACCACCCTCAACCTTTTTTTCTTATTTGACTGATCTCATTTGCTCAGATTGCTGCTTATTTGACCCACAAGTGTTTGAATTACCCAGAGGTTTGTCAGCTTTGCTGTGGTCAGTCAGGTACTTCCCATCTGGAATAGAGTAAAAAAAATGTGGGAGGGACATTGCTCTCTCTGTACTATTTATAGAACTCTTAGTTCCCCTGGCAACTTCTCTAAAAAGATGCCTTCTTAACTGAAAAATGCATAGATGAGAGAATGCTGGGAAGCTTCTCCCCATCAAATATAATTTATCAGAATATATATAATTTTTTTCGTTATCAATTCTTATTGTGATTTGTTGGAAGATTGAAACCAAATTATTTTAGTTTGTTAAAAATACCACCCTGAACTTTTTGAATCTAACCAAGTGCTTGTTTTGGGCTCTTCTTGATGCGCAGGTTCTCTCAGTTTTATTTAGGAAAGCACTTGGTGTAGTTTCTTAAACCACAGCACTAGAGGTATACAAAGGCAAAAATGTAACTGACACAGGAAAAAAGCAGCTTAGAGTTACCCTGTGCCCTAAACCAGGCGATTTTATTAAAATAGCCTGCAACATTAAGTGTTTGAGAAAACTTTTTTGCCTCAAAAATAATTCTTGAACAACAGCCAGTAAGAACCTGCCAGTGCTTTTGTTTATGACTGAGGTGATAATCACTCACCTCAAGCATCTTGTTTATTGTGAAAAGTGTTCCAAGCAGCAAAAGAGAAGAAAATTCATTACAAGCTGGGGGTCACAGCCCGGCAGCAGCCACATGCCCAGGTTACAGGGACAGTGGCAGCCTGTTCTTGTGGCTGTGGTGCAGGTGGAGTCCCAGGCTTGTCTTCTGGGGCAGGTTTCGAGCCAGGAGGCTGCACCAGGGTGACAGAGGGCACTGGGAAGAGGCAGCCAGGTATAGCAACTGCCTTTACACTTTGGAAACCAAACAAAAGAGTCCTCTGAAACACCATGAAGCTGGCAGCCTTACAATTAGATATAAAATGGTGCCTGTATTTTGGATTCCTGATAATGGAAGCCAAAACGTTTTCGCTGAGCACTGGAGGGCACTGCAGCACTGAGGAAAAAATGTGCTTCAAAACGACATCCCAGAAAATAATGACTGTTCTCAGAAATGAGGAGGGGCTGGGGGGATCTGTAGGCAGCAGAGCACCAATCATTCATTACCCATCTGGCACGCTCAGTTTCCTTTCAGCTGGAAGTGTTACAACTTTATATAGCCCTGCAAAGGGCTGGGCAAACCTCTACATAGGCAGGCTCTGTAGACTCAGATGTGTACCTAATGTTCCCTTTTTAAGTATGCCCATTTTCCTTCAGCACTTGAATTGATTTTTAAAATGTATTACAGAATGTCTGAGCTGCTAGTGAAAAAAATACACAGTTAGCTCTGCCCACCCAAAATAAAGAGCCAGGTAGACAAGAACAGGGTTCTTAGTTTTGCACTTTCAGTGTGTTAATAAATCTGTCCACAATATAAACCTCAATTAGGTCATTCTTCAATTAGCTCAAAAATGCTTTCCTAAAATCCAGGATCAGATGTCGTGCTACATTTTTATTATTTCTCCAGACAAGTCTTAGCTCTTTATGAGCAGCTCTATCTCTCTGCATTTAGGGGAAGGAGAGAATCTCATTAGGAGGTGATGCTTCTCTCCTAAGAAAGCCAGCAGAAAACAAAAAAATATTCTCTGTAGTAGGAAAAGGGTTGCTTAAGGGCATATTTAGAATTTTTAAAGAGAAATTCCTCCCCTGAATCTCAAAAGCAAATCAGAGGCACAGTGCAGAGGTGTGATGAATTTAAACAATCAGAGCATGCATTAAAAATGTAGTTCCTTACTCTTCTGCTTTTCCTCCTACACTCAGCATTTACACTCCTTTTCAACTCCAGTTGACAATTATCTTCCACTCCATCATTTTGATATATTGACATTCTGTAACTTGGTCTGTAAGTCTTGGCAGCATCTTAATTATCTCACACTATGGTTCTGTCCTTTCATCCTCCATTTTGTTGGAAGACCTCCTGTTCCTTTTGCTTGCCAGTCTCCCACTCCCTGTTACACCTCCCATTCCTAATCCCTCAGGTTCATCTCAAGCCACTTTGTTTGGTTTAATCTTTGATCATCTCCTCTCTCTCACACATGCTTTTCTCTTTGTTGTAGGTTTCCTCAAGGTCAGAATATTCTTCCTGTTAGTTTGGGAGATGGCTGGCTGCAGTCCTTTCCTTAGTAACTCTGCTGAGGTCTCTCATTAGTTAATAAGGGAGGGAAAGTTGATGGCTAGAGAAGTAAACATTGTGAGAGGAGTTAGACTGTGGTGCAAAACAGGCAGAGAGATCTCCCAGTGTTTCTGTGAAATTGTTTCCAAACTCCAATTTCATCCAAAGTAGCCAGATCAGTTTTTACCTCCCAGGCTGCAGCCACCTCAGGGCATGCACATCACCAGTTCCTGTGTCTCTGTCTCAGGGTAGCAAGTAATGATTTTACTGAGCAGAATGTGTTGCCACCTTGTGAGGATAAAAGGATGGCAAATACAATTATTTACAGTGTTAGATTCCAGAGCCTGCAATGAGATATCATAAAATAAATGCAGTTGTCTTACAAGCCTGTGATCTTTACTCCCATCCATGCTGGGCTATATACCAGAGTTAGGTGTACTTTAAGCTGGTGACAAAGACCAAACCAAGCTCTTTCTGTGGATGTAAATCCCCTTCTGTGCCAGGTTTCAGCAATATAAGCTGGTTAGACAGAACTGAACATGAAAAGAAAGTATTGTGATTCAGTTATATTTATATCAATGTGAATTAAAAATATGTGTTTTAAGCTGCATAAAGTATAAATAAATCTTTCAAAAATATTAGCAGGAATTCTCTATTTGAACCTCATCCTAACGGGTTTAGTATCTCTGTTTCCTACAGTTGCTTAGTTTTATTATAGAATTTGGAATCTTTCCAGCCAATAGTAATAATAAAAAAATGCACCCAAGCTTATAAATCAAAGTAAAAACAGATTTCTTGCTGTCTGTCTACTAATGTCTGTGCTAATCAGTGATGAGAGGAGAGAAACAGGAGAAAAAGCCAGAGCTGTTTTTGTGCTTGCCATCACCAATTCTGCCTTGTGATAACATTATGCTGGAACCATTCATTCACTCATTGCCCAGTCAAACTTGTTTAGATTAAAAAGGTCAATTAAAAGTGCAGGATAAAGATTTCCTTGTTCTAAAGTGAAGAGATGTAGCAGCTGGAAAATGGAAAGTTCTGCTCACACAAAATACAGCTTCTAAGAAGATGGCAGGTCTGTACATTGTACTACAAACGGAAGAATTTATTCTGACATAATTTTGTTATAGAATTAAGCAGCTTTTCATGCTAAAACTTGTTTAACTCTTCTGTTAAAAAAGACCTATGTCACTCTTCTTTGTACCAGGGTGAATAACCTAATGCTGCAAGGGGTGGAAAGAGCAGGATGGTGCTGCTCCTCACGTCCATGTTAGCATGACAGTAGAGGGAGAAGGCTGTGCCTTGCTTCCACCCCTGAATTATGCTGTGGTAAATGCAATTTGACAGTGCAAGTTTCCCCTTTAGAGCAAGACTACCTAAGGATTATAGATGATGCTTTGGACTGCTTTTTGGAGGTAGCTGCTCAATTTTTATGACATGGACTCATTTCCTGCCTGGGAGAATGTCATGTCCGTACCACAAGGCAGTTCTCCCTCTGTCAGATACCTAAGGTAGCTCCAAATTGTCTGGTTGCCTGCTGGTGAGCACAAATGCTCAGATAGGGTATTTGCCTTCTCTTTAGTCTCCTTGAGGGGTCAGGTTAATCAATCTTTTCAGTCTGATTATTGTACCTGTTTCTGGAGATGGTTTATTTACTGCTAAGCTGAATGTTTTTTTTTCCCCACTTTGTCGATATTTCTTTTGAAGGATCTGAAAAATGTTTCCAAAATAATGCAAATGCACATGAAATATTTGTAATTGTTTTCAACGCACAGTGTTAATGCCGTGGATAGTGTAAGAAGCTGATTTGATTATGCCCAGTGTTATTCAGCAAGGGAAGTGCATTCACTCAATGTTGCTAGGCTACCAGCCTTATTTACTGATAGTCAGAACCTTCCAGGGCAGAGAGAGCTGAAAAGCTTCAAGAGCAGATGTAAGAAGAGGAAATAATAAATGGCACTGATGATGCATTAGAATTCATTTTAATGTGTGTTTTACTGTGGGGGCCCAGAGAGGGAACATGCAAGGAGCAAACACCTCAGCACTTAACTAACCCACCACAAGGCAAGCAGGGAGAGCAAGAGGGAAAGAAACCACTGGCATTGCACAGTAATTAAGTGTGTTGTCAAATTTAAGATAGTCAGCAGTTGAGAAGTAAACCACCTATAGTGTATATAAGAACAGGAAAATCTTATAAAGTTTGTAAAAATTCACTGTTAATACATCCCTAGTTCATCTAGCCCAATGAAATTTAGTCTTATTTGTATTTGTTTTCTCTGTTTCAGCTAGACAGATCTGTCCTGGGGCACCCCTTGTTTAGCAACATGGCTACCCAAAAAAAGATCCTTGCCTCCAACAAGTCTCACATAGCTCATTTTGGAGGCCTGACAAGTGAAGGCAGTGCTACAACTGAAAAGTAAAGCTGCTTTATCAGCACCTTATCTCATGTCTGCAGGGTCCTTCACCAGCTTTGCCTCTGCCTCCTTAGGGCCAGTGACCCAGTTTAGGACCAGACTCTCAGCCACAGCCCTGTCCCACAGGTCTGGATATGGCAGCAGAACCATGGGTTGCAACACTGAGAGCCCCAGAAGAGCAGAAGGTGTGGGCCATGCCCAGGCTCCAGCTGAGAGCTGCAGAAGATGGAGCAGAGACAGCTCCACACGCCCCCAGCAGCACATGCCTGAGCCCAGACAGGAGGTAGAGTTGGAGCCAAACACACGGGCTCCATGGCTTAGGGAACAGAAAACAGTCTCATTTATGGAATATGGACCCACCAAATAAGGGGCAGAAAATAGATTTTTCACAAAATAGCTCAAGTCCTGTCCTGTGGAAAGCAAGTATCTGCATCTCCACAAGAAATCACTTGCACAAATGTGACAGCTTCTGCCTCACATCTAATGGATAAAGAAACATGGTTCTCTTGAAATTGCTACTGGGAGGTATGTAAAGGTACATATGTTTGCACATCATCCACCTTAATAAAACAATCCTACAGATATACAAGAATGGCTTCTTCCAGCTGAAGGAATAGGGGGGGAAATTTGCAGTGGTGAAATGCTGCATCTGGGGTGCTAAGCACAGTGCTCCTGTGCTGAACACTGTGAGTCATATGAGGCTGTACCTCCCCTGCCCTGGCTGGCTGGGCTCGCTCATGTCAGTGTGAATCAATGCTGGAGAGGCGAGAGCATCTCGGCTGAGAAAAAGAGCACATTAAAAAACAAAGAGAGAAACGGGTAAAATGTGTTTACAGCCTGCTCTGTTGGTTTGCAGCTGGCATGCACTAACATCCATCACTTAAATGTTTAAGGCTCTATTACTCAAGCAGAGGAATGGCAGTAGCTGCAGGCACAGAAGCAAATTTTACTCCATTAACCCTCAAATACCACCTGGAGTAACTTCTCATCTTCTCCGGAGTTCCTTTATTTTATCCTGCTGTAACAGAGGACAGAGCTTTACTCATCTAATTCAGACACAGTGGGTAAGAGAAAAAGGGGCAAAATATGTAGGTAATCTCAAATGCAGGGAACC
This sequence comes from Thryothorus ludovicianus, assembly GCA_013397245.1. Lineage (NCBI taxonomy): Eukaryota > Metazoa > Chordata > Aves > Passeriformes > Certhiidae > Thryothorus > Thryothorus ludovicianus. The sequence goes on along the minus strand of VZTB01012992.1, from coordinate 539,050 downwards.
TGTTAATGCCTTCCAGCTCACAGAGAAGGAGCAGTGAGGCTGTGCATCCTTGAGAGGCTCCCACAAACACCCAGCAGCCTCTGAATTGTGGCTGGTCATGGCCCATTACCTAGTTCTGAGCCAGCAGCCTGACTCTTCTTGGCTTCTGGCTCTGGAGATATGAAGCTTCTCTCAGCCCATAGTGCCCAGGTAATTGCTGGCATCCACCTCCTCTGCCAGGGGAGGGGTCCAGCAGTGTGTCTGTGGTGTATCTCCCCATGCTGCCCTCCAGCTACAGAGGGCACAGCTGTTGTCTCAGGTCACCTTCTGCCAGGAGATGCACAGACACTGTCACCTGAGCCAGCTGGGGCGGGGCTGAAGGGCTGTTTCTCCACCACAGCGTCCTCACCTGCGCTGCTCAAACCTTGTCACTGTAGCTCAGGTGGCCACAGTGAGGGTCACTTTGCTCTACACTGGCAGCTGTTCTATGGGGTCTCATCCCTTCCGTGCACAGTGGTGGAAAGCTGGTGCCAGCACAGTGCCACCAGTGTCGTGGGAAGCTGCAAAGGCATGCTGAGGAGTACTGGGACCTTCCAGACTCACCCAGAGTAAAGATTTTTTTTTTTTTTTAAATGCTGCTAATCCCTTCAAGCACCTTCGGTATTTGAAGTGTTTGAATTAGTGATTTTTGGGGGTGATTTTCATCTTATCTGTCCTAACATAGATCTTAATTTCTCTGGTTGTTTTTACTGTAGTGACTAATAGCACCTCCTGGCAATGAACATGGATGTTTCCATAGATACACATTCTCCTCATGCATTGCCCCTTATACAGGTCTAAGGCTTGATAGTGGGGGGAGATCTACATGGAATCTTTGGGAACTACTTGGGATCTCTGCTGCACTGCATTTATTATGGTATTAAAATATAGTCTGTGATGAAATATTTGGGAAGGAAATTAATGTATCAGCTGTTAAGTATGGTTGAATGCTCCCAAAGAATCTCAGCTTCCATCATGAGTGAGTCCTTGAGATTTTTTAATATTTTTTTGCACTCCAACATGTAACTGAATGTTTTAGCTATGATAACCTTACCAAAGAGGAGGATTTTAAAGTTTATTTAGAAGAACTGAGTTGTAAATTATCTGTTGATCTCAGCATGATAGGAAATTTATTTCTTCCTAAGCCACTTACTACAGAAAATATAGGAATTTTACATCATAAATTCTTTTATTTAACCTTAGTTACAATTTCTTTTAAAAATTTACAATTTCTTTTGAAAAATAACTTCTCACTTTCTTTAAGATAAATCTCATTTTCTTAAGTTACAAAACAGGAAAAAAACTCTAAAATCTCCTCTCCTGTTACTGAAATTTAAGTTTCTTTTGTTTGTAGTCAAACTTTAAGGCAGGGCTGTTTTCTTGATTGAGAAGAGTAAAATAATCAATTTAATCAGGTTTTGGTCAAACACAAAACAATTAATAGGCCTAGTACACATGGAGGGAAACATTTAACCTGAATAAAGAAGAAAAACTCCTTCAGTTGTGAGCAAATGTGAGTTGGGAATTTTTCGATACCCTGTAACACTTAGGTGAGGTACTCATTTATCTCCTTTATAGTCTCAGGCCCTTTGTTCTCTACATTCTTGTTGCATCCACTGGTCATTTGATTCCTGCAACACACCCTATCTTTGGACTGAAAATATCAGCAGATCACTGTGAAAAAGTAATGAGATTTACTGCACTAAACCCAACATGTGAGTATTTCCCAGGTGTCCTTTCAGTAATTAGGACCCAGTGTTGAAGAGGCGGAAGAAGAAAACTTTGGCTATTCCTATGGCCTCCTTGAAGCAAGAGAAAGCACACCCTGTTTGTAGCAGTTGTTCAAAGCAGCTTGAAATAATTTCAGACACTCAGCTTCCAGGTAGTTCCCATGTGAACTCTGAAGTTTCTGTTTTTAACAATGTTTTCCCAGATTTTTTGTTTTGTTTTGTTTCCCTAGGTCTAGCACAGATAAACTATTGGAGTGAGAGAAGAAATGGAGGACCTGCAGAGATCCTAGAATCCAGATAAGATCCCATAGTTATTTTAGTGAAAGCTTTTATTCCTAGTTTCTGCAATTTTTCTTTTCTGGTTGCATCTGGAATAATTTTCTAGGAAAGACATTCCTTTTCCCACTTAGTCCGTTTTCTTTTAAGATTTTTTTTTTTGCTTTGTGCTATTTTGGAAAAGTAATAAGATGCAAGTAGGCTACCCTTATCTGAAGTGGCTTTATAAGTAGGACAAAGTCTGAATCTCTTAGCACAAACTTGGACAAAAGTGAAGATCCTAATTTCTTTTTTTAAAGTTTTACAGCTGTTGGTGTTATGTAACAACACAATACATGGCTAAATTTAAACACAACTTCAAATAAAAAGGGTAGCATTAATTCTTTTGTACCTCACCTGATTTTAAAATAAACAATTGTGATGCTCAATTCTTTCTTCTCTTGTTTTTTTTTTCCCAATGTTTTTCCGAACTCCGCAGCTTTGCAATGCACTTGCAAATATTGGAATAGACTTCTATATTGCAGAAACAGAAGTTATTAAAAGTCTGCTTATTAAAAGCAGACTGTCTTATGGTGTTAATTCCACTCAGCCTCTATTCAGAAAGTGCACAGATCAGCTGCACAGGTGTATAGGTGTATAAGGGTGAGGATAGCAAGCGGTTAATTGAATTTTTAACTCCAGAGGATGTTTGGGCTGTAGTTTCTGGATGCAGTCAACCTGATCCTGGCAAGGTACCTTGCCTCTCCTCCCTAGACAGTTCTCCTGCTCAGTCTGATGTCTCACTAGCAATATCAACCCATTCTGTAAGAGAGAAACTCTCTTATTTTTGGTATGCTTCTGTTGTCGCTCTGAGCTACAACAGAGGAGAGCTCTGGGCTCTAGCTTGTCCCATTTTTTTCCACTACCTTGTGCTAGTGATTCACAACATCTTTTCTGTCAAAAAACAACAGTTTTTAGTGGGAAAGCATGAGACACAACCGGGTCGAAAGGAGGAGAGGTGATTTAAACAAAGGACTCTGACATATCTCCATCTGTGCAGCTCAGCTGTCACATGTGGCCTCCCGGATGGGAACTAAAAGTGTGCTAATAGGCTGCAACGTTTCTAAAGTGTATAAACAGCAAATGCTTCTTTTGATGTATGACTTGCAAAATATTGTAGCAGCCTTAAAAATGCCACAACATGACAAAGAGAAGTTCTATGTAAATTATGGGAGAAAGTACTGAAGAGACATTTTTTTCCTTAAGGAAAAAAAAAATGTGGCAGATTTGTCAGCCATTGAAGTTGCACATGACTGGGAAACATAGAAAATCAAAAAGGTTAATTAATTCTTGGGAGTATTATCTAGAATTTAATTTGTCTTATTTTTCTGTTTTGCAATCTTGTCCTCAGTAACCCTGTACTTTGCTAAAGGAAAGAGCATTTAAGCCTGTCAGGTTTCAGATGCAGCCAAATGAAAATGGATCTACTAGAGGTCTGTACTACCTCAGGGCTTCAAAGTCAAGCAAAAGTGTTCTGTTTGGATATTTCTGGGCCCTGAGATGTGTTTTGGGAATTTGGGAGCTGCTGCATATGTCCTGCCTTGCCCAAAGGACAAGTTTTGTACCATTGGATGTTATGTCATTGTAAACTTTCTCTGGTGGGCATGAAAGAGAATTGTGTTCCGTAGGAACACAGAATGGAAATTGCCTTATAAGAAATGTTTTTAAAAACAAGTCAAACATTTCTCTGGCTAACCACAAACCTGTATGGTTTGGTATGGTAAGGAGTTTAGGTAGTGCAGCCTTGTGTATTTCCAGTGTACTGTTAGCAGAGCCACTGAAGTCTCTTGTGTGCTAGGCACCAAAGAGACTCTATGAAGTGAGCTGAAATGTTGTATTTAACCATGCTCCTACAAGAGCTTCACATGGGGACTGCCAAAACATATGGGGGTCACTAGAAAACGACACACTTTCTTTTGAGGTAGAATGATGAATTGAAATATTTCATAGAAACACAGAATTATTAAGGTTGGAAAAGACCTCCAAGGTCATTGAGTGCAACTGTTCATTCAACACCATCATTTCAACTAAATCAGAGCACTGAGTGCCATGTCCAGTTGTTTCCTGGATGCTTCCAGGGATGATGAGCCCACCACCTCCCTGTACAGCCCATTCCAATCCCTAACCAACCCTTCAGTGAAAAAATTCTTCCTAGTGTCCAACCTAAACCTCCCCTGGTGCAGCTTGAGGCTGTGTCCTCTCATCCTATATCTCTTGAGAGAAGAGGCCAAGCCCCACCTGGCTACAACCTCATTTCAGGCAGTTTTACAGGGTGATAAGTTCCCCCTAAGCTTCTTTTCCTCCAGGCTAAACAACTCCAGATCCTTCAGATACTTCTCAAAAGATTTACTCTCTAGGCACTTCACCAGCTCCACTGCCCCTCTCTGGAGATGCTCCAGCACCTCAACCTCCTTCTTGAAGTGGCAAGTCTGGCACAAGATACAGTACTTGATGTATGGCAAAATATATTAAAAATTAGGGGAGAAAAAATATAATTGTTTCAGAAGATATCTAAACATAGCTTTATTTGTTTGATTTTTCAAGAGACATATATGATATTTGCTCAGCTGTGAGAACACTACTAAGAACTGCTTGGGATATAGCATACACTTCATTCTTAGGAAGAGGAAGGTGCAGATGATTTGGCAAGATTGGTGTCTGAATCTGAGATGTAAAGATGCTGCTAATGTGGTACACAATCTATCTTGTGCATGCACCACCAATAGTAGAGCTGCAGGCAGAATAGGCTTCAAAAGGCTATTCAAATGGCTCATGTTTTTCAAGAAGAATTTTTGACAGCTATTAAGGCAGCTAAACTGCATTTTTAGAAGCTATTAAATTTTATTTAGATTTTATCTAGCTGTTTTCTTATGCAAGTAAACAAGTATTGCATTGCCAGTGTTGCTTAACCATTCCTCTGATGATAGAATGACTTATGAAAATCTATGATTCAGGCAAGATCTTTCAAAGGTTTGTGGCATCTCATGCTTACTAAAAAGGAAAGACTGATGTATTTTTCAGCAATGTTGATACTTGTACAAAAATATGTTTTTGTGGCCTGCAACTGAAATGGCCTGTAATGGCCACATTAAAGTCATCACTATGGCATGACTGCTGTGCAACTGTGAACAAGGAAATTGCTTATCTGAGGCAATGGATTTTTGCCTCAGCCTATTTCAGGAAAAGAAAAAAGGAGAAGGAAAAATTCCTTAAACTCTTGAAGCTCACTCGGATACAGAAAGTGATATATGTAAGTGAACTACTAATTATTCAGTCTAAAAAAGCTCTATACATGGGCATAGGGAATGATAGCAAATTATCCTAATCAGAGTTTGGATAGACTGCAATTTGTACAGCATAACACAGAACGCAGACTGAAAAATTTGGGCAGCCTGGCAACACTTCTTTGCGCTCCTTATGTTTCATAAATTATTGAATCATACAGCAGTAACTTACTGGGCTGAATTTGCCAGTTTTGAATTTTATCCATGGTTAAAATGTTTTCCCCACTGTAATTCAAGAGAATGAAGCAGCATTCTAATAATTACATAACCTTTAAAACAGACTAGTCATTTTGAACCAATTGGTATTAGTGGAGTTCTCCTCCATATCAGATAATTTTTTTATGTTTTAGAAAATTACATTATCAGGAGGTAAAAGTTGTTAATACGTAAGTTTTTTCTGAGAAAAGGAAAATTTAAAGGCTGCTGCTGTATTTTCAACTATATTATATATATTCAGAGAAAAATAGAGAAAAATACACTGAAAACAGACCAAAATTCTTTGCATGACATGAATACAGTAAAGAATAAAGTTAGAATAAGCAACAAACCAGCAGGAAAATGAAAATGTGGTTTCTTTCTGCAGAGCACAGTGACAGCTACAAGAAGCCCTTCTTACTGATCCTGATCTTTGCTTCTTCCTCTACAGCTATCCTTTCACTTTGAATTCTGAAGACCAGAAACCTTCTCCCACATTAACTGTGGCATAATGGTGAGCAAGGGAGAGCTGTCCTCTTAGCTTAGAAACAGCCCTCAAGGAATGCAGCTACCATCTGATGCTCAGCAACACTCAAACTTCTCCAGTCCACAGCACAGAAGGAAATTGTCACTAGCTTCCAGAAAAGATCAGGTTTTGTTTCTCTGCAGCATGACCTGGTTGCAATTGTGAAGTTTGACCAATATGAAAAAATGTGGAGTTTATTTCTTTCTCAATTGAGCAAAGTGTGCAAAAATACACTTGACATCAGGGTATGTCCAGAGATATCAATTATTTTATTTTCAATTCTTTAATGTCATATTTTTGATCAGGAATTTGCACAGCTTCTAGGATCCTTTTGCCACTTTGCTTTTCTGTATTTTGTCTTTAACTGTCGTTACCTCACTAAAGCTCTAGAAGCTCTGTCTAAAGACACTTGCACAAACTGCTGGTGCCTGTGACAGCATGGAAGTTTTGTGCTGCAGTGGATTGCCTGCCTGGGTCATGCAGAATGATGTGCAATTGCAGAAATACTTTTTGCCTTTTTCTCAAGAAGTAGGGCTTAATCAAAAGTAAAAGTGTGCTGTCAGTGGTCAATAAGTTGTGCTTTGAGCTGGCCTGGTTTTCTTCTGAGTCAAGCTATGTTCATCAAACACTGAGTTTTGTTCCATTTCATCTGTCATTTAAAAATCTTTGGAGGATTGAAAAGTGGTAGTTTAAAGAAAATTGGCAAAATTTGTTTCAGTGAAATACCATGACCTGTGAAGTAAATGTTGAATAAGATGATCAATTTTCTTTTTCCTGGCCTTAAGTGTTGTGAAACTATGAGGCAAATAGCATAAGCAGTCTGACATTGTTGTGTGCATCATGATAATTGTTTGAGCTGTTTCCCCATATGGCAGCCTTCATACTTAATAACTAAAACCAGTTAACCCAAATATAGCTGCTATTAAAAATTCACTATAGAGATTTTCGAGGCTGACACTTAGTGAGAAGAGCTTTAAAATAATTTTTCTATTTAAAATTATTTGATATTTATCTAATACAAGCTGAGCATTTTCATAAATTTTTACAAGATAAATCTTATCTTCCCTTCAGGATACCATGGTGTTACTACCATTTCTGTATCAGAAATGCAAATGACAAGTCACACCTTAAAAATATGTTTAATCTTTCTGCAAATTCCACTGGATGGTTTTGTAGGCAACATTTTAAATAATGGAAGCTAAGGGTTTGGGTAAAATCAAAAATTTGCTGTTTCACATTCTACTTTGCACTCAGGAACAATAATACTTAACTGGAGTCAAGTAGGTCTTTATCTCAGCATGACTAGTGTTGCAAAATTTAGAGTTTTCTCAAAAACCTCACCTCCTGAAACTGTAATTGCACAAGAACCTCAGTTTTCTAGGTCAGTATTGGAAAGAGAAAAGAGAAAATATTATGTGAACTTACCCCTGTAGGCAATTTCCCATTACTTTCAACCCAGCACATTATCATTGCCTTTACAATTTTTTTAACAATTCACTTTGTTAACTTTTGTTAATCACTAAACTGTTTGGAAGCCCCACCAGCAGAAAAGCATTATATCTGCTATATGAAATTATGAATGGCTTTGAATGGTTAGATCAATTTTCCAACCTCACTGTGTTCAGCTGAAGCCAGCTACAGCTGGAACAGAACATATCATCACCGAAATAGTTAACAATTAAATAATCCAAATTGTTTGTGATTTCAGCCAATCTGGAACCAAAATTCAACCAGTTGTTGAAAGATCTAGTAAACCATCAGGCCTTTCCAAAAGTAGGTTTCTTCCGTTTGGGAAAAAGTCTTCATAAAAGCTGGTGTGTCTGAGAGGAACACATGGAACCAGTGTATAGTCCCAGTCTATTTAGAGCTTTTAGCAACTGGGAACTTCTGTACGTTTCTACTTGTGAGCAGTTGCAGCCATGGTTTGCAGAACAGTATTATGTTTGAGAAGCTTGTCTCGTGGTGATCCTATTAGTTGTAGGTCTTAAAACTGAGACTGTTTAAAAGAAAATGAATCAAAAGCTTTTAACACTTAATTCTATGACAACACGTAGCAGCTGCATTTCAAGCAGATCAATGCAACTCTTCTATTTGTATTATCAGATAGAAGTACATAGAACATGCCTTGATTAAGCTACATGCTAAACCTAAGTTAACTATGCCTTCGAACAAGCTCCAGTTTGCAATGCACATTGTCCACTTGAGATGTGTAGCCCCAAACCCTCCCCAAACTGTAGCCAAGATACAGGGCACTGAAATTATTTGGTCCCATAGTGTCTTGATGATGATTATGGGAACAGCTTTCCTTGGAATGCAGAGAAGTTTTGCACTTTCTTTGTGCAGCAGATCAATTTCCAGAGGATGAAGGTGGGTAATGGAGTACGGATAATGTCTCATAAAATCAACCCTATTCTGCTCAGAACATTTATATCCTTTTGCTGGATTTCTTAATAATTAATTAGTAATACTCACTTCTAAATGGCTGTTCTTTCCTTATGTTTGTATAAAAAAAAATTATGCTCATCTCAGCAGTCAAAATTGTTTAGGACTCTGTAGACAAATAATTTTGACTGTACTTCTAGTTTTTTGTAAGTAAACAAGAAAGAAAGTCTCTTTAGGGTAGGTATTGTTTTTATAATATGAAGATAATTTCACATATCTATGTGCAATAGCATCAATAAGCTGTGTATTTGTTTTTCTTTTTAAAAATTACTATGCTGACCAGTCAAAATATGTCGTGTTTTAAGTGGAATATTATTTTTCTCATGATGATGGACTGAAGTTGATCTAATCTAATTTGCCATCTTCTATAGTATCTTTTCAATGGAAAGAAAATCACAACCTTTACTCTCATTTTTCTTTCTGAAGATCTTAATTTCTTTGTAGTTTTGTTTTTGGTTTTTTTTTTTTCATTTGATAATTTGTATTTAATAGGGCATTTTTCTTTTGAATTTTCTATTCTGGTATAAATACTGATGATTAATGCTGGAACACTGCCAGACAAGCTTGCAGTAGAAGGGTTGTGCAATTCTTAAATGTTCTACATAAATATTCCCGACATGGAGCCCACTCCTCCTCAGCACAACTTCCACTGAAGCTGCTGATTAAGGGAAGTACAGGGCATCTGTGATGCTAATGTCAAAAGTGTGTTGCTATGTTTTCTAAGAAATTTAATAATCTTTTTAAAAAATAAGGTCTGATACAGCTTGGGAATTTTTTAAGAAGGAACTGCACAGTGTGTTTTTGCAGTGTACAGAACTTATGGTCTTAATTCCCCACAACTGTTAAAAGGGTGATAACTGCTGAATGCCTTCTGTTACCTACTTCCTTTCCTCTTGTTAGCTTGGTTTGATTTACAGACAGTCCCGGTGACATCTTGGCTGAAAATCATGTAAAATATGGTAAGTGGGTGTTCTGAATTAGATGGGTTTATTTTCCTAAAGATCATTAATGTATCTGCTCGCACATTCCAGACTTACCTAACCCCATTGAAAGAACTAGCATACTTTTGTAATGTTAGGTTGAAAACACATTTACTCAGGTCAAAGATCAGGTGACAGAGGAAGCTGTGGAAAGTATTAAATTAATAAATCCATCTGCCTTTTAATTCACGTGTGACTGTTATTTTATAAGCCGATCTTGGAAATGTACTTCAATTTGAACAAAGTCAGTCTGTATAAGGAATATAACCTGTGTAAGTCCTTGTATGGGCAGTATGACTCTGAATTAAAACATTTCCATGGATGTCCCATTCTCTTCAGCTCATTTCTCAAAACCATGAGATGTTTCCAGAAAAAAAATAATTAACACAATCTAAGTATGAAACTAGTATGTCTGGATAAATATTGTATATCAAACCTCCAGGTTTTCAATTCGTGCCAATAGATGCCTGCAGTGTCTTAATCAATTTTCATGAGTGGGAAGTAAGAAAACAACAATTAAAATACAAATGTCCAATAATGCTTTTTAGCAATACAGCCGTAGCCTGTGGGTTCATTTGTGAAAACAGCATACATGATAAAGATCACAGGAAGTTTTGTGAAAAACCTAAGGCAGGCAAAGTATTCTATTGCTGTTTTCTGTGAAAAACCCTGCAGCTACATTATCCCTTCCTAAACTCTCTTCTGCTGTTTTACCTTGCTTTTAGAGATAGCCCTAACTGACAAGGATTTTCACAGAGGCACAGTGAGAAATGTGGCAAGAATCACACAGGTGAGGTCTCAGATGACTTTGAGGAGGTTTTCTTGTCCTCTGGATGAACAGTAGAAACCTCTGTAGCAGCTGCAATTAAGTCAGATGTTGAAGAGCAGTTGGCAGTTGTTCAAATATAATCCAGACCTACAATAAAATAATGATACTCAAGATTGCAAAATTACTGGAGAAACAGGAGTGAATTAATAAAAATTGTTTTACAGCAATGCATATTTACCACAAGTGAGTCTAGCATAGAGTGCGAAATCAAGAGACTGCTCAGTGGAATTTTGTATTTGAATCACACTTTGGAGCAGTGCCTTATGAGAGTTCCTTACTAGAAGGTGTTTGCAGTTGTTTAGAGTACTATTAAATTAAAGCAACATTTACTAGACCTAAATTCTGATCCATTCCAAATTATCTTTTCTATGTCAGACATTTTGTAGGAGTAATATTCTGACACAGTTCCTACAGTTTTCTTACATGTGCAAGCAAAATTATCAAAGGAAAAAGAAATGGACTATTAAGAGTGAAAACTGGAATTGCATGAATTATCTCTGATATGTGCTGAGCACACCAAAACAACCTTGAAAGAAAAGCTACTGAAGCTAAAGTGGTTTCAGGTGGCTGCAATATCAAGTCTCCTCAATCATGATTTGAACTACTCTCAAGGGAAAATCTTGATTATGCTCTTCAGGCATTTTGTCCCATGACATCTATTAATATTGACAGAAGATGTGTGCATGCATGCCTATCATGGACCTTATCCTGTCACTTCATGCCACCACTAAGAACAGGCATCTGCTGGAAATAGGGCCTTCTGACTCATTCTTTTAGTGGAAACATCTTTATTGTTACATTAAGAGAGTCATTGTAATGTTTTTGCCTGTAATGACAAGGCAGCAAAGTGCTGTTCAAATGATACGGAACATCCAAGTGCTCAGACTTTATTTCTTTTTATACAGACAAGTGGACACAGTTTAGCAGTTTATACCAGTTAGCATAGCACAATTCCTGTGTAAGTGAGAAAAAATCCTGTGATTGAATTGGAAACATAATAATAATCCATAAATATGTCCAATCCTTTCTGAAAAGTATGGCGGCCATGCCCCAAGTAGGAATTTTCACAAGCTGCTCTGAAAACAAATTTGGTTTTTGCAGCACTGGAAGTAGACGAATGAAACAACATTTGCAGGACACAACACTGAAACAACCTCATCTTTAGGTGAGGGCTGGAAACATACTTTTTTTGGGGAAAAACTGAGGAAATTTTCAAATGAAAATGGATTTGGGAACTCTGCACTGTGACACTGGACAACACCTGCCTGCCTTAGGAGGATGAGCAATGGTGAAAGAACTTGCTCTTTGACTCTTTAAAGAGGGAGGAATTATTGCCACCTTGACTTCAGATTGGAGCCTTTAAAAATTTGTTGTAAAACTGTGTGAAAATCTGTATTAATAAAAGGCAGAATATAAAGCCATTACTCCTACCAGCATATAGAGAAAAAAGAATCCTTCTCTTTGAGAAGCTGTATTTGCCAGCTATGTAGCTTCTTGAGCATGATACTTAAATATTCTTATGACATGTGCTCCATTCCCCTAAAAGTAGTGGCTGTACCTGATTCAAGCTTTTGTATCCTCATCTTCCTAGGCTAAGTCAGATGTACCCTACTAGACTCTGTTTTTAGGTTATTTAATATAATTGAAGGTTGGGTGACTATGTGTGTGACACATAATCAGTGCCTAATAAATAGGCAGCCTGTCTTTACTGGCCAGATTCCCAGGGTGCAGATCAGTGACACGCATTTCACTGCCTTTAAAGTCTATTTAGGATCAAATAAAATTCATCCTTGCATAAAGGTCCTGTGCAGATGCTTTTGTGACAGTGATGGCTCTTTACATCCAGAGCAGTAGCAAAAGGACAGGCATACCAGTGATGTGTTTAACATCCTTCACCCTCTGTTCACCCGCTGGTCCACGCTGAGTGCTTGGCTCTAGTCAGCTGCTTGGAAAAGGAACTTCAGGGTGCTCATTCTTCTGCAAAAGGAAAAAAGTCTGAAAGTATGCAGTGGATGGATATAAGAAACTGTGATTGGGGTTTCTCGTTGAGTTTTCCCCACAAATTTTCAGGATCCATACTTTGAGGTAAAGCAACCTGGAGTCACTATGGATGGCTGTCAATGTAAGAGGAAAAAAACATGACAAAAAGGTACACTCATTTTAAAAGAATGGTTATTTAGTTTTACTGTGCATACCGTCCAGTTATAGAAGCTTTCTTGTTCTTTATCAGCATTTATGGAATGTTCCTCTTCGGAAAACAAGGTTTTTAAAGTGACAAGTAAATGACCTTAGCCCTCAGGATTTCAAAGCTCCATTTTCTTCCTACACTTGAGAGTAACTGTGATGTGTGAATTCCATAGTATCAAGTATCCCAGCTGCTGTAGCAATGTGTCTTACACTGCTAACAATTTACACATGAGTATCTCCTTTGCATATTTGGAAAATTACTTTGAAATGCCTCCAGAAAACCTTCACTTTCTTTTAAATAAAGCCACATGCAGTGACATTTTTCTTTTTTGCTAGAAGGAAATTTTTTTAAACTCTTTAAAATCTTTGTCTCTATAAAGATGTCACTAAAGTAGCCAAGGAGTTTAAGTTAAAAGTTTCAGAAGTAAAATTTGTATTGCCCATAGTTCATTAGAAAATCTTTCCACTTAGACAGATTAAGAAGATTTAGGATTTTTCCTTCTTGTGTTAGTTCAGATAGTAGTAGTGGACCACAATGGATATTTATATAATGTGCAGATAAGTATTGCATCTTTCACAAACAGATTCGCCAAAGTATTTGTCAAAGTGTTTTAAAGCCTTATTGATTTCAGTTTTCCAGTGTGCTTAGAAAGAGAAGTGAAAATCTGTAAAAGTAGATATTATTCTCTTGTCTGCCTCAACCTAAATTTTTGGAGACTTACCTGGTCCCTTTTTCTTTTTCCATTGCATGTTCCAGACTTCATATATGCAGTTGATTCTGAATATTCAGCACTGCTTGCCTATGGGAAAGTCACTAGTGAAAAATATTACACCAGCTTGATGGTGAGCCCTTTGAAATACTGAAGCCAGCATTTAATATCCTTTGTAATATGACAAAATTGTAATGAAGTAGAAGTTGGAAAAGCTGCAATGTGTCTAAGAATGCAAAAGGATGACCTAAGGAGCTGTAGGATGCTCAGTCTGATATCAAGGTCAAGCAAAATAATCAGAAATGCTGTTCTGGGATCTGAAGATTATTAGCTGAAGAACTTAAGCACAATTAATGTCAGTCAATGTGATTGTTTCGTTTAATTGAAAACCACTCATGTCAAATAAACCAGTCTATCAAATGATTCCACAAGGGGACAGAAAAACTGCTTTAGTCTAATAGTCTTTGTGCTATGTGTTGTAACTACAAGAGAGTGATTCTCAGTTTGTGAGGTCATTTAAAAGTATTAACAGCTCAGCTTCGCAGTGATCTATTATCCCATGTGGTGATTAGCTTGCAGGTAGCTCCTGTGCTAGTGTTGCAGCCAAGAAATGTCAATGTCACTTTCTGAATACCTTGTTTTCCAAATATAAAGTTCTCTCTTTGTCACCTCCTGGCAGCTAACTTGCAGAGATCTACCGAACTCGTGTGGTCTCTTGTCTTTGCACCCTCTGCCAAATCTCTGCTTCCACTACCAGTACAATCACCCCATTATTCCATTGCTTTAGAACACAAGTGGCAATTTCCTTTCCACCTGTGAGGCTGAACAAAACTGTTGTTCTTGTGGTAACACTGAAATGGCTAGATTGTAATTTTAAGTAAAGAGTTGAGAGAACTCTGCAAAGTTCCTGCAAGAAAGGATATATCTACACCAGTGTACAAAAGGAACAGAGAAGGGGATGTCCAGCTCACCCCTATTTATTGGTTTTTGTTTCACTCTGTGGAATGATTTTCAAGTATATGAGAAAGACTAATTCCTGTTGAATAGAAACTGGAAGGATGCACTCTGACCACTAGCATGTGTTAAGTTCAGGGTCATAGTTGCAGGGTTGATGTCAGATTGCCAGCACCAGCTACTTTGCGCTGCAGACCTACTGCACTGATGCAGTCATGTCTTCCATATTCCCTCAAAAATCATGTGTCACATTATCAAAAATGAGTTCATACCTAAATTTTCATGGCTGCTTTTTTATATCTTATCTCACATTACAATGTAAGATTTATGTGGTTGCTTCAATGGAGCAAAATTAATTTAGCTGATAAGGGAAATGGGTATGAAGGTATTACATTGTCTGAAAAGGACAGTTAGATTAATAGATTGGTTAATAAGAGACCATATTGAAGATAACAAATTAACCAATAATAGTCAAGAAAGCTGAGTGACCTTGTTGGCAGCTAAGGGCCCATCTCAGAAAGTGAGACCAATAAACATTTCATGAGTATTTATATCTGTTTTTTCAAGTAGATGGTCTTTGAACGGACAAGAGGAAAAAAAACCAGTTACATAAAACTCCTGTAATGATGATGAGAATATATCCCTAACTATGTGTAACTATGTTTCTGGATGTCAATGTGAGAGTATTTATTAGAAAGGAAACTCTGCATAAGGGAACATGACCATTCAAAAATAATTTTACAACTGGTTTATCGTTTTGAGCCAAAGTCCCATCTTGATTCTCTCAGAAATTAAGAGTTCTTTGGGGTTGTCTGGAGTTACATATATTTTTCTCAGATCAATTATGATTTTAAATTTGAGGGTTACTAATAGATTTTTAAAAAACGATTTACCGATTTTTCTTCTTGTTCTGCCCATCTTTGTGCTTATGCCAAGAAAAATAGTGTTTTGAATTTAAGATTTTGAAGAAGTTGGCACAGAGTCATCAGTGGTGGAACATCTTGGCTCCTTTTGTTAAAGCAATATTTGTATCAGCTATAGGCCTGTCCAACCATCTTAGCTGTGAAATCTGCAAGGACCTTCTGCCTTGTCATGATGCCATGGGTTCTCCTGACTATAGAGAGCCCACATTTTCCTGAACTTCTGACTATCAGCTTTCATGTCATCTTGTGCAGTTTCAGCAGAGACTTTGTAACACTTTGGAATCCCGTTCAAATAACATATTTTTTCAGTCTACTTCTAACATAAATGGCTTTGTTGATTTAGATCAGTGACTTCAAGTCTAAGCTAGATTTAAATTAAAATGGTGTTTACAATATAGGCTTGCATAGTAGAAAAAAAAATACTGCAAAAAGTTAAAAAAAGGTCAGCATCCTACTTATCAAAGATTTCTTTCACCTGCCCTAACATCCCAGCTAGGATTTGTGTGGCTTCCTAATGGCATCTGTGACTTTATTACAAATATTGGTCCTGACCAGAGTTCTGAGATATCAGGGTAGGAACAGGGAACTGTAATTCTTTGCTCCTCTGTGTTGTTTTATCCCCTTACCTCCTTTAGGTAAAAACTGGATAGTTTTTCAGTTTTGTCTTTTTTTCCTTCTTCCTGCCCCTTTACAGTGGATGGTGGAATAAGTTTTCAGAGGAATGTTTCTACTGTAGGGTCCTTTTGAATTTTTCATTTAAATATTCTATGATATTTGCATAAAATTTATGAGTGACGGAATAGAACGATTTTGGGCATTCCAACATACTATGTAAGAAACAAGTAACTGGGTTTGCGATATGAGTTTTTTGTCTACATGATCTGGCTGATTGTACAAGTGTTTTTCTCTGTTAGTAGGTGGGTTTACATGGATCTTAAGTACATCTCCCTTTAGATGTATTTAAGC
The DNA here is from genome assembly GCA_013397245.1 of Thryothorus ludovicianus. Taxonomy (NCBI): domain Eukaryota; kingdom Metazoa; phylum Chordata; class Aves; order Passeriformes; family Certhiidae; genus Thryothorus; species Thryothorus ludovicianus. The sequence goes on along the minus strand of VZTB01012992.1, from coordinate 522,991 downwards.
TGCTAAACAGCCAGTCTTAGTCATCAATATTAAAACCCTCTTTTGATAGAAATTTTATTTCCACATATATTTTGATTTTTTTTTACTCAAAGAGAAAGAGTCAAAACCCACCATGTTTAAATAAAATAAAGCTTAGATCCTTTCATCATATCTAAAAATATTTCATTTTATTTACCTACAATAATATTTTTCAAGCCCCCAATGAATACAAAAATTCTATTGCTTACCTAAGTCTTGTGTACACTATACTAGACAGGTATATTGACTTCATTTAAAATGCTTTCATCTTGAAGATTTTCCAGGACTAGAAGCTGTGTTTTGAGTAGACAGCTATTGCCTCATGGAATTTAATCTCGATGGCAATCCTGGAATCAAAATTTTCTATGTGGGTGTTTGGCTTTTGTTCATAGGTTTTCATGTAGTTCAGATGCAACACAATAAAACAATACTAAAATAATGAAAGGTGTTCTGTGAGTTCTACAGAGCATTTTTTTTTCTAAAGATCATGCAGCATAACCATCATCAACTTTCAAGCACTGATGGGTATCCAGGTGTTCAAAGGATTTCTAATCCACTCAATTATCTCCATAATACAGATGACTGCAGAAAGCCATGATGGTGCTTCATCACCAAGCATCTTCTTGCAAGTTTCTGTCTTTACATTTGTATTTTTGTTTTTCATTTCTCCTGTCCTCCTTCTCCAATCAGCATATAAAAGCTCAAACAATTTAGTAAAAGCTAAATGATCAGTAGAAAAGTGAGCTTAAAGCTCCATTAAGCAAGGTAGTACAAGTTCAAAAGCATAATAAACAGGCTAGCTAATTAAAGGATCTTCAAAAAAGAACTTAAGAAAAATTTCTTGCATGAAGTCATAAATTTAATTCTCCTCTTTCCAGTAGGCTGAATTTTGTGTTCAAGAATTTGACATTAGAAATCCGTGTGTGTGGCTCTCAGCATGTTTTCTCTTCAATTGTGCCCCATGGCATATTTTGTGTCCTTTGGGGTACAACCTAATTTTCAGTCAAGTTAAAAAAAAAACCCTAAAATTTAAGCTTAGGGCCTTCTTCAAAGTTACTTCTCTTCTCCTGGAAACATCCTGGAAACATGTAGAGCTGGATTAACCTTATCCTTAGCCTCTGGAGATCACATTATCAAGGGCAAAATTACTATTGCCTGTGGGGAAAATCATTCCTTCTTAATTGTCCAGATGTCAGCTGGAGCAGACAGGTATTGTATAATAGTAACTATTCTTGTTTCTTTCTCTTGGTCCTATTCTTTATCTGACATCATGTATTGTGTAACTAGGTATATATTTACATAAAGTGATCATACCTTCAGAAAAAATAATCTCCCAAAGCATCAGATGCTCTCGATAAATAAAATTCAAGTAATCAAAATGGAATTCTGGCATCCACCCAATAACTTTACCATAGCAGCAAGGGCATACAGTAAAAATGTAACAGTCATCGTTATTGTAAGTATTATAAGAGAAGGGGTAAATATGCAGTATGGAAAAAGCCTGCTGATGGTTTGTGTACAATAAGTGATCATCCCTAGAGGTTTTGCTCAGCTAAAACATTTCCCTTCAGGGATCTGAATTCCATAGCTGCCAAAGATAGATACTCTGAGAAGTAGCTGATCCTTTATTTCCACCAGAAATGGAAGAGGGAAGTCACAACAGGGGTTTAAAAAACAGTTTGTGTTACCAGAGGTTAAAAATTTTTCAGTCTCTGGAAACTAACAGAGAATCTCATTGTCAATGGGCCCTTGGAAAAGTTCTCAATAGCAAGTTAATAGAACATATCAGAACACTAAAGAAACAATTTAGTAGTTGTTTATTCTAATTAACCATTTGACTGCTGCTGAATGAAGTGCATAATTGTAGCACATGTTATATTGCATCCTGTCAAGTCAAACCTTCCTGATATGTAACAAATATGAAACACTGACTGATATTGTCTCAATATGGCAGTAAAGGGCTTGGGATAAGATGGAGAGAGCAACCAACTTTTAATGAATTTCATTTTCCTTGTGTTGAATCTGACAATATAAAAGGCTCTCTGGAATACAAAAATGCCTCTGCTGGACCTTGAAGTGGTCAGGTCATTAATTCTGCATCTCACTTTGAGCTTTAGACAGGTTTCACACAACTAATAGAATGATCTATTTCACTGTAGCTGCAAGTAATTCTGGCCAGAATCAGCAAAGACAAAACATTACTTTTTTTTGCATGTAGCATTAAATTCCTTGGCAGAAACTTAAGGAGATAAATCTTGGGGGTTTTGCTCCCAATATATAATGGTATCAGCTTTTGGCTGTTGAATTTCAGTGTTAAAAGCCAATTCTATATTTATTCTCCAGTTTCATGGAGTTTCAAGCAGAACTTGGTGCAGAGACAGCACAATTTCAGATTGGCACATTTCAGATTGGCTCCCTTCACTGAGGGAGTCAGTGATCTGCCAATGCAGCAGATTTCTGAGGTCGACTGAGTGGTTAAGGCTCTGGGTTGCCCCTCGTCACATTCTCTTCATGTCACCTTCAGTCAGGAACAGAGGAGACAATGACTTCTGCAATGTAGCAGGGTAGAGCTCTCTGTCACTGATAATTCCTGGTGACCAGTTCAATGGCTTGTCTTCAGGCCCTCTGAGGGACTTGGTTCAAACCTGTTTGAGAAAAACTGAAGACTGTATTTGACTTTTAGATTGTGCTCATTAGGAGGCTTTCATCACCTCTGCCAGCTTTACTTCCTACTAGTGTAAACACAATAAAAAACTCAGTAAGGCCAACTACATTTAAAAGTATGCATTTGTTTTCTCACCCAAGATAATAATGTTTACAACGGCAGATTCTCCCCCCAATAGATGCAGCTCAGCAAACTCAGTCCTGGCTATTAGAACCTCTTGGCTTCTTTCCATGTTATACATTATCACTTGTCACAAATACGCTGCAAGTGAAATGATGCCCTTTTGTCAGGTCCACAATGCAATTACCTTAGTGTATTTGGCACTGACATGCTTAAGTAGATTAAACACCTTTACTTATACAGGATATGCAGTGGTACAGCAGCTCATTCAGGCTTAATTGTGTTGGTTTTGCCAAGGCTGTAGAGTATAAAACTTTTCACCAATATGAACTGACATAATTCACAATGCACAGCAGGATTAGTTTTAGCTCATTGGCAGAGATGGTTACTTTGAGAGCAGAGCTGTATATTAGAGTCCGTTCTTGCATCTGTTAGATCATATTCATCTGGAAATGAATTTTGAAAGCATATACATCTCTGTCCTTATGACATCTGCTGAGCCTCTTTGCCCTTTATCTTTGCCAAATCTGTTGGTTCATTAGCTTCCTTCAAAGGGTCAGTGGGGCTTCTCAGTTGCATGAAGTGTCAGGAACCCCATCACACTCTAACAAGCATTGCATGTAATTCACAGTGCAGAGCTTAGGTACAAACTATGAAAACTTTTTTTTAAAATTCAAATGTTGTTATACAAAAGAATTCATCAAAGTGAGTGTCAAGAGCAAGATTTTGCTATTTCCCCCACAATGAGCTGAGCAGTTCACCTTTTCCACTCTCAGGAAGGGGACAGCTTGTTCCTGCTCCTCACAGCCCTAGGCCACAGTCTGGCTCCCAGAAGGTTTGTCTGGGAATTCAGAGAAGAAGAAAAAGATGTCAGGCAGGTCCCTTCCTCCAGCTGCTGTCTGCAGATCAACACCAGGCTTCTGGCATGTGATCTGCCAGTGTTCCTGTTATCCCATTCCCGTGTTTTATCTCAAAAGAGATGCTAGTTAGCTTAGGATGGGGAAATAGAGGTCAAGCACAGTCAGATTTTGATTGTGTGTGGATGTTTGGGTTTTATCTTTAGTTTATTCAACACAATCTTTTAAATAGTGCCAGCAATTGTTCTGCCACTGTATATTTTTGACTGTTCTGTCCAGTCTGAATTTGAGTAGTGGAATGGGGCTTTAATTTTGGAAGAAACTGAATTCTTTGGAAGACTATCTTCTAAAGAAAAATATTGCTTGCAAGATGGATGAAATATTAGTTTGACCATTAAAATAAATGTGAAGGAATATCATAGCATCTGTTTATGATTTAACATGTGTCAATGGCCGCAGGAGGCCACCTTGCCCTTTTATGATCTCTAGCTGTAATTATAGCTGTGGCTGTTCTCTGCTGAGTTACCTAGAAGCTCTTTATTGTAAGACTTTCTCTAGCTTGGCTATTAAACTTCTGACAGTGCAGCTAGTGAGAAGTGCTCATGATTGAAGGGGATGCAGCAAGTGATGTTAGTTGCCTGAGGTTCAAACAGAAAGAGAGGCTGAAACCACAAAACTCCAGAGGAATTAGAGCTAGCAGATAAATTTTGTTGTGGAACAAAAGACTCCCTGACTCTCTGAATAAAAAATTTTCTGGATTCTTACAAAGATCATATTTCAGCAATGGATTCTTCAAAATAGTCTGAATATGAAAAAGAAACAACCCTCCAAGCACATTTTCTTTCTGTCAGATATGACTCTCGTTACAATTACTGTATTATTCTAATCCAGAGTAGGTGATATGAGGTACAGTCAAGGAAGTGACAGCTATTACCAGATAATACTGCATTAATTAATAATAGGACTATGGCAGAATTTTTGAAGAAGAAAACACTTGAATATTCATGTTACTCTTAGGTGAATTAACTATGATTAACAGTAACAGGCACTCTGAGAAAAAGGCCATGCTTATACCCTCCAGAATATTTAAAGTAGCAACCTAAATATACACTGTACAGGTTTATTTTCCCAAGGAGATGAGAATGAATTAAACAAACCTAGCCTTAAAAAGAAAGCATAAAAATACAGGACTAATATACTGCATTCATAGAGACTAATGAAAAGATAAAATGCAGTCCACTGGAAGTGGGTTTTAAATTAAAAAAAATTACTTTAAATACTATTTTCTATGGCTGGAAGAAGTCTGACCAAAAGGCAAGTATGTGGGCTACTATTTAAGACATTTGAGACTGTCCCCAAAAACTTTTGACAGCATTCTGAATTCTCCACTGCTTTGCTAGTGATTTAGAAGAAAAACCTCAATGTTAGCTGACTTTCTGAAGAAAATTTTCAGGAAATTCAGTTTCAATAAAAGATATGAACATATTAGATTAGGATATTTACTCCTTCCAGTTTTTTTGACATATGCAAATTTAATAAATCTATTCTCATGATAAATAGATGTCATTAGTGTACACGTGCATTTGAAATTTAGTGAAAAATGTTAAAAAAGAATCTGTGAGAAAAATTCTGAAATATATTTGAAAAAAATGGCAGAAAAAGATCACTTTTTTAAACTAAAAAAGTAATGAATATCTTATATTGAGTTGAAAACTGTTTTTTTATTATTATCACTATCACTTTATTCTTTCAGAAACCTTTTACTAATCCAAAAGTATAGACACGAGGGTGTGAAATAAGCATAGCGAAGAAACTTAAATTGTTCTAATGTGTTTCATGTATATTCTGGCTAAGATAAATTACATATTTGATTCAGTGTCCAGGGTTTCTGATTTCTAATGCTAATGTTCTGGTTATGGGAGAACCGTGTTTTTCATTCTAACTCTGATTTTTTTCCTTCCAAAAGACTGATCTGATCAGGACAATTTTAGAGAGCTGATATACTTAAATTATCTCATTGAGCTAGGTAATAGATAGAAGTCTATATATGTGGTATCTGTGCTTCCATTCTTTCTGAAAGCACTACAAATCAATTTCAATTCTTTTGTGCTTGTACATCCTAAAGATGAAACGTGGAAGACCATGAGATGTCCATCATGCATTCTGATTAAGGGTATGTCCAAGTGGAACTCTCTGAGCATTTTTCTTGCTCTACTCCCACCGGAAGAATTATAAATATTGCAAGAGAACACAAATCTGACAAAACCTAGAGATATCCCCATTGTGTGTTCTTAGCCCAGCTTTTGACTGACTCATTATGTTCAGTTTTATATTAAAAGGGATACCTCCATTGCTTGGAACCAATAACCATTGAAGAACTCCCAGGTATACTCTGCTTAAACTTGTATCAACTTTACTAAATTTCTTTCATTAGTTTCAAAATGCGATTGAGGCAGCATTGAGAAGACAAAAGCTATTTGCAATATTTTTAAATACTTTTAAATAACATTTATTTATTTCCCTAAGGCTGGGAATCTAATCTGAAGAAACTAAACAGATATCCTTATATCAGAATGCCGTGTCATGGGTAGCATCCCTGGTGGCTCAAGTATCTGAAGCATTATTGCAATGTTACCTCAAAATAAAACCCAGTGTCGTTTATCATATATTAGTTCTCATGTCTGTGCTAACTCGTTCTGCATTAATTTATGTGCCTTGAGGCAGCACTGCACTGTGTAAAGCACAGTTGTGAAGGAGAGAGATCTACTTAAAAATTCCATGTTGAATTATCAAAAGTGAACATGGAAAATAGCTTTAGCACAGTATAATTTCTGGTGTAGAAAGGCCCTTTTGTTCATGTTTAAGACAAAATAGATTCAGACACTTTATAATGCTGTAGAAATAAAACATGAAATAAAAATAACATCTGTGAAACTCCTATTTGAATGTACTTTCTCAAAATGGTGCCATGAACAAATTCAGCCTGCAATATATAAGAAAAAAATCAACCCTGAATATATATAATTACTTTTATAAATGTTTATTGAGGTGTCAAACCACAATCTGACAATGCCAACATGGAAATAGAGATAACCAAAGCCTTCAGAGCTCAGACTACCATGCAATTTCCCATAATAAGAGTGGCAGAGATGGAACAGCAGAAGAGTAACATGTCATTTAGTGTTTTCTCTGTGGTTATGCACAAAACCTAATGTCAGTAACCCTTCAAAGGAATTATCTTACAACATAGGACAAAATTACATTGCATTCGTTAACGTATAAATTCACTAAAAGATGTAGGTGGTAAAGAGTAGCTCAAATATGAAAGGAAGCATTATTTTTATACAAACTTTTGCTTAAATGAAGTAATAGCATAATTTTGCTTCCACTAGGTTTTGTGAAAATTTTGTCAAATACTTGACTGTGGCTAGAAAAAGGCCTGTTATTAGTCATTTGTAGCTGGAAAATGAGAAAATAGGGCACTGTAAGACATTCTAATGAATCTAAAACAGTGTAAGTTCTCAAACACACCCACCCCATTTTTACTTTTTAGTCAATGTTACTCTTTCCAAGAGTGCAAAATTAAGCACTCAGACTTTTCTGGGCTCCTGCAGTATGCAGTCTTGCAGCTCCCTTGGAATTTGCCCTTTCTGCAATGTAAAGCTAAGCAATTGAATTTGAGAGGTGTTGCTGAGGAGATAAAAGGTATTCAGCATCACTCCTGTGGAGGTAAGCTCTGGCAGAGACAAGGGTAGAAGAGGAATGGGAAGAAAAGTAGTAACATCTTTAAAAGACTGAAGATACTAAGGGAATAAATGTCAGTGACTGTAAATGTTTAATCTGGAGCTTCCACTTCAGACGTTAATACATCAAGAGAATTTCACTTGCTTCCTCTCCCCATCTGATTTTATCATAATGATTTCTCTTTTTTTGTGCTGATAAACTTTGAAGCTTGACAAATAATTTATACATGGAAAGGGAAGCAGTTGGTTTTGGTTGGTTGATATTTTTTAGGGTTTTTTGTTTCATTTTTTTGTGGGTCCATATTCATCTCTGATTTTTCCTCTGCAAACTGGAAGGAATTTTAGCATAGTCTATATCTCTCACTTGCTAATTTTTCCTGGTGCTAATTTTTTGTCTAGCTCTGCTTTGTATTTAATATGTTAAATTCTGTATTCTCACAACTATTACATATATTGAACTCCTTGGACAGTGGTATTGTAGTAGGCTGACCCTGGCTGGATGCCAGACACCCACCAAAGCCACTCTATCATTCCCTTCCTCAGCTGGACAGGGGAGAGATCACTCAACTACTTTCATATGCAAAAATCAAATTGCAGATATTAATTGAATTTATTACTAACAAAATCAGAGAACAATAATGAGAAGTAAAACAAGACGTTAAAAACACCTTCTCCCCACTCCTCCCTCCTTCTCAGCTCCAGAACCTGGAGCACTGCCTCCCCCTGTTTCTTTGCTGACCTTGGTGTCTGCAGAGTTGTTCCTCTGGCATATTCTCACTCTTCTCTGACTGCAGTTATGTCTGGTTTTTGTCTTCTTAAATATGTTGTCACAGACACGTAACTGCCATTTCTAACTGGCCCAGTCTTGGACAGTGGCAGGTCTGTCCTGGAGCCACCAGGGATTGGCTCAGTTGGACATGGGGAAGCTTCTGGCAGCTTCTCACTGAAGCCACCTCTGTGGCCCCCCTGCTACCAAAATCCAGGCCATGCAAACCCAGTATTCTTTTCAGAGGTGAACAATACTAAGTTTAAATGGACTGTAGTTTCGTGCATTGAAACACATGCAGATGGCAAAGGCAGATAAACTTTAAGACCAAAGGCAACATAAAACTTTAACTTAGCATGCCAGCCACTGGCATCTTGTCAGTGAGGCTTCACAAACTTTCTCATCCTTGAACAGAGTAATTTCTCTCCTTTCTCTTGCTCATAGGATTGAGTTCAATTTTATCAGTCTCTTTCCTACCTCAAACTTTGCTGACAAAGAAAAAGTAAACCTGAGGTTATGTAAGCAAAATATCTATTGGTTATGCATTATCATTTCCTAACTCTGTTAAACCTTTTTAGTTAAATTATTTAACAGTAATTTAAGGAAAATTACATCTAACTTTACACCTCCATGATACTTTGCTGAAGACCACCTGCTTTAACCAGATCTCTTCCATTTTGGCTCTAAATGGGAGGGAAAAGGGTGTCAAAACATAGGCATCCCCCAAACCCCAAACTGTTGTACATGCTCAGGTAAACAGAGGGAGAATGGGGGGCATGCACAGTCACTGTCAGCCAGTAACAGGATAGGATATCTCTTCTATTCTTGAGTTTGTCTTCTTTGTCTTTCCCTGAATTTTCATTACTATCAATGCCATCAAGTTTCTCACTGGCAACTGACTAGTTTTTTCAAGGAGGGCTTTCTTGTGAAGTCAGTTTCTCTAACAATGGTCAAGTGTTTATTTTTTGATAAAACTCTGATTGTTATCATATCAAATTCAATAAAAAAGAAAAAACAACAATTCCAAAATTATTTTTATCTTTTATTTTTCTCCTTTCTAAACAACATCTACAAACTTTACCAAGCTAATTTTGTGTAACTCCTTCCAGGCCTAAAAATTTCCAAACCTTGATCTCTTCAGCAGAAAGGGGACTCTTATTTTCATGTTTTTTGGTGCTCTGGCTTCCCTTTGAGTCTACATTCACACAGAATCTTATAGGCTAGCAGCTCTGCAACTTTTCCTGCCACATCCTGCAGATGATTATGAAGCATGAAGGAAACTGGGAGTGACTGAGTAAAGATATTTAGCATCCTTTGGAGGATATTAGGGAGCTTTGTTAAGGGATGCTAGGAAGAAGGGGAGTAGAAATCAATAAGAAACATTATGTTAGCACCAGAGACACAGAAGTCAATTGGCCCCAGAGAATCACTCTGTTCTACAGTATAGGTACAGATGAAGCTGCAGGCACATTGCACTGTTGTTCCAAAGATTTCCGCATCGTGTTCAGCTGACGTTGCAGGTTTCTAATGTAGTTAAAAGCTGTTCCCGCTTACTTCACTAGTTCTGGCCCACATACTGTTTGCAAGCTGAACAATCTCTAATGTCCTGCTATTAAAAGAAAAATAGTCTGCTCAATAAACAAGTGAAACTTTTATTGGAAATACTTTTCTAGATTGATCCCAAGTCTCACTGCAATTATTGCTGACTGAGTGAGTAACAGCAATGATGGCCTCCTGTCCTTGAAAGAGAAACTTGACAGTTCCATGATTTTGTCAAATTTACTTTTCCATGCCCATACAGTAAACTACAAAAGTAAGACTTAGGACCAAATTCCTATGGTGTCTAACACAAGTCTGCACAGGGTTGCTTTTTTCCCTTCTTTCGGAAATGATTCTTCATAAACCAACTGCAAACTCCTGCCAGCTCCATATGTGATAATGTGCACAGCAGCAAACCATCAGATACTTATATCAAAGGAGGTAATGAGAACAAGCTGAGCAATTGGACTGGCCTGAGTAGAAAGGATCTGGCAAAATTTTGAAATGCCATTTCAATTTGCTGTATCTCTCTATCATGTTCACCAGCGTTCCTTTTGCAATTGGATTTTATTCAGTAAGATTGCTGGGGGCATCCAGATGTAATAGCAAGTTAAGCAGTTGTGACAGTGTTAGAGAATGTGATAATGGTAACAATAATCTACAAATGGAAATTTGTAGTCAGTTGCAGCGATCTAAAGATTCAGAGAAAGATTCAGAGCTAAATAATTGTTTTTTCTATTGGAAAGTTTCTGCTTTATTTATTTTTTTTTTTTTTTGCTTTGCTTGAGCAAATCCTGTTTGACTGTATGTCCTTGTAAAAGCTAAATGAGAAAAATTTTGAAGATATAAATTAAATTTACTTACTTCATCATACAACTAATGGATGTACAGAGAAATCATATATAGGCTGGGTAGAAATTATTCTCAAATTCAACAGAAATTGACTCTTTATTGAACCAATAAAAGAGATTAATTTATTCTCTCTTATCAAATGTTAATCTCCTATTACTATCTCACTAAATGGCATTTTAATAATCTTATCTGTGAACTGTTAAATTCCCTTTTTTGGGAAAAAATGAAAATCAAAGAGATACAGAAAAGACAGGGAATGAAAAGAGAAAAGAAAAGAATTAAAAAGCTGGGAAACAAAAGTGGAAAAGCACTGATCGCAATCAAGAAACACAAAGAATAAGCAAATCTAATTTCAGAGAGAATAGTCATATTGCTGAAATCATCCAATTAGGCATGCACGAAGCTGACATCCAAGTAGCTTAAAGAAATAAACTGAAACTGAGAAGCAGTTGTTTAATACATTTAACAATAAGTTAAATTCTCAGCTGTTCAATATAAACTGCATTCCCATCTGCTCACATAACTATTGGAAGGTGCTGCATGTCCCTAATTCAAACCGGCTCTTCAGCGCTGAGTTCCCACTGACAGGAGGACAGGAAAACTGTCCCAGAGAACTTGTCACCTGGGGACCCGCTGGTGGGGAGAGCTCAGGCAGCTCCTGGCTGAGTCCCAGCCTTTGCCTCTGCTCCTCTGCCAGGCCCTGGGCGAGTCACAGACCAGCTACTCAAGGCATTCTCTGGAGCTGCTTCTCTGGGCTTCTTCTGTCTGCCTGGACAGAGAGGTGAACAGCAGCTGTCTCCTTCACAGGCCTGTAGAAGGAAGGAGCAGCTAACACTGGACATTGCTAAAAGTCACCAAATACCTAGAGCTGATATCTTGTATGAGCTGAGCACTGTTTTTCCTCTTTCATGTACGAGTTTGCAGCCAGCTCACAGATTTGTGCTGCCTTAGGCAAAATGGAAAACATCTGCCCCTCATGCATTCACCCATAAAATAAGAGTCAAAAGACATTTAGCTGCCTCTGCTACCTTTCTCATTGTCAGCCATATGTATTTTATATTGTAAGCCTAATGTTGTACTGCTTCAGATTGTTTTCTTCCTGTCCTTTCTGTGGATATATGCAGCACAGGGAAAGACTTTTCAAATTCATGGTCTCTATAAAAAAAGAAACAGTAGGATTTTCTTAAATCAAGAGAAAGGAATGTCTGAAATCATATCTGTCCTTATGTATCATGAATAAGATTGAAAAAACTGAGAAACAGGAATAAGGAGGCAAAATGCTGGAGGGAATGAAGCTCGCAAAGATGCAAGCTCAGAAAGAAATTAAATTCATAGACACCAGGAATGAGGACAAGACTGGGACTAATAGTTTTTAAACTTGATAACTATCAGAGGGGAAATGTTTGTATCAGTAGGGAGTAGAGTTACATTTAGGTTCTTAAAAAATGTTTCTTTTTTGAAAAATGTTTATTTTAGATCAGATTGATAATTTGGTATTTCTGTTTATGAAATTTCAGTAAGAATATTCATTCTGCCTGCAATGCTAGGTGCTTTAGGGGGTAATTTGTATTGGTTCTTCTGTATCCATTTATTTAGATTTTACTTCTGAAGAAATCAGCAAGGCAATATAATGTGCTTCTTCATGAAAGCAGAAAACAGTGAATTTTCATCATTAAAAATGCCTGTACAGTCTACTTTTCCTTTCATGGGTAAAAATTATAATCCTTTAGCCTTATATATTCATGAACTTTGCTTCTTTCTTTCTCTATTTGGTCAAGCTTCATTTGTTAAATTTGATAAACTACAGCATTCCACAAGATACTAAATCAGGCTTAGATTTTTAATTATTGAACCCATTTTAACTACTGTTTTATTTTCTGTGTGTGGGAAAAAAAATAGTGGTGTTCCAAATTGCCATAACAACAGGCTGCACTCCTTAAAACAAGATAAGCTGTGTGTCAAAGTAAAACTGTTGCCATGGTAACCAGTTGAATATTTAAAGTGCATCATCCTGGTTTAATCAGTCAAATTGCCTCTTTTCCAGAAATCAACTACATCAGTGTTCTTACAGCAGAAACAATGAGAAAAGGAAAAACATAGAAGTTAATAAAAAATAATTTCTGCCCTGTATGTTCTCCTTCTGAGTGATTTTGTTTCAGAAGAGTCACTTAAATTGCTTCTTTCTAATGAGTGCAAATACAGGATCCTATCTTTTATGCTAGAATTCTCAGAAATTGCTCTTATCTTTTCAAGATATGCTTTCCCTTAACAGGTTGGTAAAATGTAAGAATGTAGTAGCACATTCATAAAATCTCCCAGTGACAATAATAAATGTTTATAACCTCTCTGTATATAAAGAAGAAGACTTTAAAAATGGCAGCAGAACTAAAATCAAACAATTAAATCATTACCTGACCTTTTTATGAATTTTATTATTAGATGGTCAAAGCTAAATGCTATCTCATACTTTAAAAATCACTTTTATTTTTCTGAGTTTTTAAAATTATTTTTTGATGTACAGAAAATTTTCATGCACTGAAAATGAGATTGTTTTCCTTTGGAACTTTAAAGAAAAATATTTCAATTATTAAACTGCTCTTATCTAAAAAAACAGAGTTTTGCAGCATAGATATCTGTTGTACCATACTTAGTTGTGCTATGCCATCTCCGATTCCTGTATTTTTGGCCCTGAAAGTCAATGAATCGTCAAGGAAGTGACATCTTTGCCTCAGAAGAATGTAGAAAAGGAAAAAATGCAGCATTTTAAAGGCTACCCATATAGCCCACAATCACTGCATTGCTCTTTTGAGATCCTGGTTGGTATGACAGGGGGTGAATAGGGTCTGCTATGGATACACAGCTGCTGTACAAATCCTAGCTCACCTCCCAAGGTCTCTAGGAAGTGCTACTAGCCTACACTTCCTAATAAGGATTTTGACTCAGGGAGCCTGATTCTGAGTCTCAGTGGTAGAGTTGCTTGTCCTATTTCCTTTTTAGCCTAGAGGACACAGTGGTTGCATAGGGAAAAGGACTGATTCTGCAGATTTGGAATGGTTTCCTTCTTCTTGTGAATGGTCAGTCAGTGCTGCATTAGGGATTGCTGCAGAAAAAACTCTTAGAAATAAAATGGTCTCTTAAAGAAAAGTCTTCATAATTTTCTTAGATTAAGTAGAATATTACAGGTGTTGTACTGCTTTTTCATAAAGAGTTTTTAAAAAATCTATGAAATTTCAAGTATTACATTCCTTTTTGCGGGCGCCATAGAGAAAAGATATACTGTTTTTATAATGTTCTTTTTTTTTTTGTTGGTTCTGTTAAGCCTTACTGAAAAAGAAAAAGCAGGACTTCAGTGAAGCTTTGTCATTTCCTGATGCAGTATCTCTATGCATCCTGATAAATAAAGGAGGAAATCTTCCTCAAAAAAAAAAAGCTAAGAAGTTATTAATTCCTAACACAGAAAATTTAATTCATAAAATTTTTAATATTATTAAAGAAAAGGTTTGATTGTGCTTTATGCTTACATATATTATTGTTACTATGTTACTATAGTTTAAGGGTGACATCAGACCTGAGACTTTCAGAAATTAAATGTAGCTATCTGCTCTATTTTCTAAATGGCTGTCAAAACATGTTTTTTCCTGCTTAGAGTGATAAGTCTCCCTTTCTTTGGGTCCTACAAAGATATTGTTTTGTTATTGATATATGAGGAAAACTGCTAGATCTAAGTGGCCAATATAAATTCATGACATCAGATTTAACTGTTATAAGCCTTAAGATGATTCAGGCCTCAAGTATGTTGAAGTGACATCGTCTGGAATTCGTTTCCTCCTGCCACAAAGAGCATTCTTTGATTCTCTTGGGTGGCCATCAGCTTTAGAGTTTAAATGAATCACATGACTCTGTCACACCACAGATGTCACTGTCCATGGGTAGGCCTTCCTGGTAAATGAGAAATTGGACAAAAAGTCCTTTTTTGATAAGAGCAAGATGGCTACAGCAGCCTGTTAACTGAAATAGTCATCACAGAGTGAAAATAGCTGCTCTCAAGAATCCTGGTCCCAAGCACTACTTCTCCACTGCAGGAAGCAGATGGTTTCTGAAAGGGGGTTTGCAGGATATTTTTATACTGCAGCCGAGATCCAAGTGCAGCTTCTGGAGACAGCGAGCGAACCCGCAGTAACAGGGAGCTCAGTGCAGGCTGCAGTCTGTGGGAGGGAGCTTTGGTGAAGATGCACACAGGTATTTTATCTGATGCTCTGACTCAGATCATTTGCCTGAAGCTGAGCGTTACCACATGCTATCCTTGCGTTACTCCTGGAGCAGAAATCTGAGAGTAGTCTAGAAGAATCCAAATGAGTGAACTTCCTTTAGCTGTGTAAATACAATCTCAAGACGGAACACGAACTTACCTACAATTTTTGTGACGAACCCAAACAGAGAGAAGGACCAAGACCAACACTGCAGCATTTCTTAAGACTAAATGGTGCTCAGATGCAACCATTTTTAAACTACAAATAAAAGACAAATCTCCTTGGCATGTTGCTTCCAAACAGGGACGTGGAAGGTAACCTGAAAATAAGATCAGCCACTGCAGCTGGTGAAAAGCTGCACACCTCATCCAAGCCACTGAGGCTTGCTCCATGCTGAGCTGCCTAGGGCTGCCCACAGACTGACAGGAAGATCTGTGTGTCGGCAGAAGTGTGTCCTCCAGAGATTCCCACTGCTCTGCTGAGTGCCTAAGAGGGTATCTCATCCCTCCATGTAGAGGGTGTCAGCTCAGGAGGCACATCTCCCTCAAGATGCTTGAAGGGCTTCCCAGCTCACACCTCCGTGAGGGCTGTCACAGTGCTGTCACAGTGCTGTCATTTGTACCACACCACGTGTCCCTCCTCTCTATGCCTGAAGCCTGTGTGGGCAGCACTGTCCTGCTGATGGCCAGGGGTGAGGCACAGGGCTGATCCCCAAGACTGCAGTGGCTCCTGCCACCTTGCCTTGGGCCTTGGGCCATCACTGTCCCCACTGCCCTGCCCTCCATGGGCCCTGGCTGCTCCCCTGGAGTTGTGCCAGCCCCAAGATGCCCTGCTGAGGACAGGATCCTCTCTTGGATGGCTGCAGGGACAGCACAGAGTGCAGGCTCCTCCAGAGCCACCGCTGGCAGCGCTGGGCCCAGCATGGGGCCAGGGATTTGCTGCCCTCTGGGTTTGGAGACAGGAAAATTGTAGTAAAAATGTAGGTGGGAAGGGCAGAGCCTTGTCTTGGGGCCAGCACCATAGCTGAGGTGCTGGGGCAGAACTGGACAAGCCTTGACACCTTTGTGCCCTGATCCAAGTCAGGTGGGATCTGCTTGGGTTGTGCTCATTCCCTTGCATTATTTTGCCCCTGGTGCCCTCCCATCTGCAGGTATTTATGTGTTTACGTTGTTCACACTTAAATGATAAAGATTAAATAACGTCACACTTCAATCTACATTTAGTGTAGGCTACTCTTTTTGTATGTGCAAATTGAGATAATATCACTGTACTGACAGCCTGGAAATTTTTACTGATGCAAACAGAAACACATATTTTATGTTTTCCCAGATTTCTGTTTCAATGAAATAAGCTGAGACAAAAAGGCCTTTGTTATTCATGTTCTCTTTGAGTCTTAATTAGCAGTTAAGCTTTGAAAAAATAACAAGCGTATACCTAACAATTCATAGCCATTTCCTTTGTGCTAAGGACAGAAGCAGCTGTAAGGGACACTGTCTTTCCTGATCTCTTGGGTTTATTTTATTGACATTTGTCTAGACTGTTTCTCCTAAAGTGCCTACTTCTGGACTGGTTTACAGCTCAGCCTGTCAGTTTTATCAGGGGCTTCTTTGTTGCTTTACCAAACAGCAGCCACAGCTGGGTAGGTAGGATCTAACTGTACTTGCTTTGCTCTTGTGTTCCTTCAGCTGCAGCTTTTCAGTCCAAGCAGAGCCTGACCTGGGACTGCTGCAGTGGATAATACTCTTGAGGCATATGTAAGAAGGTGCTTTCTGCTGTGCCAATGCACTGTTTCATAGTATAGTAGATTTTATTTTTAAAATTTTTAACTCTGTAGTGATGTTCAAATCTCCTCCTATGATACAAGATTTTTTGTTTAGGATATTTCAGTCTTTGACTTTAATTTGCTCAGGTATTTTCTCTTTCTAAATGTATCTGCTGCATGTAATGTCTTCATACCACAAATATATTTGTATTTTCACACATACCAGTAGCAGTTAGGAATAAAAAGGGAAGTGTCAGCCTCAATATATATTACTGGTATGACTTGTACAGATTGCTGCTGCACGGCACCCTTCTCCTCACAAACCTAAAGACATCACTGCAGATAAACAAGAATTCTGTGTATTCTGTGCACAAAGTTGTCCTGCGTACAAGGAGCAGCTTGGCTACTTGTGGTGGCAGGCCTAGTGCATATTAATAGAAAAAATAAAATAGAAATCTACTGTGCACACCCAAATTCACTTCAAAATCCTTATCTCCTGAAGGCAGACAACAGCATTTGTTCCCAGTAAGATGCTGTGTTAGCTAGATGAATACGTGCCATTAAAACTGGCGTGCAATGTTTAACATCACTACAAAATCAGAATAAATTCAGCTGCAGTACTTTTCCTCCTCCTTTTTTTCTCTTTCCCTAGGGCATTAATTAAACACAGCATTCTCAAGCGTGGCCCCTTTAAGAATGATAATTCTTTACATATTACAGCTCTCAAGCTGTGAATACATGGGATAGTTATATTAATTTCTAATCACTTTTTAACAGGCAGTGTCTGGGTTGTATGTAGCCAGCAGTAGATATCTGTAGGATTTTAAATACTTTTATGCAAATATAGAACCAATTAGAATATTTTTGCTAGAGGTATGAATTTTATTTTTTTAGAAAATATATGAGTAACCATAAAGAATTCAAAATTAAACCATGCTCCTCCTGAAGAGAATTATTTATCATTTATATTTAAAAAAATGCGTCATATGCATACAAATGTATATGAGAAGTTCATATGCTATAAAATTTACTTCCTAATGTTCCCCAAAAATATAAATGTTAGGAAATTCATCAGAAATACGCAACATCTCTGTAAGAATGTCACTAGATCACAAATCTCAATGAAACAAAATCTTTTATTTCTACAAAAAGAAATTATGTATGCAATATAGTTTGAATTTTTCATGGAATGTTTTCATTCTCAATTTGAATAGTTTTGCTTGTGTTTTCTTCATTATTTTGTCTTCATTGGTACTTGAAAGCACATTTTTTATTTAGGAAAAACATATCCTTTATGTTAGCAAATTCTGCTACAATCAGTCCTTGACCTAGATTCCCCATTTTTCAGAAATTATTCCTGAAGTTGTTCAGACTCCATTTCATAAGAGAGTGAGTTCCTGGAATGTAGTATTTAGTCAAAGCTCAGTTAGTGAATCAAAATTAGACAAAACTCATGTTGTCCTACTCTCAAAAGCCATTTTTAGCATGTTCAATAATTACTTCACAGCTGGCTTTAATAAAATATGTGCTGGAAAGGGGTAAGGTTCATGCAATATTTAAATATATGTTTAGCTGGAAAATAAAAAGAATTTTGCAATCTAACTTTTAAGCTGGTAGTTGTGAGACAGAGCATGATTTTTAGTGCAGAAGGAGAGAGATGAATGTAATATACATCCCTTGTTGTAAGCAGTGAAATAGCATAATGCAGTCTGAATATTAAGAAAAATCCAATAGCTAGCACTGAAATCTATGAGCTAATTTGTAGTCATGGATTTTTTGAGATTTTCAAAGAATAGATGATGCTGTTTAAAGAAAATAGGAAAATGCAAGCATTGTTTACCACTATAAAGTCTCAATAATTAGAGAGAAAGATTACTTAGATAATATCCTAGTACAAGGTAATAATTCCTCTTCTTTTACTGGTGTTGTGACCAAATGAGGAATGAGACAGGTGCCTCATCAGGCTCAGAAAGGAGGTGTGCATGAGGTCCCATATCAGGACAGAAGCTGTTCTTGCAGTATAAATGAGCAAACATCAAAATACAGCTGTCAAAAGGAAGACCAGATAGCAGCCAATAATTAGAGCAGGGGGCAGTAGTTTAGTGCCTCTGTACCTACCTTTTCTAGGGGTAAGATTTCAGGCTAAAGAAAGAAAAATGATTGAAGAAAAGAGCATCTGGAATGTGGAACGTCAGGTCTGCAAATTAAGAGCCATTTTCAAAATTAAAATGGCAGAAGACAAGCTATGGATTCAGAAAAACTTAAGTCTGGTTCTCAAAAGTTTGAGAAATTAACAGGAGCTGAATTAATTCTTTTAGTCTAGAGATGTTTATTCTTTCTTCAACATCATGTTTCACAGAGTAAGTGACAATGTAAAGCATCTATCTGTGTTGTGTGGTTCAAGAAGAAGAATATATGGGCTCCATTCTGTGCATAAATCTTAGGAAGCTGCTTTGGCTCAGGTAAAAACTATGAATATCCTTGGTTTGAAGCTTGGAATTTAATGTCTGAGAGAAGAGTTTTGCTAACATTTGCCATCTGAAGATCATTCCAGAGAGCTAGTAGCATTTTGAAAGTTCAGAGAGTATCTCTAGCCAAATATGACTTATTTTTGTTTGCACTTGGTCCGGCAGCTGCAGTGCTCGCACCGAGGAGGACCCGACTGCAGAGAGATCGCTGCCACGTGCCGGATCTACAGATGTATTGGGAACGTCTGCTTGTGTAAACACAGATGCTATTTTGCAAAAGTTTCTAGATAGCAGCTGAAAGATGACTCAGACATTTTTTGTCACTGCAGATCTGCACATGGTCCTGTGTGCAGCATCGTGAAAGGCGTCAGAGCGAAAGTACTAATGGAGAACTCTGGAATTTTTGTGCACCCCATGTTTTTGCCACAATGCTCTCTGCAATAAGCCATAATACTTTTCTGTGAGACGCCGTGCATAGTAATAAGAAGAGATAATTGGCATCCTTCTGTTTAAGTGAAATTGTTTGGAAAAGTGAGTTTATTGAATGTGATATTTCACAGAAATACAATGACTTCAGTAAAATTTACACAAAGGATTTTTTTTAAATCCTGAACCTTCTGGTAATGGAAAAAGAGTGGAGAGCAAAGAAAAAAAGGAGAAAAAAGGCAAATTTGATAGCTCACTTCTTCATAGACATTTAAGCACACATTTGATACTGTATTAAAATTATTACCTTGCATTAATGCAGATCAAAAGCAAAGGGTAAACCTCAAAACTCACCACAAAACTGAATATTTATCTTCCACAGAGCTTTAGTGTTAAGCATAATTTAAATAGCTGGCTTGCTCTTCTTTCTGTGGAGAGTAAGAGGAACAGATTGCTATCAGAGAATTTAGAGGGATTATCATATTTGCGATTAAATTACTTTAAAAACTACTAAGGAAATGCAGAATATGTTCTATAAAATCAGAATAAGTTCCTGAACTGGAAAAAGAGACTGAATACGAATTTTATTGCTCACAAACATGAAACTTGGCTTTAATGATTGTAGATATTTTCAATATGAGTGGTTGAATATATCAAAATGTTCAACATTGTTGATTGTCCCTGTGAAACAAATGTGATGAAGAAATCTGTTTTCAGAGTGAAATCTGCTGGTGGAAACATATGGCAATTAAAAGCTTACATTAGATGATGTCTATGAACTAAAATTAATTTTTGCATCTTCATAATCTGCAACCATTTATTGATATAATGTCTATCAACAATTTTATTTTATCTGGCAATTTGCTGACAGCATTTAGTTTACAGCATTTTGAAATCCATTTCTGCAACCAGAAAAAGTGATTTGTGGTAGGAATTGCATCATTTTGCTGGCACTATAGACATGGTGATTATTTCTGGTGTAGTGGTTAGGAAGAGAATTTAAAAAAAAGGTAACTTGATTTGAAAACACAGATAAATATTACAGCAACTTGAAATTTTTGATTGTTAACACTTTGAATTTTTCAATGGTAATTTAGCTGTTTTTCACATGAGTTGTATTTATAGTACGGGATAACTGCTTGTTAGATTTGAGAAAATTTTTATGTATCTCTGAAAGGGATGGCAGGATATTTCATTCATGTATATTCATTCATTCTTACACTGATTATATTTAAATATATAAATACTTTTTCAGTAGTTAAACGTATTTAACTACAGGTCTCCTTAGTGTTTTGTTTTAAAAGAATGTGTTTAAAAACAAGTGAGCTCTTGGGTAAGTTTCACTGGAAATTTCTGCTTATTTTAGATCTCTGTTTTTGCCAGCACCATTTACTTTTCACTATTTCCTATTAATCTGTAAACTTCCTTATTGTGTTGATGTTATATAATATTTCGAAGGGCACCACATGCTTTCTAGCAGTATTCTCCATTTTTCCAATGCTTTTAATCTTAGCCCAACTGGCTAATAATATTTTACTGACCCAGACAAAGAAAGCCTAATAGAAAACCACATTTCCTGATGTGATTTTTGTCAAGTCAATTGAGCCGTAATACAGAAGAATTCAAATCCATGGCTTAGTGAGTCTAACTTTTTAATGCTCTGAGTCAGGGTATGGTAAATAGCACTTGGTAATCTTTCAAACAGGTTCAAACAGGCTTGGTAAGATCTTCTTTCTTTGATTCTCAGAAAAAAATATTATTCCATGTGCAACTAGAACTCTCTCACTTTGGTACACAGAACCTCTGCATATAGAGGTGCCAGGAGCACAGCTTTAGAAGGTGTAATCAGTACAAGATTCAGGATGCAAAAAAAAATTATTGCAATTGTTTTAGATAGCAACTCACGAGCTTACATATAACTAGTCTCCTTGACAATGTCATAAATCCTGGTATTGCTATTCAGTCCTTCAAAGTAATTACTGTATTATTTCTACCAATTTGTTCAGAGTAGACTCTTGCAGATGACACTTTAAACTGTGATTGAATGAATTGAGTTCTGAAGTCAGAAGCTGACAACAAATCTTTCTAATGAGGCTCCTTCTATTTGTCACACAACATGACTATAAATGGAAAATTACCTCATGTTTATATTTTGTTAAATAGATATTGGTGTTTTAAGTGTTGATCTGACATCATGGACATAATTTCCCTGCAGAAAGGTTAGGTGTTCTGCTTCTAGCTTTTATCTGCCTCTTTGATGTTTCTTGAAATGTCACTCATATCATGGCAAGATTAAAAAGCTTTACAGTGTGCTGCTCTGTCTAGAAAACGCTCAGTCCAGTTGTGGCCTGTGAGGTCCTAATGCCAGCTATTTAACCCATTACTAGTCAAAGAAATGCAAATCATCTGTTGTTGAATGGAATTTTTGACTCGAAGCACAGTTCTGAGGAAATGCTGACTTTCTTTTCAAGATGGAAACTTAAAACTCTTGTAGTGCCTTTCCCTTTGTAGTTACATTCTTAAGCTACATTTTGGTAAATTATCATGGATCTGGGTGATTAGACCACTAAGCAATCTTATAATCAATATAGGGAAGCTGAAGAAGATAACAGAGGAAATCCTAATAGGAGGTATACAATGATGACACAGACATTTGAATTATAATCACATTAAAAATATTAGCCATTTATGAAAATATTTCTTACTTGAGTACAGACTGCATTAGACCCCCATCTTCAGATAGGTCAAAATTCCAGTCTACTTCATCCCATAAACAAATGTGTCCTTGCCATCTTATTTCAGAAGAAATTGTGCTCAAAAATGCTCAGCACTATCTTGATCTGCCTGAAATGATATTTTATTAAGTGAGAACTTGTTTAAAAAGTACTTCCTCCTAATTTTGTTTTGCATTCTTTAACCAACTCAATAGAGTTACAACTATTTTTATTTTATATTGTGCATAACTGTCTCACAAAAAAACTGAAACTGCTTCTGACATACCGTACCAGGTCAGGTGTATATTATTCCCATATAATCCATGCCTTCTTTTAAGTTTTACAGGTCCTAACAAGTGACTGAAGTACCTGTGCAAAATGTAAACCTAGGAAGTAAAACAACTGCTGCATTTCTATTCAGAAATTAGAAAATTAAGGAAACACCAAAATAAATAATCAAATTAATTGGTGACACCATAAATGACATCATAAAAGCAAGGTTATCGCATGCATAGTGAAACACCCAGACAAAAGCAGTTTATAAAGAGCTTCGAAACAAGGATGGTATTTAGGAGGTAGATATAAATGACCACTTGAGAGCCATTATGTTCTATTATATAAATAAGCATTTAGGGACTTTTGAAAATTTGTAATTATGATAGTGCAGAGCTCTAAATTGTTTTTCCATAAATATTTTATGAGGCATTTGTCAACTGCACTGTTAAGGTAATCTCTCAATTTAAACATTCTACCTTTATGTCACTAAGAGATTTTAGACACACTGGAAGGATAATCTGTTATAAAGTATCCTCAATTTAGTTTTGGATATTGAAACAACACATTACTTAACTGGTTATTTAGTGCAAAAAAAGCATAAAAAAAACCTCGAATTGAACAGATGTTGCAACATGGGCATTAAATGACCAGTAGTTTTCTCTTCTTGTTTCCCTATTTCTCTAGTGGAATATGTAAATGGCTTTCAAGGAAAAACAGGGGAGGAGAGGGGTGGGTGTGGGTGAGGAAAGAGATGTATTAGATATATTTTACATTTTCATCTATGCCACCTTTACTTCAGGATGATCTCTTTCATGAAGAGAGGTTTGAACTGTGCTGTCTCCTTTGAAAGGACATTCCTGTAAGCCCCAGCCTGCTCTGTAATGTCTTACAGAGATCATCTGTCCTGGATGGTGGCACACCATGGTTTGGTTTTGGATGCAGCTGGTGAAGAAAAGTTAAATTGGGCTTTCTAATTTTTCTCACAACAAACAAAAAAAGCACATATTCACATTCTAACACTGTGTAATTGTCACCGAGAGGAGGCTGAAATGAAGCCCGGGGCATGAGGTGTGTCATTTTGGGATACAGAGTAAAGGATTCCTCATCACAATTACAGAAATACCTGTACTGTTCAAGAGCCCATTTTGATTTTTCTTAAATCACTTAAGTCTGATTATATCAGAAAAAAAGTAAAATTAAGGTATTGATCAACTTCTTGAAATATATTGTCTACATACTTCTCTCATCACTGAACTAATTTTGAGAAGAAAATTCTTTGCCTGTTCTGATTTCTTAGCCTTTTTGCAAGAGTCAAGATACCTGTTGCAGTGCTGGCAGGAGATTTTTCTATTTCTCCAATATATGGAAATATTTAAGTAGGGATGAGATCTTCTTTTATTGAGACAATGTATTATTTCATATTCTACAATGTCTACATTTAGGATGGATCTCTTATGAAGCAATTATGATACCAAATGTTACTTAGAAAGGGTTCACTGTTTCAACAGTGGGTAAGAGAATTCCAGCAGCAGAGACAGAATAAATAACAGACTAAATGGAACAACCTATAGAAGTTCAGAAAAGTTAGATCTGATTACATCAGAGAGCTATATAGAATCCTCTGTTGTAGTAGAAGTTTGTGTTTTGTCTAAAACCAGATGATGATCACTCATCATGCTTTATGTGTTTTAGTCATCTGCAAGCCTGACATTTAGATTTGGGTAGTTTCTGAACAAGGTGTTTCTTTTTGCCTTCCTGTCATTCTCATAGGTCTCAAAATATTATAAAATAATTTTTCTCTTGATCACTAAGGGTTTATTTGAAGAATAAGCAATAAAAGCCTTCTCGGTCCATCACTTTTTCATGCTCGTATGTCCAGACAGGAAGAAAACAGGAGTTGTAAAAGAACCAGCAGCTGAAAGTCAGACCAGAAATAAATGCAGCACTAGTCTCTGGATTTTATATTTGGAGAACAGTTGGGGGGAAAAAAAAATGAAGAGGAAGGACACACACAAGAATACGGAAAGAAAACTGAGTCAGCTGTCCAATAATGTATGCTTCAGACAAACCCATCAAGCTTTTATCTGTAAAGTTGGGGTTGACCAGTATGGCTATCATTTTAACTGCACGGGATTTGTACAAAGACACTTATTCACTGAAATTCTTTCTGAAACAACAGATCCGCAAAGTTCTCACATTGATTATGTCCTTTGGACGTAAGCTTTGATTCCACATCACTGGTTTTCTTTTTTTCTTTTTTTTTTTTTTTAACTGATTGCTTAAGAAAACAAGGCTTTAATGCAATGGTATCTCCTTATTAGCAATTTTTAAATTTTTATCCACTTTGTTGCCTTCAAAGTTTCTAGGTACAGATAAAGATTTTGTATTTCCTACAATCTTCAAGAAAATAGACAGCAAAGCTTAGAAGGCCTCTACCATAGTAATGGGAGGCAACAGCATGAGCTCAGGGGTGATTTTGGACAGTAGAGAATCCTCACTGTAAAGGCCCACTGTCCTTGGAACCACTGTTAATATTTTTGCATTACGCTTTTTCCATTGTGTTCATGCTTTTAGAAGCTATACCTTTCTGAACAACAAACCCTCTGATTTAGTCTTATGTCAATATAAAAGGCAATTGATGCAGTTTTGCAGAGGAAACTTTGAAAAATAAGTGAAGTAGGGAATAATGGTACCATGTTCTCCAACAAGAATCACATGTTTTTGGATAAGGGGTTTTTTAGACTAAACATCTAAAGCATTGTAGAGTAAATAGGAGAGGATGTTTTTAGCAAATAGCATGTCAAAATGATAACTCTTCATGTGTTTTATCTTAAATTGCTGTAATTTAATCACACATTTCCCAAGATGCAAAGCTTATCTGTCATTTATTTTACAGCTTACATACTTCTTGAAAATAAGCAAAAACATTGCTAGAATTCTAATGAGTGCTTTTCTACTGTGCATCATGAGAACTGTAAACTGCCCTACATTTTAAATCTGTTCTTTGGCATCGTTTAACCAACACACTTGAGACCCTGTATTGTACTCACTTATCCTAATTTCCTTGAATTAATATATAAGACTGTCATTCACACTCAGGGGTCTCAGAACAAACAGTTTCCAGGAAATGCAACAGAAACTAGTCAACAAAAGCAGATGGGCATCCTGGGAATCTGATGTGATAAAAATAATATAACAGAACACATTAGTAGCACATAGAGCTGGTTTATGTGGCTTTGTGATCTTATTACTACTACTTTCATCTTATTTCTTCTTTTTCCTCTTCTCTTTAAAATCATATTTGATATGGAATTGGTATATTAAACGACCCCTCCCTGCAGGCCAAGGAGAATAAAGGAATCTTAAGTGTGTTAAGAGCAGAGGTGGTTTAAAACATTGGAGATAAATCTAAGTAAAAAGTCAGTGGCTTCAAAACACAGAAAGAACACTCCTTTCAGCCTC
The DNA here is from genome assembly GCA_013397245.1 of Thryothorus ludovicianus. Lineage (NCBI taxonomy): Eukaryota > Metazoa > Chordata > Aves > Passeriformes > Certhiidae > Thryothorus > Thryothorus ludovicianus. Next base: position 497,073 of record VZTB01012992.1, on the reverse strand, counting down.
TGAAGAACAAAGTTAATGACCCAAGATTTCTACATAAATGGAAACTTAGAAAATGGAGAATAACAGCCATACAATCATGCATGCGGTTGGAGGGATGTGAACACTCAGATTGCAGGGTGTAGCAAAGAGCAAATTCCAGCCACGTTTTGCACAGGGCTCCCTTTGTACATCAAACTCAGCTTTGAACAGAATAATCAAATTTCTTGAACCTGAGAGTATCCATAGTGAAGTGTTTCAGACACTCATCTGAGATCAGACCTTGTTTCCAGTAGTCGCTTCAGCCAATACTGCAATGATTTATTCTATAATTTATTCTATAATTTATAGTTAGTTATTCCTTGTGCCAGAGACTGGGAGGGGATCCATACGTCAGCAAGAGCATTCTAGCCATGAGCCCATATGACCCTGTCTTGTGGATTGGTGTCAGGCAGAGCCTGGACACCTCTTGCAAGCATCCCAAATAGCTGTGCTAATCCTAAAGTAAAGGGAGACTCCTCTTGTGTTGGAGCACACCTGAGGGAAGAGGTGCATTGAGGATCCTCTTTGATGTATCAGGTCTTAAAGGTCAAAAACCAACACAGAACTGAGTTTCTGAGTCCAGCTAAAGGGAGCTGAAGAGCCTGTCTATTTAAACATGAGCAATGCTAGGCATTCTTTGCAGCGGATTTCTAGCTATAAAAGAAGAATTCCTAGTGGAAATATAAATAGCTGGCACTTTCTGCTTACGGTCCTAAAATAAAACTAAATAAAAAAAGAGGTGAGTAAATTTCTAAGTCTATGATTTTCATAGAGATGCCTGTTTTCCATTTTAAGCCTTAGAATCCAAGAAAGTNCATTTTCATAAAAAAATTCCTCTGAAATATATTCTATGATTTGGGAAGCAATTTTGTTTTTTTTAATGAAAATGGTTTTGAACAGTTTTCAGTCTGGCTGCTATTATTTTTTTTCCCTAACATAGATTAACACAGTATTTTATATACATTTATAATATCTAATATCTAAGATACTAGATATAATACATAGCAATCTTGTGATGACAAAGATTCCACAGCTTTATTAAAACAGACTAAACTCAGGAAAACTTTTGTATAAAGGAGGGATAATTTAGAAGGATATCCAGGAAAACAAGTCTGCTCTATGCTATGAAATTATTGCAACATGTTATATCTCATCTACTCTTTATCAAATGAGATGATATTTTGTTAATTTTCATGAAAATAAGGCAATCACAGAATATGCTGAACTCCATAAATATGCATCAATTAGTACTGGTACTCCTAGATTTGTTTCATGCAATTGATATGGAGATAGAAAATGCTTAATAAATAACAGGCTACATAACCGTATATTTGGAAATAAATGGAAAGTGCACTTAAAAGTGTTTTATTTCCCTATTTGTATTCAATTTAAACAAAGGCAGAATTTGAAGTACTTATGTCTCTTCAATTTTTGTTCCCTAAACTGTTTGTATATAATTTTTTATATCTTGAAAAATTGATAAAGACAATTAGAAAATCAAATTTTCTTAGGAAACTATTAGAATTAGTATTCAAGGCAAATTTTGACTTAGATAATTACCCATCTGATTTTCATGCTGACTCTCCTGCAGTGCTAGTGTGGTTAAAAGTCTCCTTAGGATAGCTATGAAGTCTAAATGTACAACAATAGCAAGAACACTGTGACTAAAATCAGATACTAATGTCAGTTGTCATTTGACTCGCTAAAAGAGTTTGGTGGGTTTCTATTTTTATTTTGCTACACAAGGTTGCCGTTATGTCAGAAGTGTTCAAAAAACAGGGATGAGAGAGAAATTGGAATTCTCAAAAGAGCATATATGAAATAATGTTTATCTTCCTATTTTTGGGGAGCTTCCTTTCTGCTTAAGATTGAAATAAAAATGAAACAAAAGGAGGAGTATTGCACTTTTTCATCATAATCAGTAATTAATTTTCTCCTGTTATCTGCTATTTATCCTACTGTTGGATCCCTGCCAATGAAGTCCTGATGAAAATGCCATTATCTGTTAATTTTGAAGTGATGATACTAATCCATTAATTATCTACATGTTTAACCAAATGGCAACAGCTAACCCTTTACCCTTTAAAATCCTTTATCCCCTGTACAATTTCTGAGCAATATTTTTGCTGCCAGGAATTTAGTATTGAACAGTCTTCACTGTTAAAAATCACTGTAGTTTCACCATATCAGATCTAGTTTTCACTCAGATATTCAGATTTAGATTAGTCCAAGAAAGTAGCAGATCAATGATCAGAAATTTCCACTCTTGTGTCAGCCACATTTATTGAGTTCAGAACCAGTGAGTAGGGTAGAATTCAAAGATACCACTGAGCACCACTAAGCTAAATCAAAAGGAGTCTCTATGGCCTGAAAGTTTAAATCCATCACACTGGTAATGAAATTTTATCTTCCAGAGCCATTCTGGGAATTTTTCTATGTATTATTCTGTATTTTGTTAGCAAAATATAACAAATGCCCTCATAATAAAGGATAGAACCAATGAAGACAGCAGAGAAACCTAATTTAAGGATTCTGATTAAATTGAGACATCAGGCAAACATTAACCTAGTCAATATGGCCAGTACAAAGATTCTGTTTATACTGAAAAGCAAAACCTAAAAAAGGGTAAATTTGATGTGTTTTAATTAAGAAATATAGATTTTAAGGATGTCCAGAATTAGGTGACAGCTTGCATAGATATTTTTATAGCGCAGATTTTTCTACCCAAGCACCTAGGTTTTGCTTACATCTCAGCTTCAGAATTTAAAATTTTTCTGGATACGGCCATTAAAATTATAGTTTCTTTTTAAATGGGGGAGAAGAACATGATTTTTCTTATTGAGGTTAAATAAGAGTAGGATTTCCTCATAGCTGGCTTTCTGTTAGTTATTTATGCCTTTATCTCTCCATGTTTAATATAGTGTAAATAAAAATCATATGGATTTAATGGTACAATCACTGAAATTGATGATATAGTTCTCTGATCTGAAGGGTTCAGAAAAATCCTGTATGTCTCTGGGATATCATTAATGAATATATAAACTCCCATTGATCTATATATCTGATATGGATATGATAAAATCTGATCAGGATATTTGATGAAAACCTGGCGTGGTAATACACAAGTTCTTGTCAGGGTCAGATAAAACCCTTTGGAGACAACGAAAATTTCAAAAAAATGAAAGGGAGAAAGATAATTGTCTAATGAAATATAAATAGATATACCATGTTCCTCAAGAATATGTTGATATATGAGCAGAGTTCTGGAAGGTTTGCTTTAGAAACTGTTACACATACTCAATGCTACCCTGAAGGTGTGAAGTGGGATTGTGAATTTGCAGTGAAATATATTACAAAAGAAGTACCTGCTAAATTAAAAACTATATGACTGAAACGTAAATACTCAACATCACAAACTTGTTTTTTATTATATATAGCTTTATCTGAGTGTAGAAAAATGCTGATATTAATGATTTGGTCATAATGTAAAAGGTGAGGTTTTTTTTGACACAAGTCTGTATATGAACTTTGCTTTTGCAAGAAGAGTGCACAATATTCACTATTTTTTCAACTCTAGTTAAGATATGATATAGAAAAGGATGCTAGAAATGAAATGCATGTTCTGGAATAGTACTTCCCAATTCTTTCTTTAGCCTTTCTTAATCTTTCCCTTTTTCCCTGCCTGCTACTCTCTGCTAAGCCCATTTCTCTCAGCTCGTTCCTCAGTTTAAATCTATTTTTATCTTATCGATGAGTCACTCGTCAGTCTGTAGTTTAACACATCCTGTGTTTCTCCGGATGGTCTCACATGCTTTTTATATAAAGGGAGAGGAGGACTCTGTAATTGCATCGTGACTCTATTCTTTTGCACTCTAAAGGAAATTAAGGTGGTACTTATTTATAGCCTGGAATATTCCTGATTTTTTTTCCCATGAAAATTTCCATCAAGTTCCTATGAGTGTGTTTACCCTGGTCTGCTACTATGTTTTTTCTCACTCATGGCCTGTATAAATGCTGGTGTTTATTTGGTTATGCTGCTTGTCAGTTCAGCTGCAGCTGAAATCATTAAATTCTCATACAATTATAGTGGTGCCATTCAAACAGCTAGAGTTTAGGTTGTGTCAGCATTTCCATTATAAATCCTTAATTTAAATATTTAAATGGTTTGCAATAACTCAACCATAAAATGTATTTAGAGCTGAGCCTTGGCTTGTAATGTTTCAGACCAGGAACAACTTTCTTTTCAAACTGAAAAAATAAAAAAAGAGTCAGCTCTCATCATTTCAGGAGTGGATTGAGTGCCTATGAAAGGCTAAGTTTACTGCTCTAGGAACCAAGCTATGGTAAAAGCCTTCAGTGACACAAAGGACATGTTACAGGTCTTCTTTCTTTTGCCTCATCTCAACTTAGAGATTCTGATTCTGTATGGGAATTGTTTTGGTCTCACTTAAGGCTGATAATAAGAAAGAAATTTGATGAAAATTTTGGTAGTATATTAAGGGACCGATTAAAGGCATTTATGGCAACCAGCACAGGGGGACTGGTACCATCACACTGCACTACACACTGCTCCAGTCACCAAGGTACCATTCAGGATACTATGGCCTGAATCTGAACCATGAGAGGTGCATAAAGGCCCTCATTATCTCATATTTCATTATTCGGAAATAACTTGGCTCCCATTTGCTTAAGGCCTAATAGGAAGACAATAAAAAGGGACATGGACTGGGTAGAGGCAACACAATCATACAAATATGCTAGTTTGGATGCCTTTCATGTTCTTGTTCCTGCTAATTTAAAATGGAATATCTTTTTCTGGATTTCTCAACTGCAGCAAAGCACACAACCAAGGCAGAGCCTCTGCCTCTGTATTTTGAGACACTCAGCTGAAAACATCTTCCTAGAAATGTAGCCAGCATTCCAGATCACAGGACAAACTCACTCATAGAAAGAATGAAAATAGCCCCTTACTGTAACAATGCACAGCATACTCTTTGGCAGGGGATTTCTCACAAAACACCACTTAATATAAGAAAAACAAATAGCTCTTAAGATTCTTTTGACATTGAGATTGTAAAATACAAATTTAGTTTGACATGAACTGTAGCTACCACAATTCAAAATCCATCTATAAAATAGATTAATGACAAGTTTTAAAAAATGTATTCAGGATTTTCCTGTTAGTATGCTTTAATCCATGCGTTTTGGCAAGTGTCAGTTGATTGTTCGAGAACTTGAAACAGAAGCTTTTGACCTTAAACTGCTACTTCTGTTACAGCCACTATCAAATCTTGTGTTTTCAGTCAGCCAGAAAAAAGAGATATTTTTGCCAAAATATTTATTATTTGTGGTAGCACGGCCTAGAGAGGAAGTATAAAACTAAAGAGTGTCCTGTACTTAGCCCTTAATTATCAGATTATAGGTCTTTCACGCAAATCTGTTCTCACACCAAATCTCATGAAGATGTGATTTTCCCCCTCTGCCCCAATTTAATTAAGTCAAAATTAGTCTCATTCCATTTAAGTTTGTTGCATAATGTTTTGCTTCTCTTCATCTTGGTTTTACATACTACATTTAAAAATTAACAATATAGGAAGAGTCCATGGCTCTAAAGGGAAAAAAAAGCATCGTGTTTTATAGTTATTAGCATCAATTAAAATATTTTTTAAAATCTGTTAAAGAAGATATTCCATAAAATACCTATCTTCTGCAATATGACTGATAAAGCTCTAATTCTCCTGGAAAAATGTGCAGTAAAAGAATCCATGCAACAGTAATTGTAATAAATTATTTTCCTTTATTGTGTATGTGCTTCCTGAACAAGATATTCAAAGCTGTTATTTTTCCTGAAGAGCTTCTGATCAGCAATTTTCTACCTATTTTTGTATTGGTCATCCCGACTGTGTTCTCTGTGTTTTATCTCCATCTATATTATCTAGAAAGTAATTCAACCGTATTTAGAATGCCATAGAAAATGAGGAATGTTACAGTGAAGCTATCTACTAAATTTACAGGAGGCAGACAAACTAGCAGTCCAGCGGTTATCGATTTCTTCCTTACGGTGGATGGGTACCAGAACATCAAACATTTTTCACATCCCTACCCAGGGTAGACAAACCACCACAGAGCCACCACAGTTGTACAGGTGACAAGCAGTGTCACTCTGGGACCAAAGGCAGCTTAGTGATGCCTGTGGAGAGCGCTGCTTGTGCACGGCACTGCTGCAGCGAGGCTCTCGTTTCAGGGCTGACACACCACTTCATCTCAGCAGCAAGCTGTGCCCTGCTGGGCCTTCTGAAGGGTTTGTAAGACTCTGAAACTCGAATGTCTTGCATACACTTGACATACTGAAAGGAAACCTTGGGTGCCTGCAATCTAGGAAAAGCAGTCAAGCCTTCTAGCTTTAAAACTCTGCTACCATTTTACAGTCAGTTGGTGTCCTGGTTTAGGGCAAATTTGGGGAGAGGAGAAGAAAGGAAAACAAACAAACCTCTAAATGAACCACCCCTCCCCTTAGCTGAATCGGGATAGGAAAAAGAAATATTTCCTTGGTAGAAAGTGGAAAAAGTTGTTTATTTAACAGATAAAACACTCCCCAGCCCAACAAACAAAGGAACAATCCTGAACAACAAAAACCTCTCGCCGCTCCGCAGAGATGCCAGAAAGTCTCTCTTGTAGCTGTAGCTCGGTTCCTCTGGTGGAAAGGCCAGGCCCAGGCCAGGCCTGGTGGCCAAGGGCTGAGCTCCTGGTGCCCTTTTGGGTGTTTAGTCCAGAGCGGGTTAAAAAAAAAGTTCAAGTAAAGGAAAAAAAAAACGCAGTTCGGAGAACTTCTCTGCCTCGGCTAGCAAAAAACACTAACAAAAAGCAAAGGAGAGCTCTCTTCTGCTGTCCACACCCCGCTAAAAGCACAGACTGACTGAGTCCGAAAAAACTGCCGACCCTTATCTTCATGTTTTGAAAACAACTGCCTCAGGAATTCCAGTGTGTCTTCTTCACTCTCAGATCCAATTTTTAAAGGTACAACACTTATTTCTGAGTGAAACAGATGAATGGGGATACAATTTAGCATCAACCCAGGACAGTTGGCCAAGTAGATGATAAGGTCTGTGTAGAAAACTGCAAAAGTTCTGATTCATATTTTCCCATTTTCAGAATTTGTCCCTTGAATACTTTTCTATGTCAGTAGTTATGACAGAAAAGGATGGCCAACACTGAAATAATTCACAGGGCTCTTTCATTTTGAAGCAGCTCTTTCATTCTTAAAAATTTACTAAGGCACGTTACTTATTTGGGAGAGGCAGTTGACTGATTGCGTATTGGTCACCACATAAATAAGACCAAAAAACCTAGCTCTGTTTATAATCACAAATATCTGTCCACTTGTATAATTTCTTCAGTTCAATCAAGCTTTTCTTAGTACTCAATCAAGCTTTGAGATGTTTGCCTATACAACATGATCTCAGGTTTTTGGATTTCTTTCCTATCCATATGTAAAACATAAAAATATCCTGGCCAAATAATATGAACTTATTTGTGCAATATTCAGAATGCTTTTTAAGACATTAATTTAAAACAACAAAATAAAATTTTACAGTCTTATCCAGTCCACATATTCTTCAGAAAAACTTCTGTAGGGCTTGTGAAAGGTTTTATTTCAATCAAAAATTGCTCTTCTCCCTTAGATTCTCATTTTCTTCTTTCTGCTGAAGGATCACTAAGAACATCTCTTACTGCTAGTTTGGTGTGGTAAGAGGAAGCAGAAAGTTATTTTGACCAAGATGTGTTCCTATGCCTTAGAGACAGTCTCTATCATTAGCATCTGAGTCATTGTCAGTAATTACTCATTTCAACACAGGTGTGTTTTGTTACCTTATGGAATTTTTTAACCCTGTTTATATCTAAAGGTCTATTTGTTCCTTTTTGTGTGACCTTTTTTTATTGACAGATGTTACTTAAAACTTCTTTTCTGTCAGTTGTTCACCTTTCACAGGAACGTTTATTTGTTTATCTTTTGTTCAGTAGGGAAGTTTATTATAAACAGTTTCAAGATCAGGCTTTTCCACTACAGTCAGTGGGAGCAGGCTTGACAATATTTGCATAGCATTGCCAAATCTGACTTCAAAACCATTTTACATTCTTGCAGGCAAAAATGCTTGAATATCAATAGACATAGCCTGCATTCATTATAACATGCCATTGGGAACTTAGCTAGGGAAACTGTGTGAACAGACAAACCTAGCCATGGCAGCTGCTACTTGTTCTAGGCTTTTTTTGCCAATCTGGGGAAGTGCAGAATCAATAATGCAACTCGAGATGTTACTATTCAGATCCTCAGTGATACTTTGCTCCATAATTTATGAGTCTCTGACAGTTTTAAAACAGTTGTTCGTTTGACACCTCTCTCCATATTTGCCCTAGCACTTTCAATTGGTTCTTGTAAAAAAAAAAAAATCAAATTCTTGTGTCAGGATGCGAGTAATAAGCCAGTCTGCCAAAAAACTCTGTAGTCAAAATAGGTATTCCGTGATTCCCTGCCCAAATTAAAATAACTCTGCAGCTAAAACACCTCAGTAGTGAAGCAGCTTCAATGACAGAAGATGTTCCTCTTACCCAACCTGCTCCTAGATACCAGGTCCTTCTGTCTGGAGGCAGAGCCTAAACCCACATCTTCTGACTGAACTCTGTCCACCTCCATTCAGATTGTTTCTCTGTCTGTTAGCTATGCTCTGAGAAATGCCTTCAAAAATTAAGGGAAAGGAAAAGAAATCTTTTTTTTTGACTGCAAAAGGACCTAAGTAGGACAAGTGAGGGGAGCTGCCAGGTACAAGACAGAGGAAAACCTAAATTCCCGCCACTGGGGAAACCTCAGTGCTGGGAAAAGCATCCAGTAAGATCTTGGGGAAAGAATAATGAATGTTTTTACTCATGATGTACTTTAGAATTTTCCTTTAAAGAACAATGTGAGGGATCTGAAATAATATGTGGCTGGAGATTAAATAATAATCACTGTTGCTAAGAAGTTCAGATCACTCTTTAAGGAGCAGCTTTCTTTCAAAGATGATGCTGCTGGGAGTTAGAGCAGTTTGTACACTGAAGAGCAGATGAATAATAATAACGGCTAACCTTCTAGGCAATTAAAAAAAGACTCTATTTCTACTGTTTAATTTTTTTTCATATGGTTTATGTGTTCTGTCTAAGTAGTGAAAGTATACTGTACTGCTTAGGATTCTTATTCATTAGAATTTTTTAAGAAATCGTAAAATGAGGAAAAATCAATGTTAGCCAACTGATGTTTATGCTTTTATGGATCATTATTATTTAAAGGAATTGACAAATTAAAAGACTGTGATATATAAAAATTCTTTAAATAGTAAGGTTACAGATCTTCATGGCGTAAACTATTTCAGATTTGGAGAGCACTGTGAAAGCTTGCTGAGCACATCTTTTAGTAAGATGCACAATCTTTTTGAGAGGAGTCATACAAATGAGTTTAAGACCCTCTGCAACAAATTGTTTTAAAAATTTCTCATATACACACTTCAGCTTTATTTCCAGGCTGAATTTCTCTGATTTTTTTCTGTAGCCTTTGAGTCTTGTTAAGTCTTTCCTTTAATGGCTTTTTTATGTGCGAATAACTCTGTACTGTATTTGAGCCATGTTTTTGTCTCAAATAAACAGAATAGTTAGGCCTGATCAGCCTGATATTGTAGTTTTGTTTTATAATCTCTTAATAATTATAGACTTCTCTTCTGCTCTTTCTCAATATTTACTTGTTTTCCTGGGGCCATTCCAAAAATGCATTCTAGCACTGATCTTTCCTAGTGGTGTGAGCAGAGACACAAATGCTTTCCTACTTTTATTTCACACCTCTTCTTTTCATAACACTGTAAAGAATTTACTTGCTCTGCTAGAAAAGACACTGTAAGGAAGAGTTCACATGGAGGCAGCTAACTTGACAATGACCTGTGAGGGACTGTTTTTTGGGGCATTCATTCTATAAAAATAGTTGAATTGTTCATTTCTCACATGCATTATCACATATTTAATTGTAATGGGATATATTAGTTTGGATCATGGCATTTTAAAAGCTCCAGTCATTCTCCTTCCTTTCTTATTTTCCAGAGTGATCTACAAAATTAAATAGAAATCTAAATATAGTTTTCTAATCACTGTAAAATAAGTGCACTGACAAAATAAGCAGTAGCCAATGGGCCCTCTAGTAATTTACTGACACCTTTCTATTAGAAAACATTTATTTTGCAACAGTTTGAAACCCAAGTACTTATTGAGGAATTCTGCCAGATTTTGACTTGTGTTACTTCCTAATAGATCATGGAGATGAATTTTTCGAGAAAATGAAAATATTTAATGACATAACTTTAGGTTTACAACTCCTGAAATTTACTAAAAATCCTCATTTTATTTGTATGACTCTTCACATTAAAGATGCTTCAAATAACCTTCTTTCTGAATGCACCTTTTGTGTCTGAAAAACCTTAATTCTCGCTGAAAACCAGCTCTCCTGTATTTTATACATGCACAACAAGGAAGAAGAAATACTGCTGCACTTTGTAGGATCGAAAAAGTACCAAGAGGCCATGGTACATATTATACTGGAAATAGCATCAAAGTCATAAATGCTGATTCAGTTATCAGAGCTGTGGGCTTGCTTGTATTTATAAAGTGACAGAAGAAATCACAAAGGCCCATAGCAATTATTAGCAATGATGTGGTGAATTTATATGGCCTGAAAGTGGGTTGTGCACTGCTCTAATACCCAGGGAGTAGGTCAGGAAGGGAATTATGACTGAGTTACAACTCTTTCCCTGGTTCCACATACTTCAAGCAGGGAGCAATCTGTTTTGATCTCTATCTGTGGAAGAGTATCTTTATCCCTATGGGGACTTGAATATGCAGGCTTGTTTTTCAGTTGTTAATAGTAATGAAACAGGACCAGGAACAAAATGAGGCTTTTGCTTGGGTTTAATTTTGCTTCAATTTAACCTAAACCAGTGATAAAAATATTAACTGAAAATCTTCCCCTTAGGACCATGTCCCAGATAAAGGAGGGCACTTCTGTAAAATAAGGTAAGAATGGACTGGGGAGGAGACTTGACAGAAAAGTAAATAGCTCCTGATGGTTTCTATCATACTGAGGCCTGAGACTTAGGTCTGGGGCCCTGCTTCATTCCGAGCGACAGACTGAAACACATCTTTTTCCTTTTTGGCTACTGCTTCAAAGTCCAGGGTGTGTCCTACTCTGGATAACGTCATTACTTTTGTCTTTGTGGGTGTTTTTCATTCTGGTTTCTGAGTTTTCATCTGTAGGAAGTGACAGATGAGAATCAAAGTCACATGCAAATAAAACCTCCTCTTGTTGAAACAGAGAGAAAATCAACATTAAAATAACTCATAACAAGAAAATCTCTTGTTCTGTCAAGGACCAGCAGTGATATGTGAGCTAAGGAAAGATGCTTTTATACTTTATTTAAGAGCAGTATTTAAATAGGCATTATTCATAGTTAGGTTACTCTTAATACATACTAGTGTAAGTAATCTGATTCACTCTGTACAATGTAACTGATTAATTTAATGATTTACTGAATACTGGAGCATTTATTTCCTTGTATTACCTCTTTTCCATTACCTTTGGCTAAGCCTTTTGCAAACCTGAGAGAGTTTTTTCATCCTTGATGGAGAGTAAATAATGTGGGGAATAAGGGTCCTTGTTCAAGTTGCCTCTCAGATCATACTCTCAGATCATAGTGATTTTGCACAGTGTAAACACAGAACTGGAGAGAAACTGATCCTTCAGAGACCTACCAAAGATACTCCTATGAAAGAGGATTTGAGTACAGTTTGAAAAAGTCTGAGCATGATTGTGCAGGTCAAGGGGTAAAAGAAACTTCAGAGAAGGAGAGAAATCTAGACAATAATCCTTCAGCTTTCAGAATGGAGAAATTAGCTCCTTTCTAAAGACAATTCTCTAAGTCTTACACTCTCTTTACATGGTTATATATGTGTGTCTAATTTTTTATGAAGAAAACAAAACTTAATTTAATACTGGGTTTTGAATTCCATGTTCTTAGCTGGCACTTAATCTTTTTGCTGCTATTTGATTATTAATGAAGTTGCAATGCATTGCTGTAAGCCATTAAGAGTTTATGGGTTCAGATATTTCCCTTACCTGAGATACCTGCTTGCTGATATGAAGAAAGATGCTGTCAACTTATATGACCCCCACTTTCACTGTCTTCACTCCAAGAAAACTTCACAATTTCTATCCTCTATATCCTAATTCTGCCAGCATCAGTCAAGTGCTCTTTGTCCTGGCAGGGGCCATTTATTCTGTTCCTCTCCACCTGCATTTTCTCTTTCAAAGAAATCCAGCCAACACACACCACATCCTGTTTCATGCACCTTTGTGAGGAGTTTACTGTAAAAGGGCTTAAAAAAACCTAAGGAGTCTGTAAGAACAAATTAAACATCCTAAATCTTGTCTCTCCTATTTTGACTCAGTTATTTGCATTCATGTCAGATCATTCCATGTGCTTGCATAATTCCATTAGCAATGTCCAGTAACTCTTGTTGTGAAGAACTGAATTTCAGTGGTGTTGCCAAAGGTCAAGAGACCTTGAGGGGCATTCTGCTTTGCAGTTATAAAAAAATTATTGTGAATTGCAGTTCAAAAACTGTCCTTCTTTTTTATAGTTAAGCTGGTAATTTTAAATCTTGAATATTTGGCTACAGACCTGGTATCTATGGGCACAGTCTGAAAAAGAATATCAAGTTTTTTTTTTGTTCCTGTCCCCATTTCTCCTTCCCATTTATCTGATTCTTCTTTCCATTCAGCCTTGGGTGCTGGTTTTTCCTGTGTTGTGTTATTAGAAGGCAGTCACCCTATTTTCCTCAGCCCCATACAGACTCCAAACAATGCTGTTTTCAGAAAAGGGTATTTCTAAAAGGTCACTTCCACTGGAATGTAAATAAATAAATAAATAGATCCTAAAATTTTAATTAAAATCTTAACTAGCTGAAGGCCTGGCAAACAGGCTTCAGCTAGTTAACGTTCTCCATAAAATTTGAAGTACTTGACACAGTGTAGAATGCTTCAGAACCACAGGATAGGGACATGTTTATTCAGAAACCAATGAAAATTTACTGCTGTGCCAGGTGACTGTCAGAAAGCTGGCATAAGATAAAGACTACCATAAAGCTGGAATATCCAAAAGAATTAAACCATGAGAACAGATATTCTGGATTTTTTTAATGTTGTTTCAAGTACTAGAGAATCCTAAAAATTTGAGGTTTTTTAAGACATACTGTAAGAATATAGATCTGCTAACCTGATGAAGCATTTCTGCTGATAAGTTTAAAATAGGAAAAACAATATTTCCACAAGAACTGTAATAACTTGTATAGTACTTATACAATTTTGGCCTGGATTACTGCAAAAATAGCCCTAAAAGGACAGTTTTAACTATGGGGCAAAAACCTCAAACTCATGAATATTAACACAGGAAGTGAAATATTTAATTTTATAATTGCAGAACAGATTTATGATGGAGGGCTGAGGGAATGAATCCTTATATGCTCAATGAATAACTAAATAAATAGCACGCAGTAATCAGTCATCTCAGTACAGATTTTTTTCACTCCCTGAGGGAGTGAAAAGGGAAGGCAGAGGTGTAGGGGCCAGGATATAGAAAGTCTTGTTCCAGTTTTTCTATTTTGCCACTCTCCAAAGTGGCACTCAAACATTCCTTTACAAGGCAAATATATGTGACCACTATGTTGGTAGCAGCTGTGTGGAAAGGAAGGCAAACAGGGTACACACAAATCTAAAATTAAGTGAGAGATATTGTGAATTGTCTATGTGTTCTCTCTTCTGCAGTAGTTTTTGCAGTATAGATTACAATTTCTTAGCATTTTACAGTAGTTATAAAGAATTTTACCCCTGTATTGCCTGAAAGTTCACTACAACTTTAACGATTTGAAATGTTTTACAAGGCGACATTGGTTTTGAGTAAACAAGTGCTGTTTATGTCTCCTTGTTGGATTATTCCCAAATTGGAATACCTTTCGTATTGTGGGAAAGCACACATGTATAAAGAAAAATAATTGCACAAATAAAAGCACAGCAGCAGGAGAAAAACCTCAGAACATCTATTTTTAAAATTATTTTTACAAAGTGATTTTTTACGCATTTTCTTTGAAATGAAAGAAAAAATTTATAGAATACGGCCAATAGGAAATTTAAAAATTAAATCAGAAATTAGCATCTTTTTCTTCAAATTAATATTCTTCATGATTTATTTATAATGACCATAATTTCATTCAGAACTTGACCTTCAATCTGCTCATTCTCAGATTTGCATTACAAAAGCGATATTCCAAAACTGTGTTCAGAAATTAACATTTCTTTCTGAATATGTCTTCTTGATTTAAATGCTTGAATTCCAGTAATTAAGGTGATGAATACTTATATCATCCAGCTAACACTAAATCAACCTGCAACAAATGAACATGAATGTGAAAGTTACACTGCACACTATAAAGGCAGATGGTTCTGTTTGAAAAGTTGATAGAAGCTGGATTCCTTTGAATATGTTATATTCCTAAAAAAGAGAATAGACATCTATTGAGATTTTTTGAAAAGCTCACTTTCTGTAAACCTTCTATTAATAAAAAACCCAGTAAGTTTAAAGCAATGGGCATAGCTACATGCTTTCCTGAATTTAAGGAACAGACAAGTGGCCTGAGGCATTTTTTGTTCTCAAAAGTATTGAGACCCATAACACTCCATTGAGAACCATTTGAAATTCCACTTAAACGTAAGTAAAGCTTTTTTACTGTGAGCACTGGCACAAGGAATCTCCCTCCTTGGAGACATTAAAAGTCTGAGTGGACTCCAGCCAACCCGAAACGGAGCAGGGGTTGAACTAGATGGTCTCCAGGGGTGCCTTCCAAACTCAACCATTCCATGATACTTGTTGGCAAAGGTCATCAAGGGGCCAGAATTAATCACCTCTGAATGAAGTACAAGTTATCCAAACGAGCCTGGCATTCAAATAACTTCCTGAAGACACTCTGCTCCAGCTGGTTTTAAGAGAGATGTCTGCAGATGCTTTCACTTGTGATAGCTTGGCTCAGGTTAGTGAACAGGCAACTGGAAGCCTAGGAGTACTATTACACTGGTACATAACTTCAAGAAGCTTTTGTTAACAAAATAGGCATCTCTATTTGCTCCATTTAGGCCAACTTCATTCATACAATCTGCTTTAGTAGATATAGGAACATTAATAAAAATAGCTCCTGCATTGCCTAGATAATGACAGTAAACAGGCAATTACATCTGACTTTAAGACTTGAAACTTATCTCAAGAAAACAATACAGTATACATACATAGGAAATAATTCTGATTAATTTCTGTTGGTAAAGGTGACAGAAGTATTTACAAGGCAGTGAGAGATCATAGAGTTTAATCAGTTTATAATCACAGAGTACAGTGTGGATTAGAAGTGACATTTGATAGGTTTTTAAGTACTGCAAATTAGCAGAAAAGCAAATTAAGTGCAGCTGTTGATGAACCAGCCAGAGTCCTTGGAAGTTATTACTTTTCTGGTATGTTAATGGTGCTGCAAGAAATGCAAAAGCTGTTTCATCCTTTCATTTTTATATGATCATCAATGGCATAGCTGTTTTGAGACAAGACTACAGGTAAAATTCTCTACTAGAGATGTATGTAAATATTTTAAACTTTGTTCTCATTGAAATTAATGCATTATGAGAGTAACAGAAAATATATATATATTCATATTTGAGGCTGATGCAGATAAAGATAACAATACAGGATGAATGAATAGGTTATAACACCTGTGTGCAACATAAGACATAATCATATTTCTAAAATCTGAGGATGATATAAGTTTTCTTTTCTTTTTTAATTCCAATCACTGTTCATAGATGTTTCCATGAAGACTTAATGAAATTTTATGTGTGGAATTTCTTCCTTAGTTTAAGATACTCAAGAGAGCTATGTATATTTCACTTTAAAAACTACTAGCTATCTGCTTCAGAAATCCCAGTAATTCTTTTGATTTTGACGTTGACAAAGTAATAAAATGTTATTATATAGATGGGTACTTAGATTGCATTTTTATAAAAGCATTATCCTGAGAAACAATATTAAAAGAACATAAAGATTGCAGAGAGCAGAGCTCACAATGTAGGAAATGTCAGAATAAATGTTGCCCTTGCAACCTTAATTCAATATTTTGTGCATGTTGTACAGTGTGTGGTGCCATTCCTTGTTGACTACATGTTGTTCAAACACTCTCTGAAGGGAGAACTGGAAATTTATTCAGATGTTCTCCTATGTTACCAAAGTGGGGCAGCTAATTCACTCTGCAACTTTGTGTATGGAGACAAGGGTTATATTAATTCCATGATACAGATGCAGGTCCTAAGGCATCCTGACTGGATCTATCTGTAAGTGCAGTGCAAAAACTGCATGAAGATTGTCTTGAAGACAAATCTGCTAACTTCAGATCCACTAACCTGCTGGAAACTTCTGGGGAAGTTTCTTCTGATGTGTGTGGGTGACCGGGAATACTCTGAGAAAATAAAAGCAGGATCCAGTTCCCCAGAGTAAGTTTGCTGTCTAAAGTATGAGACCATCTTTTGTATTCCTGTTTAATTACTTCTTTCTTTCTAAACTCTTCAACAAGCAAAAGTCTTGTAAGCAGGCTCCTTCAGCACACACCTTTGATTCATCCTTAGAGCAGGTCTACTTTCTGCCTTAATTAAGATGCCTTATGGATAAATATAGTGTGTGATATTGCAATAAATGACTTTTGCATTGCTTACATGGCTAAATTAGGGTTCTGTGAACCACCCTACTTCTGAGACCTTGGCTTTACAAATTTAAGAATAATCTTCTAGGATTCTTCTTCTTCCCCGCCTTATTTGTCTGCAATGCTGAGTGTCCCTAGTCATACTTGATCCATGAAGAGAAGGCAAGAGGCACAGTGTTGAATTCTGTGCTTGAATTGACAGATCATTGTTAGTGAACAAATATTTTGCCCATAGATTTGGAAAAGTGTTTAGCAATGCCAAAAGAATGGCAAGGCTGAGGAGTCTTGGATTTACTTCTGAATTCTGGAGGCAAACATGGAGTGTAATTGCTGTCAATGCTACTCTCACTTCTCTTCCTAAGCCAGTGTCTTGGCTCAGACTCTTACATCAGCCCACGATTCCATCAAGGACCTTTTCTCTGGCCCAGTATCATGGCCAGCCTCCTAACTCTAAACATTTGCAGCCTCTGTTTTGTAGATCTGGTTTAGGCTGTTCTCTGATGCTTCACATCTCTTTGGTCCAGTCTTCTTTCACTTTCCCCTCACATATAGCACAACACATGCAATGTTATAGAAGTCTAGTCCAGTGCTCTCAAGGCAAAATTAGCTTCTTACACTCAGGTCAGTGAGAAATTTTCTTAAATGAAACAATTCCAGATTTTTAAAGGATGCAAATGCTTTCTCAGCCTGCTCCTTTGAGTGGTTGTCTGACTTCTTAAGACTTAGTAATGCCAAAAAGTTTCCAAGAATAGTGCATACTTCCTACAGTTTGTCCTTTTAAGAAAAAAACTGCATTTGATTTTAAAAGTCTATTTAACCATAATCAAAATAGCATCATATTTGTTAACCATAATTAAAAAGCATCGTATTTGTTAGTATTCTTATGTCTTCAATTACATAGATTGTGTTTCAATTGATTGAAATTCCTGATATTTAGTGATGGCTTTAAGTCCTTGTGTACAGCAGAACACTTTAGAGTCAATTCTCCTGCACAACAGCTCATGCAAGTTTCTTTACTGGAGAAGTGACAGCATGACAGGTAAGTCTAAATTAATTTTATTCACAAAATTTATCTTGAAATCTGGTACATTTTACCATTTGACAAAAGGTGTAAACTAGAACTGAAAGCAGGCCAGAAAGAATATTCATCACTCTATAGATCATGAATTGGGTTAAACAAGCCAATCAGTTTTATTGTTACTGCTGATTCATATCATTGTATACTTAAAAGAAATCAGATGAATGGTACATTTTGGCTGAGATATTGTCTCTATTAAGAAGATAAAATTCAAAGTAGTGTATATCACCATGGAAATGCATTTTAAAGAAAGACTTTCCTATGTTCTATGCTATTCTTATTTGGGTTCTTTAAGCATCACCTAGTTCTGCATTTAGGCAATAAAATCAAAGGAAGTGTGTAATTCACAGTCTTTGTTGCTTTCAAGTTCACCTCATTACAGGTGAATGACTTTAATGTGAATGATATAATTTCACATCTTGATTCATATCTAGCAACATCTCAGCAGATGCTTTGCATTTCTCTGGAGGCCAAAGAAATAGGAGAACTATCTGTATGAAAAGAAAACTATTTCATAAAGTGATGCTGTTGCTATCCACCCAAACACATACTGTCACTGTCAGAAGTGGTTTTCCCCACAACAGACATTAGCATAATGTTTATGGCCAGTGAGATTGTTTAAGAGCACTAAAATCACGAAGTACTGTATGTGCTCTTTAATTAGGAATGTAATATACTCCATCTGGAGTGACTCATTTTTGCAGTCTTCTGTGGAGCTTCAATTTCCACTTTCCCCTACAATAAAAAGAACTGAAGCTCTTTTACTGACTTCATTTTCAGTTTGATCCCAGTTATCTGAGTAGTTTGTAGCATTTGTTCATAGACTGTAATCTGAGTTTCCTGAACAACAACCCATGGTTATAATTTCCAATGTCATAATGAAAAGCATTGCAGTGCTAGTGGAAGTCTGTAGATTTAATTCTCTCTGTGTTGACATGGGGACATTTGAACACTTACAATGTGAATAACCTCATCTCACAGACCGTATATTCATCCCAGTTATATTTAAGAAGACAAACAAGGTTGTCTAAGACTTTAGCTCTGAATATAAAACATCATTTAAATTTTCAGAAAAAGTTGTCTATACTGATACTATATAAGACTCGTATCACTTTTTTTCTTTTGTTGGTGTGTTTGATAAGTTAATCCATTTCTCTTTTACTGGATTCCATCTACCCAGTTTTAGTAAGCAAATTTTCTGGACTTAATAGTTTTTCTGTTACTGTTTTGTAACAGAAACATAACGATGTTTGCTTATGTCAATTTTTTTTCTCCAAATCATGCTTATCTAGAGCCTAATCTCATCTCACTGAAATCAATGTGACTCTTAGATGGTCTAATGAATAGTTAGCTTAAAATACAGATTATTTTTGCCTATGCATGCAGAGGAATGTATACTTACTTTGCTTAACCTAAAGTCCTTTAGTGAGGAACAGACCAGGAGTCCTGGAAAAAGAGATGCCACTCCAATGACTGACTCAGAGAGGGATTTATTCCCTTGTTGTCACTGGTGACGAGGGAAAGCTTCCTGATTACACCACCATAAAATGGAAAACAGGAGAGAAACATGTTTCATACTGACTCTGCTGCATCTGGGAAGTTTTGTTCACTGAGTGGCACCCTTGTTTTATGTCTCCCTATCCTAGACTGCTGTACTCGGAATGGCACACAGAAATTTTGTCCTTCTAGGTGTTTAGCTGAACAACAATGATCAATTCATACATATCTGCCTTTCTTCTTGAATTAGCTCCAAAAGGACATGTTTATACTACCTTACTTCTTTACTAATACTTCCTTCTCCAAAATGGACTGACTACAGGTGTCCATACAGTCAGTAGGATTGTGCTTTTTGCTACCATCTGATGGCTTTGACTGCTGATTAAAAATTTTAAAATTCTTCACTTAATGAAAATTTTTAACAGGGATTATAGATGGGGAGAGAGATCCATTACCTAATGTAACATACCTGCATGGCCTAGTATTAGTTTATGAAACTAAGCATCTTTTCATACTGAGAACCTGTCTAAAATGTGCTTAAATGCAGACATTTCTTCTTGATTTTTCTTCTTTGAACCCCTTATGACTCTTTCTTTGAGTATCAGCTCTCTCTTCTCATTTTAATATTTTAAACAGAAGAAAATGGTGAGAGGAGGGAAGTAGAATAAGAAAGTATTTAAAACCTTTACTTCTGCCAGAACTGAATTACAGTTTAGAAATCAGAGAATCTGGAAGTTCATTGGAATGAATTATGCATTACACTGGCATTTTCAGTTCAGAAGATTCTGAAAGTGATTAGGAAATTTTAAAGTTCTCCATTAGCTTCAACTAACAGTCAAAATCAGTTTCTCATTCCTCAGATAGGGATGAAGTGAGGTGTCTGATTCCTCCCAGTTTGCAGCAAGCACACACAATCTTGTCCTCATATTTTTAGGGAGGAATTATAAGATGTAATTAACTGGAGAGGCAGGTAGAGCAAGAAAAAACAAGAGGAGCAAAAATGAAAAGGTCAGCTATTCCTCCACAATCCAAACAAACAATTCAGATACAAAAAGCCTTTCAAAACTTTGAGAGAAATAACAAAACATAGCAATACCAGCATAAAGCCAGATCTAGTTAGAATTTTTAAGGCATGTTGTCAAAGTGCTCTTCCACAGGTGTACAGAATGTCACTGCACTGGCCATGGAGTGAAACTCGCCCCTATAGAAAGATCAGGAAGGAAGTCTCACCATCATTTATGTCCTTTTGATAATTCTTTGTACAGCAGGAATTTTATACTTAAAGCAATGTCTTTTGCTGTGTTTCTAGGTCAGTTTATGTAATATATAAAGCTTCTGTTGAAGAGTATTCATGCATTTCTGCAGTTTTTTTACAGCCTTTGTTTTTGGTTTTTTGTGGGGTTTTTGTTTTCTTTGCAGATTCTGAGAGCTTCAAAACAGGATTTGGGTCATGGAGTAAAAGTTTGTATCAGAACACATGTGATAAAGATAGGCCAATAATTGTTCAATTAACAGATCAATAGTTGCCTCTCGCACAAGCTGTTGTCAATGATAAATGCCCAAAGGTTGGTTAAACTGCATTTCCGAACGGTTCAGTGTAAAAATCAATGTCCAGAGCACATAGTACTGAGCAGATAAAACAGCCTCTCAAATCTGTGCCGTGAAAATGATATGAGCCCAGCAATCATAAAAATATGTCTTGATCCTATTTGTAGCTCTCATATGTTGCCGTGGGCCATTCCTGTTTATCCATCCACATGAACTGCAGAACATTGACTATGCTGAGTAAACAGCAATGATCTGGATGAAGAAACAAAATAGTCTTTCAAATTTCTGATTTTTTTTACGTTGCCGGTATAGTGACTGCTCAAAAGGCAAAGGAAATTATGTTGACTATTCAGAGTGAGTGAGACCTGCAGTTGTGTTATTTAAATGCGAAGGATGTTGGTGGGTGCCTAACATGAATTCAGAGAGAAAGGAGAAGGATGCTGAGCACCTCCTGTCAATGCAGCCTGTTTAAAAACGTGCTCACAAAAGGAATGAAAAAGCTTTGCACAGTGAAGAAACCATGAGTGATATTTGTTTCTGGAATTTGCTGTACGTGTAATAAGTGTGTCGACAAGTGCACTGTGGAAGATTTGCTTCCACATTGTATTGCTGTCTGAACATAACCATGACAATTGTCTTTTCAATTTTAAACACCAATACAAAAAAACACCGTCTCCATATAGCTCCATAAATTTAAGGATAGCTGACCTTATTAATTAATTTTACATTTACTTTTTTCTGTCCTTTTATTCCTTTGGAATAACATTTTGCAACCTACGATTAATGTAAGAGTTTGAGGGATGCTTCACAGTCATAAGGAAACATTGAGTATACTTAAAAGCTATATTAATACATAAGATTTCCAGAAAAGTCTTTCAGTAACAAAAACATTCTCTGGCAGCTACATCTTAGTGCCAGCACAAATGCATCACGTAGACATCTTTCTAATGGAAGCTCCTACATCCATCTTTTTTTTTCTCTATTCAATGAAACTTTTGAATGGATGAGAAAATTCCTGCATTTGAAGAAACCTAATTTTCATCAGCTAATTCCTTCAAGAAGAGAGTTTCATGGATTTTCATGTCCTTGCCAAGGGTAGCAACCACTTTTTCTTTAAGAACCTGCTGAATTGGTCTGGTCTACAACTCTTCTGTACAAATACTGCAGTGAAGGCATACCAATGGAAGAGCAGAAGCCATCCAGTCCTATCTGCCTTTCTCAAAAATACAGTTTTTACTGTAATATCTATTGTTGGGTTTGTTGGGTTTTTTTGGCTAAAATTAGGCTTGACTTGCTGCTCCAACATTGAAATGGTCCAGAATGGTCTGGGGAGCTTCCAATACCGTTTCCTGTATGAGAATAATGAATGTGTGTAGGATTCAAAAGTACATGGACTAAGGTCTAGAAAGCCTCTGAGAGCTGAAACAGATAGGAAAAATACAGTTTTACAGAAAAAATCTCACACAGGTTACATCCAAGATTTTCTTCAAAATATAAATAAACAAATTTTCAGTAAGCAAACAATGCTTGCTTAGAAAAATCAGGATTCTGAATAATAGATATTAGGTCATTTCAAGTTGTGATTATCACACTCAGACATGAATTATTTAATAAGGTTACAGCTTGTATACTTTGTAATTAGAGGAATTTCATTCTTTCATCAGTCTCTTTTGATGTGATACAACATGAATTTCTTTTTGATCTTCAGAAAAGGGAGGGGGAAGGCTTTATGTAACAAATTTGAGAAACAGGGCATTTAAATCAGCATACTGAGGCCACTTACCATTCTGATATATGCAGCAGTCATTGTTATTATACAGTAACTAGAGAAAGATGATGACAAACATGAAAACCAAAGCTCTTAAAAAAGGTGCATTGATTTATTTAGTTTGATGCTGTGAAAGATATTAGCCTACAATGTCCCATTGCATCCCAACACATTGATAGAGGTTTATATTTCACTTTTCATTTACTTTAAAATTTTATTTATACCTATCAAAAATGCACTTCTCCTTTCAGTGAGGGTACTCCAAGTGGCTCTATAAAAATGTTCCTACCAGGAGTTTCTTACCATAAAATCTGATTTGTGTGTAGTTAGTCCAGTGGAAGGGAATTCTCACATACTGTCAGTTTTTCCTTCCATGGTAAGGAAACTTGCACTTTTTTTGGTCTAAATTCATCATAAAGTTCAAATCAAAGCTTAGAGGTGAACTTTAGATTTCATTATTATGAACATACCCTACATTTAATTAAGCTGCAAAAATATAGAGATTTGCCTATACTTTTAAAGGTTACTATAGTAAAAATAAGCAGAAATCAGAGAAATGTTACTGTTATAACAAACTATGGCTATAGATGTTCATCTTCTTATATACACAAACTAAATTTGCATTACTCATTTACATATGATGTCATTTTAACAAGGAATTTTGTTAAGTGTTCCTAGCAAAATATTAACCATGTAGAATCATTAACTGAACTAGAGCAAAAATCCCTACTAAAAGCAGGGAACCCTTTAAAACTGATTCTTTATAAAGTATTCTGTTCTAGAACTACATGTGGAACAGAAAACAAAGTAGAAGATGGGGAAAATCTTAAAGTAAAGAAACTGATTCTAAATGTGTACCCCTAAATCCTCTTGATGGAGAGCAGTAAGACAGGATTTTGCTAAAAGTTAAGCAATTTCTTGTAAATTTCTCATATTGGTATTAATCCATTTATTCAAGTAATAACCTTGGTACTACATTGTTTGCAAAGGGTGTTAGGACTATAGTAGAAATATATTATTGAATTTGCTTCAAGGAGAAGCATAAGAAACTTTTAAAATAATTTCTTTTAATGCAGTTTTCCTCATCTGCCCTAATAAATGTACATGCCTTCTGACCAGCTCCTACCAACCCTCAGTTATTTTGGACCTGGATATAGGCCGAAGACTGACCTGAAGGCAAGAGAGTGAGTGGAGCTATTGAAAATCGTTAGGCTTTTTTTTTATATTATTTTTAATCCTACCAATAGTAATGATTCTTTCAACATACGTGTAGTAAGTTTTTCCTTCTGTCTGTTGGAAATGCATTTCCAAAGACTTTGTATGTCACTTGGACATGCAAGAAACCTTGCAATGGGATAGTAACCATTCTGCTTAAATGAACTGATGTTCCTTGTTTTATGAGATTTTTTCCTCACCTCTGTTGCTTGGAAAATTATGATTTATAACTATGTGATTGCTTCCAAATATAATGCTCTAGTAAAATCAATTTCTTCAGCTTCTTTTGCCTATCATAGTACCATAGAACAAATTAAGAAGTAGTATTATTATCTTTTATTTAGTTTAGCTTGACAACTATAATGATTTAAACTGTTATTTCAGTTGGAATTTAAAAGAATCAATCAGCATTCCTCATACAGTTTCTCTGTGATACTTTATTTGGCAAAAATTTAAGTATGTCCAAACAATTTCTTTTTGCCCTCCTCTCTATCAGAAAAGTTGTATTTATCATGGCATTTCTGCTGAGATGAAACAATGTGCCCACACTAGGAACAGAGTTGGCATTTGTAGATGGGGAAATTGTATCTTGAAGGATGTTGAATTTTTTTCTAAATCTGGCTATTATGCAAATGTCCTCAGTATTAAAGTAAATTGCTCAGAAACTTTGGGAGTAATCAGTTTCTGATTTGAATGACTGAAAAACCCAGCAGTCATGTTCTTCTCCTACTGATGAAGTTCCTTATGGTTAATGTTCTTTATGATTACTGATAGTATCCCCCTATAATTCATAGATCAAGATTTTAAGAAGGCCTCTCGATAAGAATTTTACTCTGTTAATTTTTCCTTTTAACCATCTGTCAAATCACTTTGATTCCCTTGCAGTGGTTTCTTATGTACTTTCTAGTTACAGTGGGGATTTTGCAGATTTTTTTTTCTCACAACCTAAATATTTCTATTTTTCTAAAAATACTTAAATAAACAGCAAATAAAAAATATTATACTTTTTCAAAGAGCAGCTAGGTCATGCTATGAAACAGAAGAGATTGTCTAAAGGGTGTGAAAGGTGACATCCTAGATTTCAGACTGTTGAAGAGAATGCTCAAGAGAATGTCCTTAAATTACAGCAGATTTCTCCCAACTACTGTAGGGCTGCTTTGAAACCAGGGCAGACAAATTTAACAGAGATTTTAACACCCTTCCCTCAAACATAAAGCTCTCAGCACTTCTGTAGTATTGTGGAGCTCCAGACCCAGACAGTGGAATCACTAGACATAGCACAGGAAGTAGATTTCTGCGCTTAACAAGAAATTACTGCTTAGAACTAGAACATAACATGGGCTATTAACTAAACTAAACTGATAATGTGATGTTGCACCATCTCCCTGAGTCTCATTTTTCCATCCCACCTATCTCTCCTATCCCATGCCAAGAATTTTGAAAAGGAAAATACTCAACTAGATGTTTAATTTGTGATCTTAGCTAATTACAGAAGAAATGACAAATCACCTACAGGAATGAGTGTTCTTTGCAGCTGCAAGCACTGATTCATTTCTAATACATTCCAAGAGTATCCACATTATCTCTTAAAGCCTGGGATACATCTTGGCTATTTTGTCCCATCTAGAATGTTATTGCTGATGTCACTGTGCTTTTTGGTATATCCTGGTAAAGGCATATGGGAGATGGTTGTCAGCAAGGTGCTATAACCTTAGTCAGCATCTTGGCTGTTTTCCCCATTTTCTCTCCTGGCTGGTCCTGAGGAGTATTTGGATTTCTTATGTAATGGCTTTGAAAAAATCCCAGCTGTGGAAGGAAAAAGTGTTTCAAATTCAAACCAGTATTTGGTTGATGGTAAATTATCATCACTGGCAGGGAAAAGTTTATACTATAACTGAGAAGATGCTGTTTTACCTGGCCTTATAATTTTTAGACTCTCAAAATAAGATCAGTGGTTTGAAAACCAAAAATACAATCTAGTGTTTGAGGTAACCTTTGAGGAACCATATGCTAGTTTCTGAGCTGAATTCAAAACATTCAAGCCAGAGCAGACTTTTCTGGAGAGTTGAATTTTTTTGATGTCCCTTTTATATAGAAAAAATGGAAATTTTTCAAAGCTGATGTGTAGTCAATAAGAAAATTCCAAACAAACAGGAAACTGCATTTATGTGCAATTTGGCTTCTTTGCATTTCTTCTATTTATTTTTAATGCTTTTTTACAGAAAATGAATATTCTCTGTATGTTTTCCTTCCTTCTCAAATTGGTGTGTAAAACATAGAAAGTTGCAAGGCAGAGAAATTCCCCATGTTTAATGTTGACCATGAAGCTCAGCTCTTTATTGGATCAAACATAGTGTACATAATTTTCTTTCTCCAACTTTTTCTTAGTTACCCAGTGTGAGATCTAGGAGTCAAGCTGACTCCTTTCCATCTTGTTCATCCTCACCATTACTAGAAGCCAAATTAGAGCATCAGTGACAGCTGTGCAACAAACTCTGTTATTCATCCATTATCTGACAGCAGATGTAAGTGATTAGGTGTAGGAAAAAAATCCTCTTGAAGATGCACAAAAATTTAGTTCAGTCTTCTAGCTGTGATGCTGTTGCAGGGCAAATGAGATCATAAAACATCCAACAGCTATTTTTATTTCCAGACTCAGCACATTCAGAATATGCATAGAGACAGGTTTGTTTGTTTGTTTTTTTTAAGGAGATCCAGTTTTTACCAAATCATCTTGCAGAACAGGACATTTCTTTAAAATTTCTTCAAATATTGCTTTGAGGAATTTTTGCCCTTTCTGCTTGCATTCAGAGTTACTGACAAACATGTCCAAGTTGCTGCATCGTCAAATGGAACCATTTCAGAGCTGTCAGCCCTAGACTCTATCTTTGGGTACATGGCCCATCCGATCTCCCTGCCTGTCAATCAGGCTGGCAAGAAAGCAACCCTACTGGGATGGAGGCTGGGAAGATGCACATTGCAGTGACTCCCGGGCCAGTGCACCATTGTCACGGCTGCCAGTCAGGCTGGCCAGCCTGAGCCTCCTCGTCTGGGCATGAAGAGGTACCTGGAGGCCATGGAAGTGTCCTGATGCTGCAAGGTGCAGTGGGGCTCCCCGTGAAGGGCAGCAGCACAGGGGGCACCAGCCCCAGCCCAGGTGAAGAGGAAGGTTCCAGGTTTAACCGGGAGATCAAATCCACTGGTCAGGATGAGAGCCAGTGAGGAAACCCAGGGTCAGTGGAAGCTGCTGATCAACAGAGGGCTTCAAGCTAGGATAGCATGCTGGCACAGCTGCAGACTCTCATTCTGTGCTACCATGGGAGCTAATGTATTAAGCAGACTGGGCACATGTAATTAGGAATCATTTATGCCTCTGAAATGATTCCTGAGAGAAGATGCAATGTAGTTTTTGTTTAACAGACCTATGAGAAGTTTCTTTGAATACTAGTTAAAAATCTTTATAAGTCTGGATGTTTACTTTTCTGCCTTCCTATGTGCTAATGTCTATTAATGCAGTCACATGATACACAAAATCTAACCCATTTCTTTTAGATCATGTTTGTTTAGTAAAAGTGCTTAGAACGCAATAGTAATAACACTTTTATGTGCTTAGCTAAAGGAAAGATTTTACTAAATTCATAGGCAAAGCAACTGAAAGCAAGTTAAAGGACATTTAAAAATAGAAGCCATTTATAAAATTAATACCTGAGGTGCATAATCTTGAATTTAGTTAAACAATTTTCATGTACCAAAATATCCTTATTCTGCAATTCTTTTTAATGTGTCTGCTATTGTGTCCTTATTTTCTTCTGAAGTACATACATACACCTCCTAAATGCATATGAATGCATTTCAATAGAGATGAAATCATGCGTTTATCTTTGTGCATTATGGCCATTTTTAGTCTTAGCAGATGGAGGTCAGGTTTTGGTAGACGTTAAAATCCATGGTGGAGCCATGTAGATTTTTTTTTTAAGGAAATAAAATGGCTACACACATTGGAAATTATAGGACTTATAAGTCTTTAGTTTTCTAATTTCTGAATTTTATGCCATATTTATTTTTGGAACTTTAAATACACTGGAACATTTCTCTAGTTTCTTTTGCTCTTTGCAATTTCTTTTCACTTTTTTTTCCAATAAATGTCTACATTCTTTCCATCATGAATTAATATGCAACCAAGTTGCCATGATAGCATTGAATATTCTTGTTAAGAGGTTTTGTTTATATTCTGTCTAATTTTTAATGCATTTGGTGAGGGTAAACCTCTGCCACACCACAGCTCTACCTGAAAGGGAGAAGAGTGAGATGCCCATGTGCTGCAAGGAGTGGAGGCACAATTTGCCCTTAGCACTTTTTGCAGTCTCTGCAGTGTTCTTAGCTCTTCCTACATTCAAAGGGTCAGAAATAGTTGTTATTCTCAAGTTAAAAGCTCAAGCAAAAACAGTTCAAATTTTTTGTGTGATTAAAAATTTTGCCCTTCTCACATACAAAAACTGAAATAATAATTATATGAACAAGCCTTAAAAGTGCAAAACTGATATTTAAAGCATTGTTTTGCAAAAATTGAAGATGTTGAGTTTTTTTCCCAAAATAATAATATGTGTTCAGCTGTCACCTTGATAGTTTGTTACAGACCCTTCTTTGCAAAGAGAAATATTTATCTCAGGCAGAGAGAAATATTTCAACTGTGATCTAGACACCAAATGTGCTTTACAGGACTCTTCATCCATCTGTGAATTGGATAAAAGAAGAAGTAAGAATTGAGTGGGAGACAGTAATACTAAGGACATATGACAGGTGCTTTTGATGCATAATTGCTGGATAGGTATTTTCTCTGTCCTACAGTAAAAACTTCTGAAAGTAAAATATTCCTTCCACCTAGGCAGGCAGACTGTTTTTTTCAATCGAGGTTGCAGTGGATCTGCTCTGAATCATCAATCTTATGCTGGGAAATGAAGAGACAAATAAATTAGAGATTAAAGGTATTCTACTACTGGTACCTGAATTTGCTGTTATTCCTGAGGCTGCAGTGAATCCACCCCAGTGTGTTTTCTGAGGAAGGACAACAAGGTATCCAGTAATCAGAGCTTTCTGACAGATCAAGGAAAGAGGCTGATATAAATTCTGAGATGGTGTCTTCAAACTTGAAATTAGGAATATATAGTAATTATATTTTGAGGTTGTTTACAAGCTGCTTTTAGCAGTGAACATGATTAATTCCTAGTAAGCACTGAAGTGCATCCCCTATAGTTGGTAACTATCAGGAATATAATGTGTTGAAGAAGACAGGGGCATTAATTATTTTTTCTTTTTATACTCAGTTGAATACTGAAAGAGATTCTTTATGTATTGAAGAGCTGAGAAAAGTGAAGAGGGTTAGGTGCACTTTGTGGGTGTATGTTACTCTGATATCAGTACTGCCTGTAAAAATGAAAGAATTCTATATGCCATTATTTTGTTTTTAACAGCCTAAGTTGCTGGTTGTGTTCACCCTGAATTTCCATATGTTTGGAATTGTAAGACTCTAGTGGGAAATTCTGTGAGGCTGAAAAGGAACTTCCATGATACATGGTTATTTTCAAACACTCATAACTTTGTATGGGATTCTTTGAGATGAAGCTTTGAATTAAAGTCCCCAAGCAGCTCATGAAGGTTAATAGCAAGACTGATGTACACCAGCATATTTTCAAAGAGACAGCAAAAGAAGTGTTTACAGTCCCTCTTTGGTATTTGGAACGCCAGAGAACATTGCTAAACAATTCTGTTGTACATAGTCATTTTTACTCTGAAATTTGTCCTTTTATGCGGCTGTTTATACTTGTTCTGTAGCATTTTCAATGTTCTATTTCTTTTCAAAGACACAAAGAGTGTATTTAAAGATGTTTCCTCTTAAAACATAAATTTAAATATCATTGAGAAATGCCTGTTTGTTTCATTAGTAAGATCTTTGGTGAGGCAGGGTGCAAAGTGTGTTTGCATACAAATAATTTAAAATTCGATTAAGAGCTTGAATTCTGCCTTCTGCCAGTGGGTAGTGGAGTGCCTGCATGGTCAACAAATTTCTCCTGAGTTTAGTGTTTTCCCTGTGACCTGTGCACTGGCTGCATGTGTTGGTTAAGTTTGTACTTCACACAGAGCTGCAGGCACTCAGGTTGTGTTCCAGTCAGGCACAATGGCTTTATGGCAGATTCACAAAACTGACTCTGTGTAAAAGGGCACCATTAGAAGAGCAAAACAGAAAAAACATCCTGCTCTTCTGGGAGTCTATAAAGTGCTAATTTTGGCCCAGGAATGTGCTGGAGGCTGAAAAATAAGAGATTCTGAGATCTCCCCTGTCACAGATAATTTATTACTGACTCAAGGTGGTGACTAAAGCAGTATCAGAACACTTATAAGGCCTCAGATGCTGTCAGGGAAATGGGATTAGTGGTCTTAGCAATTAAAGCATTAGATTCATAGAGAAGTGATGCGATTTATACTGGAAATTTGTAACCAAAACTTACATCTCCAGCAAAAACTCCAAATCCAGGGCTACTTTCTCTTTACGTGTTTCCTCTTATAAGAATTTATTTGTCACATTTTTAAGTAACTGTTTTTGAGGAAAGAATAAGTGCAGTGTAACCCATTCTGGGGGGCTGTGCAGTCTGATGCCCCAGGAATTCAGATTTTCAGACAAGTGGACTCTGTTCTTCTCACTGACACTTGTTTGTTGTGCAGCTTTGGTCTTGCTATATCTTGCTGGCTACTTAGCAGCAGTATATCCAAGAGGCACTTTGATAATGCCTGCATTATAAAGAATGCTGACCTGAGAATAGAACTTTTTCATTTTCAAATGGTTGCCTAGGTTAGTTATGTTGTTTTATCATATGATATTTAAATTTATTATATATTTTAACTTACATTCTCTGTGGTGAAGAAGTAACTTCTTCCATTTGATACAGTACTTTGCTTTTCAAGTGAAGTCAAAACATATGGAGTCCTGCAAAGTGCAGGAATAACTAATGGTGCACATCAGCCAAATATTTGTGCCATGCAACTGAACATGGATGAACAAACAACTGAGAGCAGACACTTTCATTTCCTCATAAACTGATAATTTCTTGTGAAATTTAAAAATAAGATTGAGATGCTGTGAGGAAAATGGGATCCATTTGGAATACCCATCCATCTTTTCTGTAGTCTCTCTAGAAGACTGCAGGACTGTGGAGTCAGTCAGAAAGAAACAGATAAATTATTTACCTAAACTTTGGGAAACATATTTTTAAATGAATTGTTTTTGCCTGTGGTGATGTCCTTCTAGTAACAACGTAATTCTTCACTGTGGTTTCTGCTGATTTCAATTTTATTTTATGCTGGTCCTTCTAATCTTTGCTCCTTTACTCCACTTCCTGTCTTTCCTCCTTTTAGTCCATTTCCCCTCTTACTCCCTGAGAGTGCAACTGTCATTATTCACCAGGCTTGGATATTCTTTCACTCCTCCGTTTCAAGAGAAAATCTGTTTGAGAATAAATTGCCTGCCTCTCAGCTTCATCTGTGGATGAAGTAGGTGGTTAAGTTCTTAATTGCAATGTCATGCTTGTTCTGTACTCACTTAATGCTTGATCACAAAGATAACACTTGCACATTAGTATAAATGAGTAGTAGGATTTAATAAACTCTGAAGAAATTGATACTCTTGCCTTCTGAAACATTAGAATATTTATGCTGGGATTTCAGTCACATTGTCATAAACCAAAAGTAGCAAAAACATACAGAATTGGGCAAAAATTACTTAAGGAGGCCCAGCATCCAATAATGTGGGTGTTTTGGTCTCATAGTTATGTCTTTTTCAAATAACTTTAATTTCAACTGCTCTGTGAAATATTCACCATTTTATCCTGTTAATTTATACAAGTTATCTAGGCTGTACCATTTTTTATTCAGCATCACAAAAGTATCTACTTCTGAGCTCCTATTAACTCTCTAGCTATAAAACTAACAAGTAATTAAAATTTATGTGTTACCATATATATATTTTAGGAGTACATTTCTCCCATTAGTTTGATCATGATTCTAATATGTTTTCACTTAGATGAATTAAATGATTTTTAGAGATACCCTATTATTATGAATAACTAAAACTGCATAGAGAATATTGGGAGAACAAGCCCTCATTAATTTAGAGCTATATTTAATCTGTTAAAACCCCTACCATCACATCACATCATACTGATAAGCAATTTATAAAAACTTAAAAAAATTTAATGTCACATCTTAGAACCATATCCATATTTCTCATTCCATTAAGTATATTAATAACATAAAGAAACTAGCAATCTTTACATCAGCCTGGTATAAACCTGAGAAAGTAGCTTTTTCAGAGAGCCTGAAAGCTCCTGCACAGTTTTAGGTACATTTAACTCTCTTTCAAGTCGAGATCTTTTCTAATTCTGTTTTAGTACAGTAGTTTTATTTTTAAATAATGTACTTTG
Source organism: Thryothorus ludovicianus (assembly GCA_013397245.1). NCBI lineage: Eukaryota > Metazoa > Chordata > Aves > Passeriformes > Certhiidae > Thryothorus > Thryothorus ludovicianus. The sequence continues at coordinate 464,618 of VZTB01012992.1, read as the reverse complement.
GGAGCAGCCATATGCAATTTGTTTTTTTTTTTTCCTGTGGAAATCAAAGGGTGATTTTTTTCCCCTTGATCACATTTTATTTAAATATGGACTTTTAAATTAAAGGAAAATGGATAGATAGGTTTCAGGGTATAAAATACTGAAATGTCACTAAGCAGAAATTAAGCAGCTATTTATTCAGCTGGAAAGAGCACAGGTACAAGGGTTTCTGTTGATATGCATTTACCATTAGATGATAATTACTGGTGGGTATAGTCATATATATGATGAAATACTTTACTCTTATGAATAGCTCCAAGTGTTAACAATAAACCCAGATATTATTGCATAACTCCATCATTCAGGTCCTGGTTAAATGATAAAGAAGAGAATCACTGCAGCATTGGAATATTCTTTTTTAGTCAAAAAACATGAGACAAAATGCAAATGGAGAGCTATTATTAACTTACAAAATTTCTTGCCCTAAGTTAAGCAGTGATTTCTGAACATCATCCAGAGCTGGATTAATGCATGGGGAATCATTTTGGTGGCAGAAAGCTAAGAAGCAATCCCCTGCACCATACATCTGTTTACTATTACCCTTATCCTTCTAGCACTGAAAAATACGACCAAAATGAAAAAAAAATTTAGGAAGCTACAGGCATTTCTATTGATGAGTTTTGCTTCTCAATGTGGCTAATAGCCAACATATTGGCAAAGGGTGATTTTTTTCCCAAGAACATACTGGGAGAACCAAGTAACTAGATTTGCTGGACATTTAAAGTTGACCAATGCATTGAGTTGATCTTTAGTTCTATATACATTAGAGCTGAAAAAATAATTCTTTTTTTTTGCCTCTAAATTCTGTAAAGATAATTATTTTTCTTTGGAATTGTGCAATGGCCCCTAAATATTTTCACAGAAAAATGAAAAACAGATCCCTGGTGTCAATTTTTTTCCCCACAATACATTGTAAGATGGTATTTTTCTAAGTATTACCTTATTTTGTATTCTCTGTAGTAGGTTCAGGTATGTGCTCAAGTAAAGAGCTTTACTTTATTCAGTTTAATATGATTAATACTTAGCTTTTCCATTCTGTTACTGTAATTGATTCTGAACTTTGCCAATAGATTGCAAGGCAGGTTTTCTGATAATGTGTCTGCAGCCTTATAATTAACCCTTTTATTCACTTTATATATTTTTCTAGAGGAGGAAAGTCATAACCATAGGATAATTTGATTTCTATTCATTTGGATATATTTTTGAGTAGTTAATTCATCTGAATGTTGGTATCAATTAATCTGGCAGCCCCATTTTCTTTGAAGGAGGTGGAGACAAGTCATGCTTTTCAAACTTTTAATTTTGTTACCAATTCTATTATTCCTTTATTTTTTATTTTTTTTTTTTGTTTTTTTTTTCTTGTGTCTGCAAAGATTTCAAAATGCAATTCTTTTCATGTTAAAATACAGTGACCCTCTGCCTTCTGGAAATTTCCATTTGTAGTTTGCTATTACAATAATAAAACCTCTGTAGAACCTGGAGAGAAGAGGACATGTTGAAATGGCAAGACAATCTGTAGGCATGGTGTAGAATGCTCTCTGTAAATAGTTTTGTCAATCAAAGACCTCTTTAATGTTTAAGATATGGGATCTCAGAGAAAGGCGGGCGTGGGAGAACTGACAAGCAGGTGTATATTGCCAGAAGCTGGTGTATATAAAAATGTTCACATTCAGGTTTTGCTCAATGAGTCTCCCTCTAAATTTCTTTCCTCCTTTTCTCTGGATTAGTCTAGGTAGAACAGTCTCACAATACAAAGAACAGACATTAAACACTGAAAAGGGAAGAAGAAAATGATAACTGTCAAATGGAGATATAAATATGGTGAATGTTCTTATCAGAAAGGATATGAAATTGCAGCACTCCTTCACAGATATGTAGCTTTCTTTTCAAGGCTCTACTGATGTGTGAATTTAATTTTTCCTCTTTTATGTAGCACTTGGAAAATGGCCTCTAAGTACTTCTCAGAGCAGAGTGTAAAGTTAGGTCTCCCTGTGTCAGGTTAGTGCTCTCACTCTTGAACCATGGAATCAAGATCCATCTTCCTTTGGGACTGATTTTATTTTACTTTGGTACACTATAAAGAAGTGGTAAATAATCCTCATTTATAGCAAGCTGTGTGTTTAGGATTTTACAATTCACAGGTTATATGGATTTGAACCTAGTCATATAAAGACTCTGACTAAGACACATGCCAAGAAATGTTTTCCAATAAGTAACTCTTCTGTACAAGGTGATGCTGATTGTGAGGGACACTGTTTTACAAGCAATCATATATATATTGCCATATTTTCTGATGCTATTTATTAAAAATGAACTGGTTGGCTTCCAAAGATTTCAGAAATATACTACTTAGTTGCAGTCCTTAGTACTAATCCCAAGAAATAAACATCAATTAAGCATATAAGTTATTCCTTCTTGGAAAGATAAAATCTTTGAGAATGCACAGGGGGAAATTGTCTGATAGAAATACAGCATTTATTCTTAAATTCAAGCTAACTCCTCTGCTGCATGTCTAATTTCTTATGCTGAAGGCTTGAAAGTCCAATGATTGCTCTGGCAGTAAAGGACATACTTTAAATACACGTGTGATTTATTTCAATCAAAATCTTAGGAGTTTGAAACAATCTGAGGAATGTTAAAGAAAGAATAGCCTCAGAAAAAAAAAACAGCATTTCCATTCCCAGCTATTCATCAAGCTGCATCAATATCAGCTTTCAAACTGATTACCTGGTACTATCCAGGTAAATTACTTATGTGGAAAAAGGAAAAAAAAACGTATTTCAATGTAAATTGTTTCACTTTATATGTTGAATGCTATGTACAGCATTATATGATAGTTTCCTCGGTGTGTAGGTGGCCCACAGAGTCGTATAATGAGATGCTCTCCACTTTCTCACCATTCACTGTCATGCCAATCTAAGTGGGAAATGGTCTTGCAGAAGAAAATCTGAGCATAGTTGTGCCAAAAGAAATAATCTGCTTCCTCTGTTACCACTTTGGTGTGGTCTGATTTTGATTTTAAATCCAGTAAGTATTGCCTCAGGATATGTATGGGGCCAGAATGGCTGTATGAGAAGGTAAGCAACTTCCTGGCACTGGAACAGCTCAAGTTTTGACAAGTGTTACCACAATGCTGAGTAACATGCCATGGACACGTGAAGGACCACACAGACCTGTACCTGTGGAACAAGGTGAGGCAGCAGGGCCACTGGGAAAAATGCTGTATTGCAAAGTGGAAGGGTCCTTCCAGTTCAAGCCCATCAGGACCCCTCCCTTTCCTCAGCCATCCCACATGTATTGACATTCTTAGTCACAGGTTTTGCTGGTTGTGGAAAGGATGGGTGATTCTGGGATGGCCAATTATAGGATTCCTGTTCCAATACAGGATAGATAGACATAATGGCTGTTGCAGTCTAACTGCTTTGTAAAATCCTAAACTAATTTAGTTTTCTCATTGTATTGGCTCTTTCTGTCCTCCACAGCAGACTGTAATGTTGACAGATTCATGCTAGCTATGGTCCATGTAGAAGGCAAAATAAAGGCAAGCAAAGTGCAGCTCAAAGTTCTCATTCTTGGAAGTTTACTTGAGTAACTCTATGCAACATTTACAGCTATACTGTGGACCAATCCTAAAAGAAGGTAAAGAAAATGTATTCTTTGAGGATTGTCTGCAAGGGGGAGAAAACATCTATTTCACAGAAACACAAAGAGAACAGAGGATGTCAAAAGGGTTGAGCAATTCTCTTGTATATGTGTACAAAATACAGGATGTACAGCACTTGAATTGAAGGCCTCACAAAGGAACAAGTAGCCAATCAAAACAGAGCAGAATAATAAACACATATTCTGACTGACGTATTAAGTCTTGTTTGCTCTGGTTTTACTTTAAAAAAGAAGTTGCAGGAGCTCAGTGTACTTCACAGGTAATCAATGATTTATTTCATGTTTGTAGACAATAAGTACAACATAATCCTTGTTGAAGATGCGATTCTTTGTTTTTAGTGCTTAACCAAGAATGATGTGATGATGACGCAGGAAAATGTCAGCATATGTGGTTCCATCTGGGTACTGCACTCTGATTCTCATATGTGGGTCTGTGGCAACTATATTTATTTTTTAAATGATGCAAGTGGTGAATTGTACCGTTGGAAAGATTGCATTCATGAACTGAATATTTACTGTCTCCTGTGATCTTTGTAGGTCAGAAAAAAATTATTCTGTTCCCATCTCTGTTTAAAAAAATAGGTATGGTACAGATAACTGTTAAAAAGTAAGTAAAACAGGGCATGGTTCAGGGCATGGTTTAGAAGTGACAGAGAGATAAGGCCTGGAGAATAGAATGAAAAGTAGACTTCTGTCACTGGTTGATGCCCTGGTCAGGAAAATAGAATACCTTTCAGCCGTATGTTTACTTAGCTGCTGAAAAAATTATTTTCCTGGGTATAGAAATTACAGAACTAGCCAGCTCTCTTGAGCTCTTCATTTGAAAGCAAAATATGAGTAGTTTTGTCTGCAAGTATCTGTGTCTTGTGGCTATAGAGGTTTTTATGACTGCATAAAACTCTGATAAAGGACTAGTTCTTATTGTTTTTTCTCACTTACCCGACTGGCTTGAGAAGACTTTTGATGCTTTTTTCAGTACTTATAATTACAAACTGATGATGTTAGCCATCAGTAGTGGCAGCAGAAGTGATCTTTACTGGTCAGTGTTGTGTTATTATCATAACACCGAGTGGAGGTGTCCAAGAACCCTTTCGTTACCTTTAGACTCACTTTTATTGTTTGAGAAGTGCCTTCATTCATTCTGTTAAATTCTTTCCACTTCTGATCTTATATAGCTAGGAAGAGATAAGGAAAATCCCACTAATTATTGCAATGCTTACAGGAATCTAGACCTTTCCAGAGTCAAAACTAGAATCAAGTCCTGCATATGCTTGCTTAGAAAACCTTGCATGAGAAGAATTAGGTATGCTGATAATATTTTCAGCTGTAAGACATTAGGGTCTGTGCTCAAACAGTGGTATAGCTGGGTCGTGACTGAGAGGGAAGTTGTCAATAGGACATCTCCACCTAGCACTTAAGCAGTTTCTAGCTATTCTGTTTGGTGACTAGATTTATGAAATTTTCTTGTTATTCGTATGGTACAGACCTCTGCTCACAGGAGAAAACCAGAAGATTATGATGCTTGTTTTCAGAAGTGGTTCTTTCTGATTCCTGCTGAAAGGTGACTATCTTGACATTTCTGAGTGGTAGCATAAGGAGCACAGGCATATTTTACTGTGCTTTGGCAGTAGACAGATGGAGGCAGGATTTTGAGCCTGAAGTTGCTAGACATATCCTCCGGGCAGCTCCCAAACTACTGAATGTTCTAGAATGCTAATACTTGCTTTCTGACCTTTTTTGGCAAACACAAACAGCATATATGTCCATCCTGTGGCTCTACATACAAAGGGGCTGAGATATCCCTCATAAAGAAGTAACAGCCCTCAGCTTGAACCAATATTGACTGAATTTGTGTTAGGAACCCAGAGTCTGAAATAAGGCACTGTAGATCTAAAAGCAGTATCATTTATCACTTGTTACAATGAAATAACTGGGTTAGTAATTCAGCTATTGAACTGCAACTCAGACCAGAAAGGAGATCAATAAAAAACATAAAAATTTCCAAGCCTTGCCAAAAAAGTAATAACTGTGGCAGCTGACCTGAACAATGCAGAATGTTGCCCTCTTATTAAGATTGATACTCGTGTTATCTTCTAAATGTCATTTAACCATATGAAAACCCAGAACACCCTTTTAGCATGTACCTCTGTGGAGCACTAATAGTTTAGGAAAAAACCCTGCATAACACCTATTGAAAATAATAGCTAAGGAACAAAGTGTTAGGGAACATCTTAAGAGCAAGATAATACCTTAATATAAAACTGAATTTCATGTCTTACATTTTTTACACTGAGCACGTGTGAACCTAAGATGAAGATAAACCTAAAAATAACCCCAAACAGACAGACCCTGACTGGACAAAATGCAGGTTAAATTTTCAAGCATTGTTGCAGTTTTTCAACAATAACTATCATTTCACAGTTTAGTCTGCTGTATTAGGAGGGTGCCCTGTGTAAATCTGAAAGGTCAGAGAACTTATTCAATTGAAGATGTTTCTTTTTGCCATCTATAGTCATACAATTGAGAGTGCCTGTACCATGAAGGTGGCAAGGAGTTGCCTTTCATCTCTTAATTAGTTCAAGCTGTTTTATGAAGCCAAACCCATGTACAGACTGTAAAAACAACATTTTGGTTGACCATATAACATGACTTGATTTAAAAAAGAAACAAGACCACAAAAACCCAAAACCCCAGACACTTCTAAAGATATCTTTTTTCATTGACAGTATTATTTAACTGAACAAGTTTTAGAGCTAATTTACATCCTAGTTAAAATATTTTGATCAAGAATGTGATTTTTATTGATAGAATTTAACACTAGCTATGAACAGTTGCTAAGTTTTACTAAAAACAGAATTACATATTACTATTAGTCCTCCTGGATTAATTGTAGGTTTAGGGTCTGTTTCTGCACTGTATTAGGGAAGACTTTTGGAACATGCATGTTTGTAAATCCTTTTCAACCAAAGTATATCAGCACACCTGAACATTCTTCTTTCTTTCTTTACCAAGCAATCTTTAAAACAATGGGTTTTTCTCTGAGCTTAGTAATGCAGTATTTTGCCTTTGAGTGAATAACCTTCCTTTCTTGGACTGGAGGCAAAAGTGTTTGTGACCACTCAAAGGGGTAGGTTCATTATTTTACTTTCTTTAATCATTCTTTAAGCACTAAATGCTTATGGAAAAGTACAGGAAAAACACAATTATATACAGTATTCCCACTGCCAAAGTAGCACCACATGGAAAAAATCAGAAGTCACAGTCTTGGATAATAAAAGGAATAGTTAAAATCTTAAAAAATCCACCCATCAGAAATGTATCTCCAAAGTTTATGTACTAGTTTATCTGACTTGCGTTGGGAAAGAGAGGCAGAAAAAAAATGAGAGGATGGAAATGGGCTCAGTAGTGTAGGAGGGTTTGGAGAGTTGTGAAGCTATTTTGATTAGGAAAGTTAAAATAGGAAGTTTAATATGCATCAAAGATCTAGGCAAGAGAAGGACTGGAAATGCAAGAATAGTTATTCAAATGGCAAAGTATGATGAAGAAGCAAAGGCATTAACTGGTGATGATATTTTGGCAGCTAAGCCCAGGATCGAATTTCTTGATGTATTGTTGAGGATTGCCAGTGTTTGAGCATTTATTTCCAATCCAAAATCTGCTTATGGCCTTTCTAATTGATAATTTCAGCCCATTCCCTCTCTTACTTTAGCTTCCTTTCAGAGAATGAGGAAAAAAACACTAACTTGAATAATACAGGACTTCAGCTCTGAATTCAATTTTCAGGGAATTATATTTTTTATATTTTTTGAGGAAATTCCCATGAAAAGAACTGACAGGAGAAAGTAAAGGTCCTTATATAATTCTCTGCTTACATATTATTGACAACAGCAGCAGCCTTAGGGGAGGCAGGGGTAGGACACTGACATTCTTCCAGAAGCCCTTTAGTCCTGATGTCTCAGAAGGAGAGCTCAGGCAGTCATAGAAAGACCCTAGACTTCTCTTTGCTCTGTGATTCAAAGTTTCAAAGCTTCCCCTTCCTTGTAACTTCTTCCTCCAAGTTTTTTTCAGAGACAAAATACAGGGAACTTAGGAAGCGAGGGAAAAAACTTTCCAACTCGTTCACTCTCCTTCTTTCCATGAGAGACAGAAATCTGATGTGAACCTAGAATAGCCTCGGGAAGAGATTTATTTATTAAAAGTAAACTCAATTAAGTCACAAGTTAGAAAAATGCTTGTTGTATGCAGTTTTTCATTATGTATAATTAGACAATGTTAGGTAAAGCAGAAAGGCTTACCTATACTTGGGAAGCAAATACAAATCCATTATAGTAATGAAAAATACAGATTACATTAGAGTTTGAGATATTCTGTGTGTGAAATATATATGTATACTGGCTTACTGATGGCAATTCCATAATTTTAATAGAAAATATGATGGCTAGAAATGTAATATCAGATTCGTTGACTTGTAAACAAAAAAGATTTTTGTATGTCTCAGAATTAAAATGTAAATAGGCACCTAACAATACAATTTTGGATTTTAAAATATTAGCAAGCTGCCAAATGAATATGTGTTGGCATAGTGAATTCAAGAAGTTAACTTTAATTTGGCAACAAAAACACAGAGACTGTAACTTCTTGCAAGTACAGTCTATGAAATGAAAGAAATATATTTCCTGTCCTCATTATTTGTAGGAAAGATATTGAAGGACAGAACAGCAATACTTATAGTGGTTTTATTAATATATTCTATGTTTTTAGTTTTTAAAAATAGTTATGAATTAAAGGAATATGAATTTAGAAAAATTTTTTACCTTTCTTAATGATCATATGGGATAGCAGGAGCCTGTTCGTAAGGTAGGAGGTATTTTAGACATAGTCTGTTGAAGAGTCCACAGACTTATCAAAGAAGCTTTAGAAGAGATTTGGCAGTCAGTGTGTGCATGCAGAATTTATGGGATCCCTTCTGTTCCCCTCGCCAGTGGGAAGGAGGTGTCTACAGCAATACATCTTGGAAATTGTGAGCTGAGCTGCAGTGTCTTGCTCAGAGTCAGAGGGATCAGGCTGCAGCACATTTCTGTCAAATGGAACAGCAACTCTTCGATTTCACAGAACTGCCCAGTTCCCTGATGTTTATTAGCACGGCTGTTATTTAATACGTTAATCCAATATTTATGAAAGGCAAAGCAAAGAGGCTCAAACCAAATAACAGAGTGGCACTGGGCCATGCTGGGCAGCACAGCCCTGCTCGTGTGGGAGAACAGAGCCCTGGGGCTGCAGCTTCTGAAAGCCCGACCGCGCTTCGACACGTCCCTGCTGGGGCACAGCTGGGACTGGGGTTTGGGTGGGGACACCAGTCCCTCAGCCTCAAACAGAAGCATGCTTGAGTGTTTAGTGAAGGAGACAAAGGTGGGCTTTGAGGGGAAAGTGGTGCTTTCTCCCCATTTTCTGCATTTGGCTTGCTGTCCTCTTCTCAGACCATACTCACTGAGGGTTTAGTAATGATACAGCCATTGCTGATATCACAGTCTCAAGATCTCTGGAGCAGGAGAGCCAGGAATCTAACATATTTTTGTACTTTATCGTAAAAGCTGCCAAGATATTGCTGCTTTTCACCTGCGAAAGACATTTCTATTCTTTCTCTGTCCTTTCCACCTATACTTTAAAACCTCACTACTTACAGATTTGATTTTTAACTTAACTCTTATCATAAGGTGGCTAGTGACTGTTTATATCTTCCGTCAGTTATCTATTAAAAGGTATTTTAAATTTTGGGACATGATTTTTAAAATTTATAGAAACTGTATATATGTGCACCTGTGCATTCTTGTTTGTTAAAAGAAATGTGAAAAATTTATTCACAAGTAAAGCTCTATCTCTTGTGTTCAGAGAACCCAAATTCAGCAATGTCAGGAAAATGCCGGGAGAAAATACAGTTTTTAATAGCTCTGTCAGTGATTGCATTGTAATAAAATTCACTTTCATCCTTATAAATAAATATTAAATATATGCTTACGACAGAAGGAAATGACAGAATAAAGTCAACCCCTATAATTGAGAAATGTGTTTCAGCTACAGACGAACTGAAAGAAAACTTTAATCAATATAATCACAAGGAATTTGAAAGAGGATAATTATAAATAAGCAGAAAATGTCAGGGCTCATCCTTATATTTTTCTTGCTTCAGATTAGGTATGAATCAGATGACTGCACAATAAAACTGTATCTTAGGGGCTGTTCCAAATGCAGTATATTTATATTGTGGCATTAGATAGCACTTAGTTTCTTATGCTAAATAACTCCAGTGACCCTCCTTTTTCTCTAACAGGATTAGATGTATTAGCCATAATCACTGCTAACTAAAGCCATTGCTGGGCATCTGAGTAAAGAACAACCTTCTTTTGAAACATACTAAATACCACTAAAATTCTTTTTATTTTAAGAAAGGAGTGAAGGTTGCTTGACCAACATGCAATTGGTCATTTATACTTAGTGTTTAATAGTGGATTATACACTACCAAGTCACCTGCAGCTAATTTCATGACCCTTTTCTGCCCCCATTGATGCAAAACTGTGTTAAATCAATAGAATCACACTAGGGTAAATGATGTCCATATTAAGATTGATTCAGACTTCAGTGCTATAGGGAAAATTACTGTGGTGTTTAATAATCTATTTGGAACAGGGTCAAAGTTATGCTTTGCTTGGTGTCAAGTCGTACTGCATCTGATTTACATAACCTACGGCTCTGCATTGCATAACAGGACCTTCTGCATTGCTTCCCTCAAGTAGCAGCAAAGCCTAGACACAGATAGAAGGTCTGGCAACAGCTGCTGTTCCTCTCACATGCACATTTTTTTCCATAATTTCCTTGGTGTTCATCACTGCAGTGTCTGAACATGGTATATCACCTGAAGAAACTAATTTTTACAGGCAAGATAAGGAAGCAGTAGCTCATCCTGAGGTAGCAAGGCGCTGGAGGGCTGCCAGACAGGCTGTCTCCTGATCTGGGCTGTGCACAGCCTGACAGCACATCCCACCTCACAGTGAAGTCAGCACACTTGGAGGAATGAAGGATTATTGGCAGAACTTCTCAGATTTAATTGCTGTCAGCATCAAGTATGTTGCTGAAAGACTCTGTGCTTTTGTAGCTCGGGAGAGGCGTGAGAAGAGGAAGCACTCAAAATTAATCTGACTTTTTGCAAAGTGAGGCATCACGAACCTGAGGAAAAGTGACAGGATTTGGTTCTTGAAGATAGCCCAAGAGTGATGCAAACCAATTTTATGAAAATGTGTGTAGGAGTTGTGTGGGAAAACATAAAACATTTCAGTGAAGTGTGGTCATTTACATCTTGGGATCTAGCTAATCTTGGAATAAGGATGTTTAAGGGTAAATGAATATTAATAGTTTCGGGCAAGTGCTTCAATATTTTACTAGAGAGCCCCAGGTAAGATATTATTCAATAGGTTTAAAAAAAATAAATTAAAAAATCCCTTCTGAATTATGTCACATCTATTTGCAAAGTCTCTTACTTTGTCTAAAAAGCATTTTAAAATCATGATCTGGCTAAAATTAAGTCATACATAACTCATACAGATCCAAGGTAAGGCTTATGAACCTTATACAAGATTTGGTCACAGAATCTTCCCAGCCAACTACAAACTGTCCCTGCCACACACAGGCTCCAGGGATCCCTCTTGTTCCCAGTGTGCTCTTACAGCCCCCTTCCCTGGACACCTGAAGGCATTTCAGTTTTGACACGGTTGTGAATCTTCCCAACAGGACAGGACAGAAACCACAGTTCACAGGGAAAAAGAGACACAGCAGGATGGCAGCCTGCAGCTTTTTCTGGGGTCCTACATACACACTTTGTTTCAGCATCTAAAAATGAAGAGTGCGTTGCACAAAATGAATGACAAAACCTAGTTCCTGGAGCCCAGCTCTCCTAATCTTTTAAATGAATATCAACTCAACAGTCTGATGCATTTTTTCAGCCCAGAGTAACCTGAAGTTTTTGCAGTGTTGAATTTTCAGCAGATGAGGAATGTAGTACCCCTCAAGCCTCAGAGCAACCTTTTACTAAGGGGAAAGACAACTTTCCAAGAAGACAGATGTGCACTTAAACTCTTAAGGCAAGTGAACCTGAATGTCCTGGTTCTGAGTAGAAAGCTGTGGCCTGGCCAATAAATCCTTTTATAAAATTGTTACTTACTTCTTCATCATGCATTAGAAAAACAGAATTACTTTTTCTCTTTCATTTTTATTAAATAAAAAGGTGTGCTGCTATATTCCTAACACTGAGCTGTTACTTTCTTGCCTTGGGGAGTCATATGGAGTGGGTCAAATGCTAAAGCTCAAAAATGGGCTTGGATTTATTAAACTCATTTTGTTGTTTCCCTTAGTAGTGGAACATTGGCATGGGTGGATTTTTTCCTAACTTAAACAATATATCATATCCAAAATTAATAATTTTTTATTTCACAGCTCTTAGCCACAGAAAAAATAATATGAACTTGAGTCAGCCTTGGTGCATTTCCACAGATTAAAAATGTCATGGTCCATATGTAAAGCAGACATCTACGAAACAAATAATTCAAGAATTCATTATGGAAAAAAAAATTCAGAAAAAGGAGTAAAATTAAGGCTTCCAGAAAGAAGGAATTTTCTTTTTAAAGTATTAAACAAGTTAAGTGATGTCACAGAAAATTCTGATGAATCCTTTCATGTCTTCATCTGCCAGTGCTGAACATTTTCCTACTACACTGCTAGTGGTTCCTCTAGTTAAATGAATTAAAAATAAATAAATAGAGATCCAGGAAAGAACTTGGGTCAGTATTTTTACAACTCTTTGTCCTAAATTTTATCTTTGTTGTTTTTCACTTGGAGCTTTTATGCCCTCCATTAATAAGCTAAATAATGCATTTTATTCCAGAAGCAGAGCTTCAGCATTTCTTCTGAAAACCCATTTCTTTCATCTCAGATAAACTTCTGAGCTGCAATAATTATTCTAAACCTCTCTCTATACATTTATATGTATACATATATACAGTTTTTTTCAATAACTGATTTGAGGAGGCAAACATAGTCCTTTATACCATTTTTACTGAGAGAAGAATTACAAATTGAATCTCTTAGACAGACCATAGTCTCTCTGGTCCATGTAAGCCATTCCTAGTTTACTATACCATACAACTCTTCAAGCCGCTTTTTCCTGATTTTATGCATTTTAGTCATTGAAAACACCATATTCTTCTGCTGAGTAGACCATGAAGAACCTTTCCCTCTTAAGTCTGCAGACACAGCTGTGTGCAAGTAGATGGTGTGACTTTCAGCATAGCTGCACCGTGCCTACAGCACTGAGACAAAACCACATCACTCTCTTACTGACCTGCTCTTCCAGGGAGTGGAGAAAATGTTCAGTGGTTGTGCAGTTAGGCAAGTTGGAGAGCAGAAATATTGTGTCTATTCCAGAATATGAGGTTATAGCCTCTCTTAATGTTAGAAAGAGAATTCTTCAAAAGCACAGTTTATCTGGATTGTCCTTCCTGTAGCTAGACCCCAAGGAGATCAGAGCTCAGTAAATATCAAAGCCCAAATCTTCAAAGGCTATCTGGATTCCTAATAACATTACAGAAACACAACTTGCCATCATGGACCTAATTTTAGATTTACCTCTGGAAAGAATCTCAGAAAAATTTGAGAAATTTCCCTTGAAAAATAATGAAAAGCAACCTAATCGAAGACAGCAGATGATGAGCTATTAATAGGCAGCATGATCTGGTATTTTAGAAACTTTTTTCTTCAGATTATATGCTTTTCTTAATATGTATCTTAATTACTTATTCCCTAATGTAGAGTGATCATGCTGTAAGCCCAAGAAGCAGAGGACCTGGGGCTGATCTGCAATCTCCACACATAACCAATACTCTGATTTCAACAAAGAATTTGGACTCTTTGGACTGGGATTTCTGTGGTGCTACTGTGACTCAGTTTTAATAGCATCACATTAGTAATCTGGAAACAGCTGCAAAATATGAGTACTGGGTACAAGAAAGAAAAAAATATCTCAATTGCAATAAAATGTATGCAAAGAATAAAAGAAGATGACGCACATGGAAAAGCATGGTGAGAGAATATCTTAAAAAGAGGCAGAGTGGAACACAATAATATCACAAATAGCTCAAGAGAGATTGGCACAAATTCATTTTAATTTGTAGCACCTTCTGGCTCATCAGCTTGCATAAGTTCATTGGTTCTTCACTGAACCAGGACATTATATGATTCATTTTAATTCAGGACACCACAGGCAAGATCACATATATGTTGAAAGATTGTCACTTCTGGCAGACAGTGATAAATATTACATTTAAAAAGACTACTAATTTTGCAGACAGTCTTGCATTGTGCCTATTTGGCTTGCATTACTGTGCTGCCATACAACAAGTGGCAGCACAATTAATCATGAGCATCACAGGGTAATTTGTTATGACAGAAAGCCATGTGCTCGTTAAAGACAGATTCTCTTTTATCCCTTTATATTATGTTCCTCCCTTTGTGATTCGTGTCCAGAAACTGGATTTTGGAACACTCTGAAGTATTTCCAGGACTACTGAAGATGATGGCTTATGGGTGGCTCAAGGGGTTTAGACCATCTATCCTGCTTAGTGTGCAAGTGATGGAGGAGCCAGAGAAGTTGTACATGGTCATTCAAAATGAGGATTAAAAGCTCAAACAGTGGTGGGGATCAAGTCTGCGCTGTCTGCTTGCACAGGTTCTGCTGGCACCAAGGAGGCAGCCTGTGGTGAATCCCCCAAGGGGAGCAGAGCACCCCCACTTCCCTGCCAGCCCCACCTGCCAGATGGAGGCCAGTTTAGCAGATGATGTGTGGAATGGGTTCAATGAATATGCAATTTCCCATGTCATTACCCTGCTGATCAGCCACTGCAATGATCAAAGCCATTGATCAAATGGCTTTTCTGTCCTCTGTGCAGAAGTTTTCTAGCAGCTTTTTTTTTTTTTTTTTTTTTCTTCCCTGGAAATTCATCACTGCAATTCAAGGCTAAAGCAAAGATTTTAACGTGTGTTTTTTTTTCCTTATAACCTTTACAACACAGCTAGAATCATGCACTGATTCTCTTCAGCTCTCTAATTGCTGACCTCATTTGCTAATTAGGCTAAATATATGTTAGGCATAAACCTTAGCAATCTAACCACTCACCTCATGCATCATAGCACTAACAGACAAAAGAAAACACTTATGCCCCTTCACCCTTCCACAGAAATTTAATTTTTTGCGGGCTTTTTCAACATTAAAGTTTGAATGCTGAAGAACTAAATGTTTTTGCCAATAATAAAGATGAGATCTGTGATGTAGTTGCATTACGTAGGCAGGAAATAGCATAGAGTATTTCTATAAACTTATTTTCTGGGTTCAACAAAAAGCAAAGATCTCTAAAAGAATGCAATTTGATTTAAGTGTATTCAGTAGCATCTTTTCTCTATAGAACACAAAAGAATAGCCTAAAAATCTTGAGTGAGTCAGTAATAAATTAAATTTTTTCTAATATTGTGAGGCACTAAAGTATGATAAAGACAATAAATAATGCTGTCCACTTTATGTCAAGAACTCACAGACGTCATAGGGTTTTCTACTTCTGATTCCCTAGTTTTTGTTTCTGGAAAGCACTAGAATATTGTTAAAAATGTCTCATAATTTTTATTCACTTTCTAAAAAATTCTTATATTTATTATATATGAATAAACATTTTTAGGGGAAAGCTTGAAAAAATATACTTACAGTATATTGTAGATAGTATACTTGTAGTGTATTTACTTATAGATCCACTTATAGTGGATCTGCTTAAAATATGTACAATTATGTAAGAATTAATTTTTTAAAAATATTCTTGCTATTGGAAAAATACACAAGAAGTAGGACAACTTTTAAAATTAGCAGACTTTTAAAAACCCATTTTTACACCTTTTTTTATTGCACTTTTGGTGATATGTGACAGAGATCTCCATTTGTCTTTCTTATCCACATTTTTTTATTATTTGTTCTTTCACCACTAGCCCACCTCCTCACAGCTTATTTTAACATCCAAAATGTCTGACAGAGGAGTTTCAAAAAGACATGATAAACATCAAAATAAACCTCTCATCAAGCTGACAAGAAAAAGAAAAAGTCCTCTGATTGTTAATCTGTCCCTTCAAAAAAATATAGCTTCCACTAGACTGAGATCTACAGTGAGTAATATCCAACCCTCTTCCCAGAACAGGATCAACAGAGTGCAGTACAATATATCATGCTCTGCTCTCCTCCCAGACCATCCTCCTCTTGCCTGCCCAGCCTTAGGGTATTGAAATTCTTGAGATTTTTGACAAGCTCTGCAGCAAAATGCATTTGCAGGCAATTTGGAAAGCGGAAAGCATTATTAGCTGTAATTTTCTTTAGCTAAATGGTTTCTCTGTTGCACAAAGGAAATGAGAGGTTGGTTTTAACCCTTTTAGCTCCTTCTGCATGGCTGCTGAAGATGAGGAGGAAAAAAAAGCAGCATGTTTCAACACTGATGAGAGTAATTTCACTATTTTACTGTAAATGCTTGGTGCTGGTAATTATCAGAATAGTAAATACTCAACTGCTGTTGTGGCATGGATAATGCATCCATGTCATGGAAGTATGGCTAACCTCTGACAGGAATGCTGCTTATAATGTAGGATAATAGCAGAGAAACACGAAGATGGTATCAAAATTCTCAGTGTGGCTTTATGCATACTGAATTCAAGATGAGCAGGTAAGATGCCTGAATTGAGAGGCAGCTGACCCAAAAAAACAGCAAGCTCTGTCCTCTCTGAGACATTATGAACATCAGGACTCCCCACACTGTTCCCTTGCTCCAGCCTAAGGTCCCTCCCTCAGGAGGCAGCTCACCAGGGACATCTCCAATGTGAGTCCTTCAAGAACTGCTCCAGCAAGAGTCTCTTTCACATGGTCACAAGTCCTACCAGCAAACCTGCTTCTGCATGGCCTCCTCTCTCCATGGGTCCATGAGTGCCAGGAGCCTGTTCCAGCACTGGTTTCCCACGGCATCACAGCCTCCTGTGGGCACCTCTGCGCTGCATGGCTGCAGGTGGATCTCTGCCCTCCTGTGGAGCCCCATGACTGCAGGGGCACAGCTGCCTCACCCTGCTCTGCCTCGTGGGCTCCAGGGTAATCTCTGCTGGGCACCCAGAGCACTTCCTGCCCCTCCTGCTCTGACCTTGGTGTCTGCAGGGCTGCTCCTGTCACATATTCTCACTCCTCTTTTTGGTTACAGCCATAATTTATTTTTTTTTCCTCCTTAACAGTGTTATCCCAGTGGTGCTACCACTATCACTGATGAGTTCAGCCTTGGCCAGTGGCAGGTCCATCTCTGCACCAGCTGGCTTTGGCTCCATCAGACGTGGGGGGAACTTCTGGCTGCTTCTCACAGAAGCCTCTCCTGTAGCCCCCTTGCTACTACACCCTGTCACTCAATACAAGGTTCTGCAGGTTAAAGTATCAGAAGATCTATAATTTAAAGGAAGAAATTTCAGATTTATATTTTTAGCATTTTCATATCAGTGTTGTATGTATTTTTAGTTGTTTCTTCTTCTGTTAATCTTATACGAAATGGTTTAGCTCACCTAACCCATTAGATTAACCCTCTAATCTCCCTATTCTTGCTATAAATAATATCTGCTTTAAGACAGCACCATATTTTAATGAGAACCTCATGTTTCAAAACAGTCATCTGATAATTTTCACTACAAACAGTAGTGTATTAATGTATTCTAGCATACAAATACCAGAAACATACAAATGTACAAGACATATGGAGATTACATTACTTTTTCTATTCTCATACCAAATTGTAATGAAACACTGTCATAAGAGTAATGAGAAGTGATCCAATCAGACAAGAAAAAGTACTGTTGGAAAATAAGTATTTAGGTCTCAAATAACCTGTGTATGTTTCTCCTGATGCAGTTTTGTACTTCATGAAACATGGGTATGTTTGTAGATTCAGGATCAAAGAACAGAAATGTTAACTTACACTTTTTCAGCAGACAAAAAATGAATTAAAATCTGATTATCTAGAAGTGTGCTTTAAGGAAAGTGTGCAGATGTGTGAAGGGAAAAGAGAGAGATTCTCACTCAACATGTTTGCCCTTGCTTGTGGGGAAGCTTCACATCATGCCATTAACTAATGACAGGTGACATTACTAATGGGATAGGAGGGAGGTGTCTGATTGTGGTAATGATAAAAAATCAAAACACTAGTGAATGCAGAGAGAAAGCAATGGACTTTGATCTGTGCTGGATGGAAAATAAAACAACTTTCTTCCCTTTTTTTATTTATTAATGGGGCATCCAGGCAAGAACCTTTACAGGTGTGTTCTAAGATCCCAATTTTAATTTTTATTTTCTAATTTATTTGTAGCAGTTAATCACACTGCACTTGAAAATCTTATATTTTAAAACTATACGTTGTTCTAAAATAGCTGTTTCATGCAGTAGGACTAGGTGAAGGAATATTTCAAGATTTAGATCGTGTTTTTATAAAATTCAGTGTCAAGCCACCACTTTGTCTGAAAAGTAAGGAAAACAACACTGACAGGGGAATTAGCAACATACATGTACTGCCTGGTACATATGGCCCATGATACATCACTAATGGTTTTAGATTAACATCTACATTTTGCTTTCTGAAGACGTGGATGTGAAGAGATACAGAGATACTGCCAGCACTTACCTGAGACACTGAAGAATGTCTTTGTTTGGAAAACCAATAGTTATATACATTCCTTTTCTTCCTATAATTTCAACAGCTTTTGGAAGCTTTTCTGCCAAATAACATCTCTAAAATAAGTAATATATTACTGCTTTTGTTTGTGGTAACTAGAAGAAAAACCCATTACCATGCTACCTTCAACATCAGAACCTCTTTTTTCCAGGGAATATAAACTTGGCAAAACTAGGAAAAGAAAAACTTATTTTAGCTTATGAAAATTCTTTTAGTCCTTTATGATGACTTGAGTATGGTCCAGAAAATGTTCTCAGAGCATCCACATATGACTTAGAAATCTTGATGTTTTTTAATGCATGGCTTTGAAATTAATCGTGAAGGCCCTGCAAGATACTCTGCAAAACTTGTGCTGATAATTAATAACATGAGGAGAAACAAGCTTCACCTCTGACAGAAGAGGTTCCTTTTTCTTGATAATAGCATTCAAGTTTTAACAGGGTAATAAATGGCATGGACTGAAAAAGCTGAAATGTTGAGAAAATGTCAGCAAAATCAGTATGCCTGACAGTTTAACCAGCAGCACCTGAGAAGGATTATTGCTGTGACATGAGCTTGGCTCTCCTCTTCAGTCTGATAGGTTATGCTTGTTAAACTGCTCTTTCTGGGATCAACACAGATTGGGCTTTTTGGCTTCAACAGAGGACCCAGGGTTATTTAGCACCAAAAATGTGTCCGCTTTTTGGTGGTATCTGCTGCCTGATGATGTGACTAACTAATCTGAATTCAGCCTTATAAAGGAGATGTGTTTTGGAGGAGTGGAGCAAAGAAAGCCCTGCTTTCTTGTAAACACTGATCTTTGGTATATAATCTAGTTTTTTCCATATGAAGGTATAAAGAGAAAAATCAGGTCTAAAGATCAAGCTGCCAAGTACTCAGGCCCATCCTTTCCCCCACCTACAGGGCTACCAGTGGCTCCAGGGTACACAGCCACTGCTATAACTGGCCTCTGAGCTGTAAGGGACTGGCTGTAAAATGCCCCTTTTTCTTTTTTCTTTTGGTGTTGAATTAACCACAGCCTTTTACTATAGCATTTGTTTAGCAAGTGAAACCAATCTTCCCCTCAGACTCAAGAAAGAATTTTAAAAAAATCTTTCCCAAGGTATAACGTATATGAAAACAAAATTGGTCTCAGTGAATTTTGATATTGAGGATTTTGTTTTGGAAAAACACTCTACAAGTTCCTGGTTGTCTGTTTGCTGTTATGCTGCAAACTTACTTCGTCTCAACTTCTCACTTACAGTCACTGAATTATTATATATTGGAGGTGAACTCTCTTTCTAAAGATATGGTTACTAAAGTTCCCTCAGGATTGATCTTCCTATTCATATATATTATATTATGTCTTCTATTGCTCACCAGACGTTCTTTGATAGTTATAGGTAACGAAACACTACAGAGGAAATTGATATTCATTTGTTTTTCATAACTACTCAGTACATAGGGGTTTTCTACATGAACATGTTCTTTGGTCAGTCTCTATTTAAATGAAAATTTTAGATGATTTGCTAACATAAATCATCATAGCAACTTTAGCTATTCCTTGGTGGGATACTTCAAAAACTCTGAATTTGATTGACAGACCTATGTAGAAGTTTAGATTCCCTAACAGGTTCTTTTAAACACATAATCTGTCTCAATTGCTTTAGCCATTTAAGACCATCTTTTTATGAGGTAAGATAATAGTACTTGTGAGAAGGAAATAGACATAAAAAAACCACATCTTTTTCATACTGGCCTTACTACTAATCAATATATTTGAATATTTCAACCCTTTATTTATGCTTTTAATATGAACCTTATTTATATTATAGCATAATATANTTTTTTTCTAACAGCTAAATATGGAGATAAAAACTAATTAATTTTTCTGTAAACTAGAGATTTTTGGTGAAAAGGAAAAAAAGAGGGTTCATGTAAGACAAGGCTTTGAATTTGCATATGTTTTTTAGGTCTATGTTATATCTGACCAATTTCAAATCCAAAAATGTGTAGATAACTGTATATTAAAATTCATTGTGTTTTTAATCTTTTGAATACTTGGAAATTTTTTCTCATATACACGGACAGAAGAACCTCATTGAAGTAGTCATTGATTTCCAATTGTGCATCAAGACCTGCAAAGAGACTTACATGGAACTGAATTTTGTAATAGTTTTGGAGACACTGACAAATTTGATGTTAGGTTTATTATTGACATGAATATATTTGGAATTTTTCTTAATAGTGCCATAAGATTAATCATTTTTCCATCTACAATTCATATGCTCAGTGAGCTATTTATTATACAAACCAACCAAGCATCTGACTAGAGAATGCTCCATTTCCCTGGTAACCATATGTCCTACTTGCTGTCATTAAATCTTTCAGAGGAACTGTTTTTCACTTTTGCATCAGCCAAATATGATGTAAATTCACTTGAGAACACTCAAAATTTATTTGTTAAAACAAACAAACAAAATCACAAGTCTGTTTAAAAATACAAACTTAAATTTAGGGATGTCTTGAAGTTACATATCTAATAATTCTTGATAATAGATATCAACATCTCTAGAATGGTGGTTCATTCTCATAAATGACTCTCTCATTTGTATGAATAAGGCTTACACGTTGAACAGTTCAGAGATTAATTGTTAATGGAATATGAAAATGTTGTGGAAAATGGTCATAACAGTTTTCTAACCTAGATCCTGAGACAGAGGAAATGGGTTTGGATCTGACTCCAAGACTGTTCACTGTGGTTTCCAATTACAACTTGATCCGCCTTTACTTTTTCTATACCTGTCCCTAGCCAGGTAAATGGAACAAACTTGTAAGTTCACAGCACTAAAACTGGCTATAAAGCCAAAATGCTGAATAAGATGCACTAATCCTCATTTTGAAAATGGAAATCAGCCTATTAAACCAACTTCACTGCTAATTGTTGATTGTGACATGAGCTAGTTAAAAGAGCAGTTGGAAGCAATCACATGCAGAGAACAACATTTGCAGTTTATGCTTCTAAGCTCTGGATCAGCTCACATTTAAGCTACAGGAAAAAATTGGTTTTAGTGGAACTAGAGCAGAGTCTTAATTGGTCCAAGTTCTATGTGATTCAATGAATTTGTCTCTCCTTGAGGGAGCTGTGAACTTTGTGGGAATACACTGCAGTCAAACATTTACTGTTTTTCAGGTGGGGTACCCCTCGGTGTCCTCTTTTGTCAATGCCAGAATGGGATGCAGAGGAAAGGAAAGGAGCTCAGTGATCCTAGGAAGGAAGTTTGTTTCCAAAACTAGGTAAACACAGCTCATTCATTGTTACAGCTGATATGAAACTCATCAATTCCAATGGATGTTGGACCAGGTGTTGTCATTGTCTTTTTTTATACAGCTTTTGCTAGGCCAGTCACTGGACCTTAAAACAATGAATGTTACTGTACATTTTTTACTGAGATTTGTATACTAAGTCATCTTATCTTGCCCTGTGTAATCATCCAGATACTTTACTATGAATATTAAAAATTGAGGTAATTTCTATTGGTGTAGAACCCTTCTAATCATTGAAACAAGGTGAAAACTTCTATTACAAAGGGAAAAAATGAGAAAAATATTTTAAATACAGTGCTAGATAATTAAATTTTTTTAATTATTTAAAAAGTAAAATAAAAAACATCTACCAAGAAATTTGGGATTATTCTTACAGTATGCTTTTGCCTTTAGTATTTCTCAAGGACAAGATTAACAAGATCACATTGTTGAAGTTATCTTGGAATATGTTTATGTTAAATGTCTATAGTGCTCAAAAGTACAGTTTTCATAATTTAGATAGAACAAGAGCTTGCTCATTTTAGAATGAGGCGAGAAAAAAGGTTAAGAAAAGTCCATCATCTAAGTGGGAAAAAGAACATATTTCAAATTCTAATTCTTCCAGAAAATAGTTGTATCAGTAGATTATTTTACAGGCATGGTCAATGCAATCAAATGTTTATTTAAGAGTACAGTGAATTATCCCTGAAATGAAATGCAAGTGATCACCCTGATGTCTAGGCTGCAGTTATCAGAAGAATCAGCATTAGCAGCAACTAACACCAAGAGACAGAACTGCCTGCAGATTGAACCAAGGAGATGTTTACTGCACTCTCCCATCAAAGGAGTACTGTTGCACAGGAACAATGAATGCATTTCATCAGGAAGATGCAAAGGAAGCAGAGAGCAGCACTGAACACTTGCTAGTGGCTGACATGTTCTCCCGAAAGGGAGGCAAACAGAAAGTCAATAAAGTTTGGAGAAAAGGGTAAGTAACAGAGGTTTAAACACCTACATAATAAAATTAAACATAGTATTCCAGGTGTAAATATTTTTGTTTCTGATTTGTGGTGTAAACACAGAAGTAAGGGCCATCATTTCATCATTTCACCCTCTCATCAGGGTGGCTGTGGACCCAGGAATACCGCTATGCCCTAAATCCTGAACACACTGACTGCAGCATCTCAGGACCAACATATCCCTAGTCCCTGCATTTCCTATGGATAAAATCACACTTTTTTTTTTTTTTTTCTTTTCCCTGTGAGGAGCCTACATTCCTAGCACTGGTTTCCTAGTCTATATCCAGTAGTTTTTGTCTCCAAGTTCATTACAGGATGAAATGATATTTTTTCCCCCTCTAAATTTCATTTCTGCCTTTCTACTGAAAAAAAATAAAAAAAGGTAGTAAGTTTATTCCTTTTACTCAGAATTCTGTCCTGCTGTTTCCAGTGTTAAATGCCAGTGACATCAAAGCGACCACTTCAAATAGTGTTTGAAAGAAGGCAGTGAAAATCCTGTTCAGAGCATGTCTGCAAGGAATGTTGGCTGACCTGAACCCTCATTATGGTGGATCCTCTGCTTTTTGAGTATCAGATAATGAGTATTGCCAAATGGGCTTCACACTTTCTATTGAAAGGACCAGTACAGTCACAGTCTGATGCTGTTTCACACCAAAATTGTTGACAAGAACTCTGAGATGTTGGATAATGGATGCACTTCTTTGACTTGGACCACAGTATATGCATTCGTGCACTTTTGGGAATCCATCAGTTTCTACAGATCTACTCTTTGAAAACTAACCTACTGTAAGGCCTCATCAAAGCTATTATTATCATTTAACAACAAAATAAAACCCCAAAAAACTGGGTCAATGACTAAATATCACCGAATTGAGGAATAGATATTCTGCAAGGACAGCCTTGACTTTATTTATCTCCCAGGATATATTATGGGAACCACTTGGGTGTTATGATTCAGGCAGAGCGTGTCTAGTTCTCATAGAGTAGAGAGATACACTGAGGAAATTATACTGGAAAATATTTTTTTTCTTGGATTTGCCATGCAAAAATTAATAAGGCAGTGATAAAATGGATGAAGTGTCATCTTTGTTCTTGAAGATGAAGTTCATTATGTCAGAAATTTAACTATAACACTTGGAAAAAAATAGGGGGGATTAAAAGTGAGAGATTAAGCTGCAAAAGTAGGACTCACTACTTGGAAAACATCATTGTTATATATAAATATATGTGTCGCTGTTCAGAGCTTAAGCAGGCACTTGAGATTTCATGTGAAGTGTTACTTGGGTGTCTCATATCTCTCCTTCTACATGTATGAGAGACAGTTAAAAATCTCCTAATTTATTTGGCCACACCTAATGTTTAAATTATAATGTGCATTCCATGTCTTCCAGCCCTGCAATTTCTTTATTAGCAGAAATTAATTTAAAATAACCTCTACAAAGAAAGACAGCAAAATCTGCTAAACAATGTATTAAGCAAATCTCACATATCCTGAGTAAACTCCCGTTCTTCCAAACTTACAAAGTTATTTTTCACTTCTTTCCTTTTGAAGAAAGCCTAAAACTGACTATCCCTTGTAATTGAATGGAAATCATGAGTTCACACATTCATCAAACCATCATCTGAACACAAAATGCACAGAAACATTCTAGGTACAGAGCAATACAAGTACAAAATTAGATAAAACTTTTAGAGAAACAAAAAGAAAACCAACAGTGGCACTGCAGTATAAGTAAATATCTTCTACAACAAATACTTCCATGAAAAAGTTTTTGGTTTTGTAGGAGGAAATGAGGAATAAAATTTGCTCTGAAAAACCTGCATGTTCAGCTCTAAAGCTCTTGGATGGCTAGAAAATAGAGAATGGCATTGAATGAAACTACCAGTTAAAACTAAATTGTGTCTAGCCAGTGTGCCAAATAAGAAGCCAAATTGGGATGGTAGAGAATATACAGCAACATGTATTTAATAACCAATTGTCTGAATGATTTAAAATAATTTATATGCACCAAAGAGAAATTATTGCAAATTAATCTATGAACAAAAAACAGACTAAATATGTCAGTAAAGATATTTATCAGAAATTATTTAACCAGGAAATATTCCTTTGATTCACACAGTAAAAATCTTGTTTAAATGAATTAGTGAATGGAAGGAGACTTTCTTCAATAATGTAATCAGTGGCTGCAGCTGGGGCTTTGTGTTGTTCTCAGAGATGCACATTTAATGCTCTTCAACAGAAAATGCCCACCCTACCCTGCATTTGCTATGATACCAATTCAGTGTAAGCATTGCTTCAAATGCATCAGGGTCACGTGCTGTGTTTGTTATGGATGGAAAATATGACATTTATTTTTCAGCTGAAGGAGATACAAATATGCATTAATTCTACTGAAGCATTTAAGAGTACTGCGGACTTGAGACTGTTAAAAACACAGAATTTAGGCCTGTAAAAATTGATAACTATTTCATTGAAGATTTTTCTTGGCTTGTTTTAAGATAAGGTTTGACTTGCTGTCTTTTTCTTAAAGCAAGCATTGGTGTCTGCCCAGTCAAATATGACTTAGCCTGCACTCCTGAAACAGTTCAGTTATAATCAAGAGATATTACACTGAATTTAAACTTGAAAAATGATTTAATTTAGCACATGCATCTTAGACTTTTCTACAGTTAATGTGACTAGTTATCTTCAATAAAGCAATAAGCTCTAGTATGTAATCAAATATTACATAGTTAAAAAAAATTTTGTGAAACTTTTAGGAGATCTCAGTGCAAGTTTGAGGAAAATTTGTAGTCAATCACAGAAATTTAAGACTTCTATCTAAATTTTTATTTTTGCAAGAGTACTCTTTTATTGCCTTTTTTTATGACAACAGGCTAAAGCCAGTTCAGAACTGTAGTGTTTGAGCTTCCCTAAACACTGATTTAGCATATACTGTTAATGTTTTAATAACTTAATATTAAGAAAATGAAAAACTGGAATTTTGATTTGCTTGATTACTGTGAGTTTTTTTCTTCCCTCCACTAATTAAATTATTAACATGTATTTAACAATCTAGAGAGAGTTTAAATCTATACAAAATAAGATAATGAACAAAAATTGTGCTCCTTTAATTGGACTGGACAGAGGGACATGCTTTTACTTACATTTAATTGCCATTTAAAAAAACCTGAACAAATACATTATTTCATATGAGGTATTCTGCAGGGTTCACAACTGAGCACACTTAACCACACTAAACTGGCTACAAAAAATGGCTACTCTGGGTTCACCTACTTTTGTTTGCTTTTTTTTTTTTGTAATCTCTAATCTGGGAAGGTAGACACACCTTTCTAAGAGTGATGATATCTGAAACCTCTCTGGGTGTTGACAAAGATTAATACACTGTTGTCCCTCATGGGTGGTTCACTTTGAGATTGTTTTTCATATGCTATCAGCCACACTCTTTTATTTTTAATGCATTTCCCCTGTATTAAAGCAAAAGGACAAAAAGCCCTTTGATCTCTCACCACAGCACCCACTAATCTGTCCAATTTAAGAAAAAACCCTTCATCACACATCTTTTCAAATGTGACTTCTTTACTTGGCTCAGACAGATTAAAAGTTGAGTCTTCTGACTACTAAGAGCAGCATAACTTCCCACTACAACCTGAGCCACACACACACCATTTTCTTGGTTTTGTTCATGTATTTGTACTTCAGTGTACAAGGTTAAACAACTGTTTTGCTAAAAATGCCAAGCAGTAATTTTTTGAGATGGACAACTGCAAAACCGAGTTGCCATCACCACTGTGATTGCCTGCTTTTAGTCATGCCCCTCAGAAATGCCATCCTGAGGATGTCTCAGCCATGCCTCAAACTGCTGGTTCCTTTCCCCTGGTGATTTGTCTTAGATGAAAATTCACATCAAAACACAGATACTTTAGTATATTTGATGGGCCTCCTCAGCCCTTCTGTTAAAGCACTGTGCTGGGCTGGATGATATATAAAGAGCAGATACCTGACCCGTTTTCTTCTTACTCTTTGCTTTCCTTAAGGCTCCACTTGCTTCCCTAAAAAAAAAACAAAAAAAAAACCCAAAAAACCAAATCCCACAACAAAAAAACAATTAAAAAACCACAAAACAAACAAACAAACAAAAACAGCAACAAAATATTTTTAGAGTTGTAAAAGTAGTTGTTAAGAAGGAAAGACAGGATTAGCAGCTGTGAAGAAATCTCCACAGAGTCCAGCTGGGCAAGTAGCTACATTGCAGATGCCACATTTCTTATCTCCTACTGTGTATCAGACTGGAAGATCTGTGTCTAGGTGGGAAGAAATGGAAAAAGGTGGTTCTTTTTTCATGCTCATTTACTCCTTTAGCTTTGAAGGTTGTCAAATATGAATGCTTAATGCTACACACATCTGCTCTCTACAATCTGGGAAAACACAACACCTTGCAAGCCACTCCTGTCAAATTCATGCCTGTGATCTGAAGGAAAATATTTTAGCATAGTCAATGCCCTCTTAGTCCTTGGTATTATTTTTTGGCATATATTGTACAGTACAGTTCAATGTGGTCTATGATAATTTTTCCCTAGAAATTGGAAGAACATTTTCCAAAAACTGTTGGCTTAAACCCAAAAGAACCCTTGCAGCTGAAGCTACTACTGCAACACTACCTCCTTTTTCAGAGGTGCTCAGTCATGTTCTGCCTCAGGTCAATACTAAAGCAATAATTAATATTGTCAAGCATTTTAGACAAAAAAATAAATTTATTTGGTTACTTTGAATAATAGCACTATGTCTTCAAAGGAATAAGAAATTAATTGACTTTTTTACAACTTCCACAAGACCAGAAAGGTTTTTTAAATATGCTTCATAAGTGCTGTACTTTAGGAAGTCTACTCTTCATTAGAGGAAGCCTAGCCACAAAGTGAAAGAGAATATGAAATGCCTCATCTAGTGGTGTTAGACAAGGAAAGTGCAGTAAAAATCCCATTTCAGACATTGGTTACTGTATTATAGCTGAAAGTATTTTTACAGTTTTTAGTGCAGATTTGGTGGCACAATAATGAATGATTTGCCATACCTCCCATTCCTACATTGGAAGCAACAGTTTTGTCTTTTTTTTTTTTCCAGGTGACCCCTGAATGATGTTTATTATTTTCATTATGTAAAACATTTTTGGTTTAGCTTATATAAATAAGAATTATTTTAAATTCAGCAAAGGAACAAGAAAGTGTGAAAGCATGATTTGTTCAAAGATACTATGAAAGAGAAGTGATAGTTTGCTCATAAGAAAACAGACAGAAATGACTACTATATTTGTGCTTTTGCTCCACAATCATCTTAAGTATGCCTATTCAGTTTATATTTCCCTCCTTTTGTAATTCTTTGTATAGATAAATTCTGGGACTGAATTACATAAATACAACTAACACAAATCCCAAGCCACAACTTGCCTCGGTTTCTTCATGAAATATATTTTACTATCCAAAGTCAAAATAACTACATTAATATTTTTCTGTTAGTAATAAAATGTGTGCACATCAATTGATCTTTCTTGTGGTGGTGATATTTCTCATATCAATATATACTCACCAAGAAAAATGCTAATCCAATACGATCAGGTTTCATTAAAATGTTTGGATCTTCCTGGTAGTCCCTGAAATCTGCTTTTCAAATGAACACTGCTAATATTGAATTGAGATAAAATATTAAAATCCTCCCTGTCTACAATTTTTACATATATTAAAGGATTTGTATATTCAAATCACAGTATGCTTTCTTAAAAAACTCCACAAAAATGGTGAATCAAATGAGAAAGGAGCATCATATTAAATGATGTAGTGGGCCTGAAGTAGTTAAGACTACAATTATAGAATACTTCTGGCAATGCTTAAAAAGAATAAGACATAACCTAAAAATTACAGGAATTATTATTATTAACAGTTAAAAGAATCCTACATCCCTTTAAAATTGCAAAATTATGTCTGTTGGCTACTAAATGTTTACCTTACAAGAGAGCTGACAATTACTAAAATATCTGAAGAACATTTCCGTTGTTTCCTTTTACTTAAAAAACGTAACACTCTACACAAGCTAGAAGCTTTGTTATTAGCTTCAGAGAATACAAGATTAAGCTGTTAAATGTTGCTGTATTTTATTACCAGCCTCACCTCCCTTTCCCCTTTCAATCATAGGATACTCTTGCTATTTCTAGATACTGAATAATTAATTAAATGGCCACAAGGTATTTCAACAGATTTATTGCAGTGTCTATTTCAAGCATACAACTTTCCTTATCTATCAATACCTAAATATTCTGGCTTATGTTCACATGCAGATTGTAGGGCCAGCAGTGCTTCACTGAAACTTGTCTATACCCATAGGGCATAGAAGGTTTGCACCTAGGGAAGGTTTACCTTTTATGCTCCCACCCAGCACAGAAGAGCATCAGCTTCATCCCCATCACCCAGCCTGCTGCTCTCAAGGGTTCTGACAAATGTGTACCTCCTCAGTCCAGAAGGTGCTGACTAGCATTTAGCTCCAAAGTCTGTGGCTACAGGAGAGCTTTTCTTGCTAAAATATGCTACAGGTTAGAATAATATGAAGGTGCACATAAATCATCAATTCAGTGCTAAGTGATTTTGTTTAAAGCAGATTAGGCAAGAGCAGAGGTTAAAAGTTACAGGAAGCAATGTTCAGACTGGCATGAGTTAACAAAGACACTTGGATAAAAGCCACTGCAGAGGGGACATTTTCTTGATACAAATATGATATAAATGATATAAATATATGATATCTTGATACAAATATGATATAAATGTGAAGTAAACAAAAATACTATGTCTACTAAAAAACCCAAATTGTATTGTACAAAACTCTTCCAAATCATCTGTGTCTATCCACATTTCTTTTGTCAGTCAGGACTAATCTCTGGGGTAGATACTTTTAATTTTTATTTGCTATTTGTTCATCCCACTACAAACATAAAACAGCTAATAATAATGATTGACAAACTATTTTCAATCTGAAACATAACTCTGATTCTATTCAGAATTTATAAAACATCCAAGTCAAAATTTTCTCAGTCAAAACTCCCAGGGCTTCTCCTACATAAAAAAAGTTTCGTTTGCTAAGATATATAATTTTTTAAAAAATTATTTTAAATGGGAAGTATCAGCTGTTTGTCATACTTTTGCTAATGCTCAACTAGAGAAATATTATGTTGCATTCTTCTATGATTCAGTTATTTTCTTGCCTTCACCCAGAGATTAGCTTTTTTTTTAACTTCAAAAACCTTGATATTTGGTAGGTACTAAGTGTTTTTGCTTCAGTAGCCTCGAGCCTTTATGATACTTTTAGCTTTGCAGATTATGATCTAAAATATCCAGGGAATAGGGAAGACTGTGGTGACAGCTGTAATTGAGACAGACCTCATGTAGGCTTCATTATTAGACACTTCCCAGAACCAAGAGGAAAAGTAGGCTGTTCACACAAAATGTTGCAACAGCACCCACCAGTGAAAATGTAAAAAGATAAAGGTCTTCTTTTGTAAAGATTGGCCACCTTCCAGGCAAATGACTCCACCTTCAGTATGCTGTTGCCCAAAACATTTATTTCATTGATCCAAGTTAATGCAAAACATAGCAAATATCAGAATTGAACACAACATGGAAAAAATATACCAACCTATTCTGAAAGTTAAACTTGATCCTAAGCCAAAATCTATGAGATATTTTTGCAGATATGCCAGTGAGACATTTCTTAGTAGATGCAACTGAAATTGAAATAATTCTTACTGTGTTTTTGGGATGAATTCTTTGGAAAATGTATGTCCTTTGGAGTAAATTTCATGGGACATAATAGAGGCTAGAGCTATACTAAAGTCTTATCTTGACAGAGTCCTCAAGAGAGTGCACCATTAGAAAAAATAGCCTAGAGCATTCACTCCACATTTAGACACTATTGTCATCTGGAATTCAAAGCTTCCTGATAAACATCCAGGCTTCATATTTAATGTATGGACCAACTAAGAACGAGATACACAAGACTACCAGAAAGCTATGACAAAAGCAAATGCTAAAAGGAAACTGAGGAAGAGTTTTAAATTATTTTTTTCCCCTTGGAACTTGAAACATGACTCTGCACTTCATCTGCATCCAGCTGGAATATGATTACCACTTCAGCAGACAAGAGTGCACAATTTACATATCCTCTTTGCTACACATCCTAATTACTGCCTAGTTGAGTCAGAGCTGGGGAGGTTTTACCAGTTCTCTGACAGGATTTGCATTATCTTCTACATTTTCTGCTACACCTACAGTGGCGAATTTGCCTAGTTTTGGTTAATATGGTGTTTGCTACCCCTTAAAGAAGCAGCACTCTTTCTTGAATGTCAGACTAATTTAAAGTCTTGATCTAGGTATTTTCCTTAATATTTCTTAAGAATTACTTTTCTGCGTGAGAGTCTGATGAATTAATTTGTATAGCTCTGTCCCTTGGACACATACACAAAACTATTATCCAACATTTCTTTAGAAAATTTTCTTCAATATTTTTCAGTGCAAAGCAGTGCATAGTATAAAAATCTCATTATTATTTTCATGATTTATTTGAAGCAGAATGCCTCTTGTGTCATGTAGGTAGTTAAATTGTGCCTATCCATCCTTTTAAATAGCAAAAGCTCTTCACACAATTACTCTCCCAATTCTATTACAATTACTAATATGGATTCACCAGTGGATAGCTACGGATGGCTATTTTGGCATAAAATTGAAATTTTTTAATTTACCTTACCCTGCTATGTATGGGTATAGCTAGAGAATAAAATACATAAGCAAAATATGAAAAATATGATTTATGGCCTTTGTGAAATGTTCCTCTCCATTTGCACCTCCCAAGTGTCTCAAAACTGACACTTTATACATCAGAGTCTCCAACAGTACACACCATGTAACAGAATGTGCTAAATAAAATAATTTCTCAGTATAACCTGTGGTTTCAGTTTGTCCTTTGCTGTCTCCAAAGTTATTCTCAGCTTGATCTCAGCCCAAAGATTATTTTCTCACAGTAAACTTGGAAGAGTTCTGCCTCTTACTTGTACTGTAATTGCATGGGGAGAAAAATCCATCCATCCCCATCTAAAGCTATACGGTTTTGTTCAAATTAATCTTTTTAAAGGATTAAATTTCAGGATTTTGTAATTTGAAGCCTCAAAGGGGATAAACAAATCGAGACAATTCTGGAGAACAGCTTCATGGCCTGATTTGTGAGGCTGTGGGTAAATCCTTGCATCAGCTTAGGCATGGACATAAGGAACTCCGTACTACTGGGGATGACGTGAGCAGGCGTGGGTCCTGCCTCTCTGTCTTCCTGGACTTCATCACGTTCAATACTTCAGGACATGCCTAAACACTCCCAAACTCCCTCAGCTCCTTCTCATAAGATTTGTGCTCCAGACCCTTCCCCAACTCAGTTTCTCTTCTCTGGACACACTCGAGCGCCTCAATATCTTCCTTGTATAGGGTGGCCTAGAAACTGAATGCAGGATTTGAGGTGTGGCCTCACCAGTGCCCAGTACAGGGGGACAATCCCTGCCCTGCTCCTGCTGGCCACACCATTGCTGATCCAGGCTGGGATGCCATTTGCCTTCTTGGCCACCTGGGCACTGCTGGCTCGTGTTCAGCTGCTGTTGACCAGCAGCCCCAGAGTCCTTTTCTGATCTGCAGCTTTCCAGCCACTCTGCCCCCAGCCTGTAGTGGTTGTTGTGACCCAAGTGCAGGAGCTGGCATTTCACCATAGAAGCTGATAGAAGCTCATATAATTGACCTGGGGCCCACAATCCAGCCTGTCCAAATCCCTCTGTGAAGCCTTCCTGCCCTCCAGCAGATCAACACTCCAACTCATCACCTGCAAACTCATTGAGGGGACACTCAATCCCCTCATTCTTATCGTCAACAAAGATATTAAACAGGGCTGGCCCCACTACCATGCCTTGGGGAACACCATCTGTTTGTTTGAGTCAAACTGAGATCTGTGAAGTTGCTGTCTACTCTGAAATTGGATCCCTTAATGCTTTCATAGGCCATGAGACAGAAAAACTTGTTGATTTGTAGACAGTTCAATAAATTAGTTCTATAGCAGGCTTGATTGCTGAAAGATAGTACAATGTACCTTCTCAATGTAAAGATGCATGAAAATATTTATCAACTTTTAGATTGTATTACTCTTTGTAGGATAGTGAGAAAGTTTCTTAAAATCTGAGAGACATAAAGAAAATAAGTGTTATTTGGTTTACTCTATAAGCCACTCCCTGAAAATATTGTTTTGACACATTACTGATGAAAACAACACTGACACAAGTTAGTGACAGCTGTAAAATGGGCGTTGAGAAAGCCTAGGTGCAGCTGGTAAAGTTGCCATTACACTTATTTTAAGCATTTATGTTGGAGAATTACCCCAGCAGTTTGTAAGGGGTAGCAGACTCATTTGCATAAAATTATCAGGACTTGTAAAGTTCTTTAATGTCTTTGAAAGTGAAGAATTCCACATATATTTTTATAGTTGCTACTTTAGAATTGTATACTGTCAACATTTAATTTTCCCACAAAAAAAAGAAAAAAAAACAACCTGCTGGGAAATTAGTACCTTGAAATTAAGAAGTTTCATTCTTACAGAAAAAGTCAGAGAAGTTTTTCTACAAGGACTCCTTAAAAGCAGTGATGGCAAAATCTTCCATAAAAAAGCTCATACTCTCTACCTCCTGTAAAACACCTGTTCAACATTCACAAGAGGGCTTCTGTGCCAGGGGCCAGGGCTGCTCCACAGAGCTGGGAGCAGAAGAGCTGGGCACTGAGTGCAACTTTGGCACAGGCTGGACTTCCATTTGCCAGGGCATGCAGTATCCAAGTCGGGTGCCAAAAGACAGGTCCATTGAAAGCATTCAATAGGCCAGGAGCAGCACAGAGGACAAAGGTACATGGCAGGCCCAAAGTCCATCCAGGAAAGAGGCAGAGCTAAAACCCAGCACACCTTCACCATGTCTCAGGAAGGGAAGGTGTAGCAGTCCTGAGCTTAAATGATTCCCAGGGCCTATGGGTAGTGATCCCAGGTGAGACTGCTCAGTGCAAATAGGGAATCTTGGTGCTTGTCAGTAGTGGGAAGATTCGTTCTTCTCCCTCCGTGTTTGTCCTATGCTTTTCTCCCAACGCCAGAAAAAAAAAATAAAAAAAAATTGCCAAAATTTTTTTTTTTAGAATCTGCAGTAAAACACATTAAACCAGACACTTTTACCTCTCAGGTAGATTACATTTTCTATCTGCCTACTTGTATATGTCACCTTGTTTACCTGTCAGTTGCCATCCACCAAAACTGGTGGCTTCCAAGTGACAGTCACCGTTGACAGGTAAGACTCAAGAGACATCAAAAGTTAATATCTCTTTCATTATTCCATCTCTGCACATGGCTAGACCTGCTTCTCACTCCTGGTGTATAGGCACACCTGTCATTTTTAATAGATTTACATTTGTAGCATTCATTTAAAACAAATAAATACTAAAGATACGTTCAGACTGGTTTATTTCCCATATAAGGTCCTACAGAATGTCTGTGACAGAGAGGGAACATGAATGCGGTAGGGAAGGGACATGACCATATCTCTTCCCAAGCAGTAGAACAAGATTCTCAAAAATCAGCCATCTCCCTTTTACACTGGGATTTTTAATTATTTATTGCTGTGAGATAAATCTAGTCTGAGTCATTATGCTTCACTTGCTGTTTGATTGAAGCTACAGCTCTTTAGGTTTGACTTAAAATTATCTGTGATATTTATGACATGTTTTCTAGCTTTCTGTCTTGGGAGATTCGTAGATGAGCTTCAAAACTGTAAAGCAATGTATTTATGTGGCTGAAGTTCAGATGCTAATATTTTCCATACCCTTTATTGAAAGGTCATCTTGATTACTGCCCTAAATACCAAGATTAGCCTTTTAAAGAAGGAGAATTGCCAAAACATAGGAAGATATACCAAGAAAAACCAAAATTATCTCTTTCTAACCATTTTTGAGAAGACAGTTAACATTTCACTGAACTTTTAATCCACACTGCAAGAAAAGTGCAGTTTGCCTGTAATAAATGTGGCTTTCCCATGACTGCCTAAGCACAGTGAATAGAAAAGGAGACTGATATTTTTTGTATTTTCTTTATTAAAGAAAGAGGAAAATGGAAATTTCTAGGATTTACTTTTTGCTAGCAAATTCTTGGTAGGAAACTCATACAGTAAACTGTGAGGAAGACCCTGCTGGAGGGGGATCAGCCCTTGCTTGGTTGCTTGATTTGTAGGTGTAGTCCTATATTTGATAGGAATACTGGGGGTGCTGTGCACCATAATAACTCTACATTGCTCTTTATGGAGTCCAGTTTCAAAGAAAAAACATTCTCCATGTTCTAATACAAATCAAATTTCCCAATTTTAGCTTCAGAGATACAGTTCATACAACTGTCACACATGTCAGCTCAAATACTGTTGTGCTGAAGGGTGTTATTTTGCAACAGCTTAGCCTGTTTGTTCAACAAAAGGTTGAAATGATCTAAGTCACTGTGAGCCAACACGCAGAGGAATTTTGTGATTGGCATCCATTTTCTGGGTTTGGGGTGGGAAGAGTGACAGTGAGAATTCTGTTTCACCTTCTGTGATCATTTGCCTGTCCTTTTATAATATCTTTTTATATACATTAGCCAATTTCAATCAAATCTGACAAAAGGGGTGAGGTCTCATTGGAATTCTGTTCCTGATCTCCCAAGAGACAGAAAATAAAAAAGAATTCTTTTCATTCAGATATCATCCAGCTGATTCAGAGCCTCATGCCTACCCACTGTGAATTATTCTAACCCAATCTCAGCACAGCCCAGGGAAAGATAAATAAGGAACAGGAGAGGAAGCAGAGGATCCTGGGAGGAAGCTGAGAAAAGGTGACAGCAGGCATCAGAAGGTGACCTGAGATATTTATTTCCTTTAAATGAGAGGAAAGTTATAAGTCACAAATCTGTTGGAAATGCAACTCTATTAGTTCCTCCTCTCAAAAACAGCTTGTTTTCCATGAAATGAATTACAATATATTCTCATCACAATTAAGAATTAAATTTCAATTAACTATTGAAAAAATGTCCTTTCCCACAATGTAGCTACATGAAGATTATTTTTATTGAGACTGATTATCTCACAGTGGAAATGCAAGGGAATTTAATACTGGTATTAATTTGTGCAGCTGCAATAATGTATGGGGATTTTTGTATGTTCATGATAACCCTTCTTGCTATTAGCACCTTCTGTAAAGATGGATGGAAAAAGTCTGAATGACTAATCTTCCCTCTCCTGCTCATTGCAAATGAGAATTGCAGGCAGTTATCTGCTGTAACCTTGTTGTGACAAGGATTGTCACTCAGAGACACACAGATCCTTCTGGATACAGTGCTTTAAACAGAGTCTGCTGAAATAAATGACAACAGTCTCAAAGGTTTTCATACACATCAGTTTTATCAGTGCTCCAGCCTTAAGGCTAAAGATATTTTCTACAATTCTCTTGCTTTTGATAATATTAAGAATGTGGAAACAGGATAAAGAAACAATTTTATAAAAGTATGTTTTTAATGCCACTAATGCAGATGTTTCTCAAAATGGTGGGAAAAACAAAACACAGAGTGGAAAGTCTAAACGACTTCATGCTTATCTATACAGTATTGTTATACATAGCTGGTAGGATAGGAAATTGTGCAATTTTCTCAGGAAAGCTGGAAACTTAAAAAATAAAAAAAAATCCCCTGCTTTATTTGAATTGCTAATATTTGGCATTAATTGCCACATGATCCTGGCTGGCAGACTATGCATATGCATAATTTCTGAGCAGAAAATAAAAATCAGGTTTACTCATATCTACAGAACTGGTAATTTTGTTGTTGTTGTTATTAATTGACTTATATGGTTCTTGGAAAGTCTATCCTTTTGCTTCCCTAAAATATCTGTACACTTTATATTTATTGCCCATATTCTTTACCAAATATAACCATCAAACATTTTCTCCTCTGGATAAACATATCACTAGGAAGCATCTTAAAAATTACAAATGAAGGAACAAAATGAAACTCTTTAAGTTTCATTTCAAAGAACCAGCATTGCCTTGACAACTCCAGTATCAGATACAAACTAAAAAAAAATATTTTTTTTATAAATAAAGAGTTTTGGGAGCTCTTTATAGTCTGTTCATGGTTTGACTATTCAGTCATACACATATGCAATAAAGAGGCTCCATCACTTCTTATGTCACTGCATTCCACTCCCTTGATTTCTCTAGGATTTGTAAACATTTACTAGATAAAGGCCTAGAGATGAGCAAGAAAAAATATAGTTTTGAGGCATAGTTCTTAATTTCCTTTCAATTTTTGTGTAGATAAGTAGAAAAGTGAATTAAAAGAATTTTAAAGCCTCCAGTGTTAGTAGGAACTAATTTTGCTCAGATTTTTCATGTTTCATATATGCTACTGGAGGTCCAGTGCTGAGGTATGTTCCTGAGTTACCCAGCTTCATTTAAACTTTCATATAATGATGTTTGAAATTTCATTATACTATTTTTCATGTAATTTTCTTTTGGCTTTCCTTTTTTTTTTTTTTTTTTTTTTTTTTTTTTAGAGGAGTGGGATCTGGATATTTATATTTTTACTGTATGGGATCCTTGCACAGGGGATGGTACCTGTTATTTACAGGGAGTAGTAGCTCACCTGAGGTCAGTGAAACTCAAAAGCCAAGTAACCATAAAATCCTCCAGAAATGATCAAGCATTCAAAATGTTGTACTGTCCTCTTCATTTACAGATCTTTGTGAGGAAATATCTATATCCCATTCTTTTTTGGCCATAGAGAAGGGATAATTTTGTGTTTTCAGTTCCCATGCCTGATATGTCCCAAGATTGAAAGCTTTGAAGATTTAATTTACCTTCTATCTGGGACTCTTAACATTTCTCATTCATATTCTATGTTCTTTGAAACTCCTCCACAGTCCCATGGGGTAGGTTGACTCCTTGAAAAACAGCAGCAATAATATTTCCAAAAAAATAAAAGCAAAAAACATTTTCACAGAGTCATCAGACATCAGCTATCCCTCTTTTACATATTGCAAAATTACAGCATAGATATTAACAACTAGCCTAAGGCTATAAAAAATTCAGAGGTTGACTTGAAATAAAGTCTGACTCTTTCCATTTCCAGGCATCTGCCCTTAACAGTGAGCCATTACCTAGATGAACTCAGGTCTGGATTTTTGGGATTTTTTTACTGCTAACATGAACATGAGTTGCATGAGTATAATATGATGTTAAATTCAGTGTATTGTATAAAGAAACTAATTACAGTGAGGCTTATTGTTGTACATGGAAGTCGTTATTACTTTAGACTCAGCCATGCATTGCACATGGACTGTATATTAGATTCATTTCCAATAGATGAGTGATATTTAATGGAGCTGTTTTACATTAAATGTAGCTTAGGGAAGTCTAATGAACAATTACAGCAGACTCCATGGGAATTTTGAGACAGAGAGCAGAAGTAACAGATGCTGCATGCTTCAAAAAAGATATTTTAATCCAATATGATTTTCATTGTGCAACAATGATGAGGCTCATCACAAAAAAAAATAAATTCTGACTGGTTAACAGGCAATATACCTACTATGCCCAGTATATACATAAGTACATAAATATGCATAATACAGACAAGTTCTGGATATGGTCTCAGATATTTGACCCATAGATTCTATAAACTGCTTTATTCCATGGAGACTTGGGAATGCCATGCTTTAAGTCAGCTAACAGCATAGCTAAATATAACATGCTTCTTTCTTTTTTCTTTCCATTTGTTAATTTAGACCTCTGCATTATCAATTTAGA
The DNA here is from genome assembly GCA_013397245.1 of Thryothorus ludovicianus. NCBI lineage: Eukaryota > Metazoa > Chordata > Aves > Passeriformes > Certhiidae > Thryothorus > Thryothorus ludovicianus. The sequence goes on along the minus strand of VZTB01012992.1, from coordinate 425,862 downwards.
CCTCTATACTCAAGAAGAAACAAAAATTTTGTGTATATGCAGTTATTTCCTCATTTCATTCCTTAGGGCAGAAAGCAGCTGTCTTCTGTAAGCTGCACTCAATCTTTTTGACATCAGTATCCAAAATACTGTATCAAAAGACCTGAGAAGATCAAATTCTGAGTAATGGGTTTTCATAGACCAGTGCAACAGTTTCTTTTACGATTGTGTTTCAGATATATGTTTGAACTTCAGCTGATCTCAAATGAATCTCAAAGTCTGATAGCAGTGACCTTCAATTTTAGTGTGGAGTAATGAACTACTTGCTTTTCCTAGCTGCTGCCATAAAATACAACATTTCTGGCAGAAAAATACACAAGCTGCTAATGAGAACTCAGTTCTAGATGAGTGCCAGCCTAATAGGCAAATAAGAGCACTAAAACTTTGACTTTCCTATGTCAAAAATTTGCTTCTTACAATGACAATCAAATAAAAATCCGGTGATAAACTGTTATTTCTTTTGGTCCTTATAAAAACAGAGGAGGCTCCAGCAGGAACTTTATCTTCTTTGAGATATTTTTTTAAAAGAGCACTTCATGTATATTACTGAAAGTGTTTTTCATTTGGTTAGGTTAAGAGAAAAAAGAAACATTCAGACTATAAACACACCTCCAAGTTTGTAAATTTTATTTGGTGCACTGGCAATACTTTAAAATGAGTCTTTTATGAGTATGGCTTGCTGCTGTGTGGAAAACTAAATTGTTACTGGAACTGAATAAACACCACATGAATCTTTAAATACAATTTCAAACATACTGTAGTGAGGTAAATAAATTTCATAATTACAATCCACTGTTAGCCATAAAAGCTTGGTAGGATTCTATTTCATACTCTTACAGAAACCAACACAATCAAATGCAATTTTCAGGGACTTCACAGAAATCTAGTTTCCATAACCACTTGCATTCTGAGAAATAGGTGAAAAGTGGGTGAAAATAATTTTCATCTGATATTTACATTAAAAAATGAGCCATGCAATGTTATGGAACTGCAATGTTTCCTGAGTTGCACATTGCTCTGGGACATGGGCACCAATACAGAGCTCTGGATGCAAAGTGGCATTTAAACAACTAACTAATGCAGCAAACTGAGAATTAAGAAAATACATCATCATACCGTTTAAAGCTTTGTTTCACTCTAGTGGCCACTGAATGATGCCTTCAATGCTGCTACAACATCTTTCCATGTGAAAAAATGAGCAAATGCAAAAAGCTTGTGAAGTTTAGAAGTTAATACACAAGAATTGTAGAATGGTTTGTGTTGGAAAGGATTATATAGGTCAAATTGTTCCAACCCCCCCCATCATGGACAGGGAATCTTCTACTAGACCAGGTTGCTCAGAGTCCTGCCAAGCCTGAACTGGAGCACTTGCAGGGATGGGGCACCCACAGTTTAACTGGGCAACCTGTTACAGAGCCTCACCACCCTCACAGTAAAAAATTTCGTCTTAATATCTGATCAAAACCTGTCGTCTTCCAGCTTATAGGCACTCCCTCTTGCCCTATCACTGCTTGCCCTTGTAAAACCTGTCTCTCCAGCCTTCCTGTAGGGCTCCTTTCCATATTAGAAAACTAAAATTTCTCCCCAGAACTTTTCCTTCTCCAGGCAGAGCAGCTTCAACTCAGCCTCAACTCAGCCTGTCTTCACAGGAAAGGTGCTCCGGCCCTCTTACCACTTTATTCCTCTTTATGGACTTGCTCCAGGAGGCCCATGACTTCCTTGTGTTGGGGTCCCCAGAGCTGGATGCAGTACTTCCAGGTGGGGTCTCATGAAGACAGAGCAGAGGGGCAGAATCCCTTGACCTGCTGTGCACTCTGCTTTGGATGCAGCCCAGGACATGGCTGGTTTTCTGGGCTGTGAACGTCCATTGCCAAGATGTTGAGCTACTCATCTACACAAATCTTTCTCCTTAGGGCTGCTCTCTTCCCGGCCTGCACTTGTGCTCTGGATTACCTCAACCCTTGCACTTGGCCTTGTTAAACTTCAGGAGCTCTGCACAGGTTTACCTCTCAAGCCTGTCCAGCTCTCCGGATGGCTTCAAATTCTTTATGTCTTTTATCACTGTGATTGTCTGAGAAAGTTCGTCTATTGCCAAAATATCTGTAGGTGTTGACAACTGAAGTATCAGAGGCCATGAAGGGCTGAATTTCTCACAACATTTCTTGCAGGTAGCTGCTCTTTGCTGGTTTTTATCATTCTTCTTTGAGGCACATAATTCTCGTGTAGACTTAATAGTAGCTTATGTATTCCTCTTAAAGTAGAGGGGGAAACAGGTGTCTAAAATACTATTCTATTGTAAGATTCTATATTATCTCTAAAATCTCAGCAATCCATGTCCCACTTTTAAATTAAGTTTGGGCTTCTCTCTGTAAAATTAGCTGTATGTAAAATTTCTTCTAAAAATGGTTGTAGTACTTGTATATGAGAAAGAATTATACAAAGCATTATAATCTGCATTATAAAGCTACCAAAACCCTTTATTGAGCATCTGAGTTTAATCTCTGTGCACTGTTCACTTTATTACCATTTTAATTTTACTCCTTTCAAGCTCATTAAGTAATAACAATTATAAATTAAATAAGGTAAGGCTGTTTTGCCTCATTGACTCAACTTGCAGAGAAGTTGGCTCTTTAACTGGCTCTAAATTTCAAGAAATGTGAAGAATGATCTCAAAAAAATAAATATCAAGAGAGATCTTTAGAGGAATTTGCAAAACATCTTGGAAATATAAACATAAAAGTTAAGGAAAGATTTTATATTTGTAGACAACATAAACCCACAGATGCTTCATAACAGTCTCTCTTCTCGTCAGAAGGGGATCTTTTGACATCCCACAGCAAGCATCATGGAGGCACACGTGATGTGATCATAATGGACTCCTCCTAAAAAATACCATGGGAGGAAGAGTAAGAAAATTATGATGCAATTTTTTTTCTGCCTTCACCTCAGAGTTCTGCATTGTAGTCAAAGCTCTAACATGGTGGGACAAAAAGATTCCTCTGATGGCAGCACGGAATGGAGGCAAACATGTGCAAGTTCCCAAGGCTACTTCTGACAGTGCTAGCCTAAAGAAAGGCTTTAGATTCCAAATGACAGCTAAAAGGTAAGCCAAAAGTATGCCAAAGTTGGCCCAGGTAAGCTAAAATGAGTGGGAATTTGCGTATGAGAAAGCAAAGAAGTTGCTTCAGGTATCAAAGAGTCAGTAGAACCCAATATTTTCCTTGCAGATACCATTCTTTTCCAGGGACACAAGGGCCTTACAGGAGTTGTACACATGGAGCTGTAGACAACTTCAGAAGCATTTCCTAAACACACTCAGCTACACATGCACATGCACATGACCCCACACATTCACATATAAAACTCTGCCCTTACATTTTGTTTTGATCCCTTCCCATCCTGTCAAACAAGTAGCAGTTGGGGTAACACAAGGAGTACTGCTTGACTGGAAGAGAAATTCTCAGCTAGCTCTGGCCCAAAAAATTAATTGAAGAGTGTCCCCTCTTGAAATTGTTCCCATTAGACCATTTTACTTATTTTATTTTGTCCCCAATGAATTACAAAAATAAACATTTTTATCACTTCTCCTAACATAATCCCATTGCAAATACCACTGACAACTGATGCAGTAGAAAAACTGTTCCCTTGAGAATAATTACATAAATATTACCAGAGAATATTGCTTCCTTATTTTGCAATGATGCTAAATAACAATGCCATGAAGACAGCAGAGTATGATAACTAACTTTAGATATCCAAAGGACAATTGAAAGGGAAAAGAGAGTTATTAAGCCATTCTCTGTCTCCAGAGAGGATAGGATATGAAACAATGGTTTTAAACTGTGGCAAGGGACACTTGGATTAGACGTTTAGGGAAAATTCCACAGGCAAATGTAGAATAACATGAGAACAGAGTGCCCGGGGGGTGTTGTAGAGTCACTGTCACTTGAGGTTTTTAAGAGTAAGAGACAAACATCTGTCCGGAATGACACAGGGTATATAGCTTGCTCCTGCTTTGGGGCATGGGGGAAGGACCAGAGGGCTTCCTGGAAGTCCAGTCAAGATGCAGTATTTGGCAATATCTATTCAGAGGGAGAAAATATAATGTGTTTAAAATTTATTTCAAAGTATTTGAACTGAGGTTGGGTGAAATCTGGATTAGTAATTTTGATTTGGACTGTAAACAATCTACAAATTATAAAACAAAATAAATAAGCAAATACAATGTCTCTTGACATCTACTATCAGGTTTCATTACATCAAATTCAGAGTGTCTTTTGCAGAAGTATGATTTTAATACATGTTTTACAGGTTTCCTACATCTGAAGGAATAAAATACAACTTTATAATGTTAAACACATGTGCTATACTAAATGAATTCCTATCTTTAGAAGAATTATGTAGTCATGGGGGAAAAAAATGTGACATTTACTTTGCTTTATGCTCATAGAAGGTAGTAGGAAGGATAGATATTTCAAAAGCTTTTCTAAGTATTTCACCTGTAGACTGCTCCCCTGGTAGTTAATGTAGATGGTTCACTGACTAATTTGGAATTACTTCACAATCTTACTAGGATATGTGGATGAAACTGTTTCATTAACACCTGAATTTTAAATGGTGTATTGATCCAAGAACTACTATGAAATGGTTACAGTTATTCTTTTAGCAAGCTGGGCATTTACAAAAACTGGTTGTTTGAATGCAAGGTCTAATCTAGATATTTTTTCATTCTCCAACTGCAATATTTTAAAAAGAAAAATATGGACTCTTTTTATTACATTAGATCTGGAAAAGAATCAAAGCAAGGAATTTGGGTCATCCTTTAATTAATTGGATAACCATATAATTGGTCATAGCAAGAGGTTTATCTATATGGGATATCCATCATACATGCATATAGTTATATATATATAAAACTCCATATTTTTCCCTGATGTAGGCACAACATTTATCTTTGGCTTTACCATACTGTGGCACAAAAAATGGCCTACAAAATCTATCCAGAAACTGTTTTACACTTTGTTAGCTATGGTTTTACTCTAATTACCTTCTATTAAACCTTTGGGGGTTTTGATCCCTATACTGAGGGTTAGATGGTGGCATTAGAAAGACAGATGTGGCAGGAGATACTGGGAGAGCCTTCATATGGTGTGACTGAAACGGTCTTTGGAATATGGATGGGCTGCAAAACCACGGAAAAAGATGCATGAACTGCTACAGACCTTAGTCCTCTGTCTCTTGGGCACAAGCATGAATGAGAAGAGAACTTTCTTTTCAATCCAGAGACACCATTTTTTTCTTAACAAATTTCTGTAAAGATATCATGCCAGACATGATATCATTAATTACATCAGTATTAAAACAACCCAGAGGATCTCTGGGACTATGATTATTTTGCCAAGAAAATAATACAGAGTCTAATGAGGATTACTGTTAGTAAATTAGCACCACTATTCAGCTGCTTCCTTGTCCAATTCCAAGGTCTCTTAATTCAATATGAACACAGTACACAAAGTGCTTGCTGCTTGTTCAGTACAAGGCCTTCCATTTGTGCACCTTCTCTCCAAACTTTCCTCAATGGATTTTCTTGTTGGGTACAGGTAAATCTGGTGGCATAACCCCCTGCAAGATGGGCATTGATTTGATAAAAATTGAAATTAGAGGGGAAAAGGCTTGCCAGATTGATGAAGCTTTGCTGAGTAAAGGGAGACAACAACTATAAATACATATTAAACTGAGCTATAATATCAACATAGTCAGAAAATGAGGTAAGAGACCTATTAAAATCTCTCCAAATAATAAAAATGATCCATCTGAGCACATGTGATATGAATATGAAATAGGTATCTGCTTGTCTTCTAAACAGAGAGGCTCTTTTTTATCCATTGCTGCCCAAACAGTTTGAAGGTTTTTTTCCCTGAGCACATGCTCTCCACACAAACCTCTCTGGATGCCAGGCCAACAGCAGGAATACTATTTGGATACAAAGTCTGGTGGAGCTGATGTGCCTTGAGCAGAGCAGGCTAAAATAAGAGGAAAATTTTCTTAGTAGCAGCAGTGCATTTCACAAAGCGTCCCTTGCTTCTGTTCAGTACCAACACTTATCCTTTTGATTTATATTAAAATCAAGCAGATGTATGGAAAGAAGATAACTGTGATATTGATGTCATTACTGTTACAAACATATTTACTGGTTCTTGGTTTTCAGTTCAATGGAAATAAGAGATAATGTCAATGAAAATCCGTGAATTACAGTAAATTTTCATGTATAGCTATAAAAGGTACCTGTTTTCTTAAACAATTTTACTTGGGTAATAAAATACAGCTTTTGAATATTCTGACCCCTAAGCAGTGAAAGCAAAACCCTTTCATGCTTGTGAAGCATCATGCTGTACATCTTGCCATTTTTGTACTTGTCCTTAGGCATCACTATGGCCGGTGTTAGAGACAAGATGCTGCATTAGATGTGCATTTGTTCTGATTCACGACTGATGTATGTCCTTATGTCTTTTTGAGATTCCTAACATTGAACATCTGAAATATGAAAAAGCAGAGGAGAATTTTCCAAAGAATGTAAAGAACTTGTCCTTTGTTTTTTGATCTACCTTACCAACACATTTTTATTTTTCATTCTAAAATGCGGACAGGATGATCTATTTTTGTGACTCTTACAGCATATTTTGTCTGTCAACTATATTCCCTACATCCTAATGATATGTAGAAAAAAAAATTAGTTATTTTTCTCTAAATTAATTTATTTTTTCCTAAACTATTCTATTTACTTCTTAATACAATAGTAATTATTCTTTCAAACAGTTTATACATTATTGTAGTTCTACAGACTTCATTAGACATAATAGAATCAAGCTAAGGTTTGATTTTATCTCCAGCATAACATGTAGTTTTAGACAATTTTGTATAGCATGTGGGTGGTTTTAGTTCTGTGTAAAAAATAGGCATTGCATATCCTTTTAATCTTAAAAATAATATTTTGTGCATTCTACCAGCTCTAAGACAGACAATTCTGAATTTCTCCTGAGGTCCTTATATAAGTTCCACTGCTGAAATCTCAGTTACTGTCAAGTAGCATGAGCAAAAAAATGGAAAATTTCCAATGTAAACTGCTTTTTGGCAGATAATTAGTGGACAAGGCAAAGGCAATAGCAATTTTTATTTTTTCGGTTAGGGATATAGTCACAGAAGATATTTCATCTCCCGCACATTTTGATTGATATCTTTTTACAATTACACTGAGCCAGTAAACACAACCAATAAGTATTTCTTAATAGCCTAGAAATTCTCTTGCAAACACAGAAGTTCTCACTTTAAAAAAAACTCTCCCACCCCAAACTAGCTAAATAACATTCTGTGTACAATGGAACTGCATTTTAAAACTTTCAAAAAGCAAAACAGTGTCTACTTACTTTTCTCCCACTTCCTTGTGCCTGTTTATGCTACCTTGAACACCTATAATATTGCACAGCTCCATCTATTCTAAGACTCTGTTTGTCCTGATATTCTCTTTATAGTAACCACCAATATTACCGCTTTAAGGATTTATGTTCTTTATTATTTAGCAGACAAGCAAAACTGTGATTTGAGAAAATGGTGGACAGATTGAAAGATCTGAGCTTACTGCTCATGAGGAATTTAGTTAGGCTTGCATAATGTGTCACTTCCATTGCTGAGGCCTGGCAAGCTATAGGCAACTGGTTTGGCAATATTACTTTTTCTTCTTTACTTCATGTGCACTTAATTTCCAGGAATCTTTAGTCATCTGGTGTTGTTTGAATCCTTTTGCTTGTCTTAAGATTTCTAAAACACCCAGGGACTCTGTCTCAGGTATCTCCTTACTATGCTGGATATGAGACTGAAACGATCATACTCATGTCAATAACAGACCGTTCCGCAAAATCTCAAAAAGTTGATTATATCAATCAGTTGCTGATTCATCCTCTTTTGCTTTTGAAACTGTGCTTGCTAAAAAATCACATTGCAGCAAGCATGAAATATTGATCTAATCCTTCTTTACTGTTTCATCTGTGTGGCTGTGAGGATTCTGGGTAGGATGACACCCTCTTTGGCAGGGGTTTCATTGACAGATGCTGATGTCCAAGTGCTTGAGAGAGTGAGGGAAATTGAAGGAAGGAGATGGGGGCAAACATAGCCATGGGCTCACGTTTGACACAAGTGACTCTGCAGACATTAACACACTCACTGTAGTGCATGTCTCCTGATTCTTCTGGACACAAGCTAGGAGGAGCACAAGACAGGTCTGACAACACATCTTTGATGCTCCTCTCACCATGTGTCCATACTCCCTATCCAGTTGTCAGATTGTTTCCTGGTCACTTCTGCAGGCAGTTCCAGGTCACAAGCAAAACATTATTTCATGTTTAGCACAGTAAGACATGAGGTGAAGCTGCCCAAGGATGATCAAAAGGACACTTTGGAAACTGATAGCACCAGCGTAAGGCTGAATTTGAAACCAAAGTCCCTTCTCTCCTTCAGCAAATTTGTGAGGGATCACAAATATATTTATATATTAAAATTTTATTANATTATATATTTATATATTAACTAAAGCCTCTTCAACAGCAATGAAATGAGAGGTAGTAGAAATGAAAAATGTGATTACCTTAGACCATCCTAATCTAAACAGGAGAGGTTATTTATATGTTAGCACCTTATTTTATTTATCTCAGTGCCAAAATCCAAAAAAAAAAGTGACAGGATAAAGAGATTAATAGAAGTCACAGTATGAAACTTTATTCACCTTTTCTTGTTGATAATGTCTAAAAGACTGAAATCTTACTTATTTCGCATACATATTTTTGGAAGCTCTTTTCTAATTGTTGCCAGAATTTTTCACTGAAACTTGGCTTGGAAATTAGAGTAACTGCTTTGCCAGCAAGCAGTCATAAGTAATTCTATACAGTGATGCTAGAACCCAGCAGATATTGTTATTGATTACATGATTGCCTTGTAAGAATTCCTAATGCAGACAATCACAATTCCTTTATTAAGCTGAGGTTACTCGAAGGCATCATTGAAATTAATTTCTATTTAAGATTTGCTATACAAGAAGAATTAATAACTTCTCTGGTACATTTAAATCATCACTGAACTTTTTATTGTTGTGCACCAATATTTTTAATAATAACAACAATAAAATGAATAGTCATTCCTTTAACAGAAGCAATAGTTTACAATACAGAATGATTAGAGAAAATTGATAGAGAAATTGTATTTTCTTTCATAATACAAGGTAAATAGACAAGACACTGTGTTAACAGCAGCTCTGTCCTCTTAGTTAGTCTTTCCAAAAATTGACCAAAATTAAGGTCTTTTTTTTAAAACGTGTGTAGATGTGCTCTGGGTCTTCAAGAGTAATGCAGCTATTTATGTTCTTCTCCTGTGTAGGCTTGAACTACTTTTACCTAATGTTGAATTCATCTCCATGCTGTTTGTAGATTTGATTCTAAGATACTACAAGAAGTGGCAAAGGGTGTTAGAGATGAGACAGAAAAATATTGCAGTGGGAATGCACACTCTGTGACTAATTGGTCTTACATGTGAACTCTCTAAGGCATCCCTGTAATTACACTCGAGATGAATCTCTGGGTCCCCCTGAAGGGCTTCTCAGGCTTCCCATGGGGGAGGCAGCAGCCCACTGGCTTTTTGTCATGTGGCTTGCCTCTGCAAGAATTAATTTTGCATTGCTATCCAGATAAGCATGTACTATACATTGAATCCTAACTATTTAGAAATAATGAGAAGCTCAGGGCCAATCTAGCAGTGCTGATATGAGCAATAGGTTAGGTTAAGAGCACTGATGTAACTGGTAGACTTCTGAATAATTAGGTGGTGTTAATCAGATTATATGCAATATATATTGCTGTATAAATTTGAAGATAAACTAGGTCAAAATCTTGGGAAAGGAAGTGTTTTTGATAGAGCTTATTCAGCTGTTCTTGGGAGCCTGTATGGAAGGGCAGTACAACTGTTTTGCATCAAGAGAGAGCTAGATGTAATTTTAAAAGCAAAAAGAATAAATATGTCACTTTGATTTTTGTCTCGGCTCCATATTGCTCTCTTGAGTAATGCATTTCACTTTTGTTGTTCCTTGAGAAATAACAAACAACAGAGGTCAGGATTTAAATTTGCCTAAATACTTTCAAAATACTTTCCTATTTCAAAAAGGGTAAGGATACTATTCATTATAAATCAATGTATATTAGACACGTCTCCTGTTTCTTCTGTCTTGTACCTTACACAGAAGACCTACAATTCTAATAAAAAAGAACTTTTTTCTTGCTCTTTAAATAGATTTTGCCACTCTTAATGAAAAAATAGAGGTTGTGACAGTTAATTAGACACAGAATAAAAAGCAGTAGCAACATATTTAGAAAGCATGCCAAAATATGCTAATGCAGTCTTTCCAGTATAAATATGTGTGGAATAACTGCTGATTTATAAATGAAACTGTCAAAAATATGGTGTAGTGCTTACTGGAAATAGTTATATTCCATCTAGCAAGGGGATGAATGTGGTCATTAGCAATTAAATACAACTCCCTGAACATAAAAATGAGTAAAAAATACCTGTTTGAAGGTGTTGGCCAAGTGAAATGAATGACAAAATCCCAAGTGATCTCTGTTATCACCCAATATGATTCAGAACTGGTATGTGTCTGAAAAGCTGCATCCTTTCACCCCCACCCCCAGCTGCTTAGGGAGGACATCACCTGAAGCAGCACAAGTGCAGCACTTCACAGAGGACGCAAAAGAAAAGGAAATATCCCCCAAAGTCTGCAAGAACATATGGAAATGTATAGAAAAAAAACAATAGTGCATGGTTTTCTATCAGGTCAGAAAAGAAACTGAGTAAGAATACCACATATTTGAGCATGTGCATGCTGGATATAGACATGTGGCATCTGCCAATTACCTCCGTATCATGAATGGGAATTTTTACCATTGTCAAAAAACAATCATGTTCTTTCTATTATCTTTGAAATATCTCATTTTCATTCTCTTCCCTTCTGTACTCCTCCTTCTCTCCTTTCATTTCTCTGCAGCTAAAGAAAGAGCTAGGAAATAAATAATGTATGAGAAAGGAAAAAAAAAAAGGAATTAGGGTTTATTTATAAGGAACAATAGCCTAATTCATGAAGCAATCTTTAAAATGCCTGAGTCTTGCAGCTGGTGGTGAGGGTAAAACCTTATCAGGGTTAGGCATAGAGCCAATATAATAAAAACTCCAGAAGTGAGCCATCAATAAAAGAGGATTTTAAGACTCAGACACTTGCTGGGCTTGCTTTTCTCCTTCAGGCAAGCTTCCCCTTTCCTTCGTTAGCCTGACTCTTCCAGTATCTCTAACCCACATAAATCCCTGCTCCAGATCCCCTCACTCCTCCGTGCTTTGAAGCTTCCACATGGAGAATATCCACACCAGATACACCAGCCTGCCAAATGTTAGCCATGGCAGGAAGGCTGGTTCCCTCTCCTTTGCTGATCACTCACAAAAAAGCAAAGAGTGAATGAATGCAAAAGCCGTGTGCTCAGTGGACATGCATTAAAGGGTGAAATACTGCAATATTTCGTGTGGCTCATGTAGATTTCTTTGCTCCATAAATTCAGTATTGCTTTATGAAATACAAATTCTAAAGGGTTGCCATCCCTTACAGCCACTAAAGCCCTTCCTCCGTGGGAAATGATTCAGCATGTGCATGTCACCTGCCAGGAAAAGCCAGGGCCAGGTGCTCACCATACCCAAGCTTTTCCTCTCCACCCCCCAGCAACAGCTCTATATTTACACAAACCAAGGGGGAATGGTGTCAAGAATCAATTAGTAGGGAATTTCTGAATGCAGAGTTACTTGTTGCCTAGCAGCAGCCCAGCAAGCTGGGCTTGACTTTGATTCATTTAACCCCTAGCTAACCTGGGCTGACAGATTATTTTTCATCATCTACTTCCAATGCTTTCTCAGTCAGTCTGGAAGCAAGAAATGCCTGGAATATTCTTTGCTGTTTTCAGATGGGTCCTCCTCTCCATTCAGATGACCAAAATGTACAGTGAATAGAACTTGTGGTGCTTCATCATCAAGAAATCCTGCAGAAACCTTCCCATGATACCAAGCCTCCTTTTTGGAGGTAAGGAGTGGGACTGAAACTCCTCTGTCTTCCAGAGCTTGGCACTGGCCATCCAGAACACCTTGCAGCCAAGGGCTGGGATAGACATTTGTTCAGGAGGGCAGGCAGAGTCTCACCAAGGCTCAGAAAACATTGAGTTATACTTCTGCTGAAAATTCATGTCTCAGTCTCTGTTCTTCTTCCTTAATAATTAATTCAGCCGAGAGAAAAAGATTGTTCATTTGCATAACTAAATTTTTCAGTCACAGCGATCAGCCTATTAATAGAAACCCATCTATTTGTCTGTCTATCAACTTACATAAAACGCTGTGTTGTCTTTTAAGACATGATATTTTGAAGGTCAGTAGCCCATAAACAACAGATTTAGAAGCAGAGGAATAACTTGATCCTCAAATTCAGAATATGCCAAACTAGACTTTATAAATAATATATATCAGTCGTGGAGAATAAGTCTGTGCTTCACTTTTCAGCACTACATGAGGAAGAAGTCATAATAGATATTCACAATAACATCAATGCCAAATTGGGAAAAAATTGCAAGGAAATTTTTAAAAGCCACTGTGTTATGGCTTTAAAGTGAAATCAAGCTACCTGTTTAGTCAAGGTACTAGGCTGCCATGCTAAAACATTTTAGTAATCAATGCAATGGATTTGTTTCAAAAAGACCAGACACATCACTTCTATTCACCAGATGTCTGGAGACGAACATAGCTTTAATACTCTGTTATCTTCACCCATATTAGGACTTCAAACAGAAATATTTACTGTATGACTCCATTTTAATTTATAGTTTTAAATAGTCAACTCTTCTACCAGAATGTCCATGCTTGTTATTTTCTTAAAGATGATTTAGTGACATAGAAAAAAGTTTGAGAATTTCTTGTTCATTGGTTTGAAGAAATTTCCATATTAAACAAATTACACATTTTCTCATTTTAAGCTTTGTTACTGTCTCTTCATTTCTCTTTCTTCATTTTCACCTCCAGCAATCCTATTTAGCTGCAACTCTGTGTACAAGAGATCTGGTCCTATTTGGTTCAAGTGCATAGTAGGTTATGCTGAAAAGATGACAACCCACATAGGGAAGCACTTCCAAAAGCTACTCTGGACTCTCCACAAAAGAGTAAGCCAGATGAAATCAGCCTCTCTCCTTATTGCTGCACATCACCACCTGTCTCTTCCTCCTTCCAAAGCCCAGAGTCAAGGATTTATTTGGGTCTTTGCTCTGTTCAGTCTGGCTTATTCTCAAGGTGACAGACAAAAGCAAAACTATAACAGGATACATATAGGAAGACAGGCCAAATCCAGAGAGTTGAAATCTGAAATGTGTCACAGCCCAGCCTCGGGAAATTTTTTAGGGGAAATAAACACAATGCAATAGCAATTGAAAAAAACAGCTACTGAACATGCCCTGAAGGCCTTTAATATGAATTTAAATTAATAAGGTCTGAAAAGCCTTTATGTAAAAAGCTTGATAAGATGACAGCCACTATTTAAGACTATTTCTTTAAAAGAGTAAAATCAATTCACCTTCCATGCCAGCAGTCTGAAGTCACATAGAAGTAACAGTGTGAAAGAAGTTCAGAGGAAATGGGTACAGTCTATTTGATACCAGCATGAGAAGACTTATTGAAACACTTGGGCACAGACACTTCAAATGATTTTTCTAAATCTGTTATGACATTGGTCAGTCCAGTTTCCCACCAATGCATATAACTTCCAGCAGTGAAATCAAGATCATTGTTGTAGTAGTCTTCTGGTTTTGGTAATAAGGGATGAAACTCTGAAGCCACAATGGATTTCTTGAAAAAAAATGACACCACAATTTGGACAGAGCAAAGTCTGCTGCTTAGTGAAGCAAGTGACTTATTCAAGTCACCTAACTTGAATGCCCAACTCATAGCAATACCTAACAGTATGACAAAATGCACTGATTTAGCAATCCAGGAATATATTGAGCTCTTTCCAAAGGACACCTGTCTTGGTGAATCATAGTAGCACCTTGCCCAGTCAGATATCCTGAACAATCAAATACTACTGCACCTTGAGCAGCACTGTGAGAGCACCCAGGAGCTCAGTATAGTCCCAGCAGAAATCCCAATGTGGCTGCCTCTAGCTCTCATTGGGGAGTTTCTGAAAACCAGTGGTAATTAAATAAACAAATGCCTCCCTCGCTTTTTTTCCCAGGTACAGAATGAGGACAACCACTAATACCAGTTTGCCAGGGTTATTTGCATTAGCTCACCAACATTAGTGTAGTGAAATCATAGCAGTAGAGAAATCTATCTATATTCAGTCTTTTAAAACAACATATTTTATAGAGGAATTTAAATAGTGAGGTCTATTCCTAGCTGTTAACATGTGGAAATATGCCACTCCTGTCCTGTGCCCACATGGTTGAGGTAAGGTATTGTTTCCAAATTTGCTGTAGATTCAGAGACTCAAATAATTTAGTTTTCCACTTTTTTCTTCCCTCCCCCATATAAAGGGAATAACACTACTCACAAGAACAGGATTGTGAGGATTTATTCATTAATAACTGCATGTAGTTCAGAAACTTGGAAGTATTATATGAAATGCAAAGTGCTACTTAATCCCACTTCATTCTTCAGTCTGCTGCCACAACTTTCAGCAGCAGTTTTGAAAAAAAAACTCTCCATGGCTTAGTGCATCCCTATGCTTAGTGAAATGGGACACCTAGATTTTTCCCCACCCCAACACAGATGCTTTTATCCTCCATCCATAAATTTCTTTAGATGGTTTTGAGTAACTTTCCTCACAGATGCATTTACTGCTTTTGAGACACTCCACATTTCAGAAATGTTTTGAAACTGCAAACTCAAAGAAGCATTTCTAATTAGAATTTTAATTTTTTAACTTAAAAAATAAAAGAAGTTCCATATTTTGCTAGCTCCCTAACTGCATTGTATATTTGGCTTTAAAATATATGGTTTGATGAATTCATTCTTGTTGATAGGAGGATACGTGGTTTTAAGGGAATATGGGAAGGAATTAATTTGTTTTTTTAGGTGTCATTGGTTTGATAATAATTATTAAAGAAGTAAAATCTATTCTGCCAATCTGCAAATGTTGCAAAAGTTAGATGCTTTAATTTATTTTATTTTTCCTATTGTGATGGCTATGTTGCTCCGCTAGATGCAATAGATGTAATTTCTTTTTGTTAGTCATGATAAGACAATTACAAAATTAGATTTCCAGAAAAGATAAGAATAAGAATCTGGCAAAAAAAGTTTGGTGTTGATGATATTCATTTTCATGTCTTTGCAAAATCTTTCCTATGGGTTTGTATCTACAGCACACAATTTTGCTCCATCAATATGTTTTTGATCTGAATGTGTGGAATTACACCCACTCCTTTCTGAGTCATCTTTAAATCTAAGCAGTATTAATTTCAGCTAACTTGAGGAGGACATGTGCTTATTAATGAAGCCCAAGTACTTGCACTAAGTAACAAGCTAGCAAGAAACTTCATTCTTTTTAAGAGCCTTGGGTTCCTGGTAGGCATTTTCTGCATATTCAGTTAGCAATGAAATCTTCAATTATCACTAGAGGGCATTGGAAAAGAAAATAGTTAATGTGTGCTGAGATACAAATGCTTTTAGCAGTGAAAAGGAACAATTTCATGCCAGCCTGCACCAACAACAAGCTCTTCTTTATTTTTTCTTTCTGAGATTTACATTTTCAGTGAAGGCCTGAAATGTTAGCTACAGGGTTACGTTATTTATTTTCACTAAAGTTTCACTAACCTGGAGCCTTGATCATCTCACTGGTAAAAGGAACAGTTGTATTTCACATTTACAGATCATTTTTCTTCCCCAAAATACTTCTCACCTGTGTGCATTTTAGATCAGGAGTCAAATATTAAGGGCATTCTGATGAAATCAGCCATCAATGTATTTGCCTTCCCTGTAGGAAAATGTGTCAACTTCCCAACAGAACTTTCAAAGGGTATGTTTCTGGATTTTAAGCATAATTTAACCCAGGAAGGAAGGAAAGAATAGAACAGAATAAAATTTAAAAATCTGCTGACTATGCTTGGTAGGGAGGATCCCATATTATGTTAGCTTAGATGTATTATTTGTCCTAATTAATAAAGTCAGGATAAACATCATTAGATTTCTGCTCAACAGGTTAAAGTTTGGAGGAGTTGCCTTAAGCAAGGTGAAACTTTTGCACCTAGAAACCATATAGGACTGTGATTCAAGGGTGTGCAGAGGCTAAGGGAAAGTTTTTACAAGGGTTGGTCTGTATGAATATTTATGCATTTTATAATCAGATAATTGTGGCATTGATACTGCAAGACTTGGTCCTGCAGGATAAACACAGGTCCTGCTTCTGCTGACTGCACTGACCATTCAGAATTTTCAGCACTTCACAGATGTGACCTGAAAATAGGACAGACAGCAGAAAAATGTGACAAATGCATCAAAGTATAAAAATAAATGGGAAAATAACTTGAAATAAATTATGATCGATACAGGTTTTAATACATGTATGAAGCTGATACTCTGAAAGGCTTTTTCATATTTATACTCTTCATATAACATTTTCATACTATTGCACCCTTCTTAATAAGTATATCAAGAAACTATAATAAAAATGTGGTAAAAAGTTTGAACTCTCAAGTTCTTAGTTTTTAAAATTTATCTTTATATCCCTGAGAGCCAGTGTCTACAGCTATCTCTTTTCACATTTTTGGTAAGGGTCTTTGAGCTTGATAAGGATCTTTGCAAAATTAAAATTAGAGTCATAAGTGATTGTCTTTATATACTGAGTAGCTGAAATGCTTTTAAAACAAAGTTATGGTTGTTTAAAGTGAAATGAGAAGGGTTTTGAGAATTTAGAGTTAATTTCATTTAGTTTTGAGTAGGAGTTTTATTTGTCTAATTCAGTGACATGAATGAAATTTTATTTCAGAGCTCCAGCTGAACTGGAAAGGTTTCCAGGAGAGTTAGTGACTCACAAGGTACATCTACAATAAATAATTTGGTTTAACACCCAAGACAAAGCTTTAAAAATTAATTTCCGCCTGGTCATGATATATCCTGGAAGTAGGTTACAGAATGTGCAAGTGGGAAGCAAGTTATCTATTAGAGGATTAATGAATCATATGGTAATAATGCATAACAGTACTTAAGTAGTAATAAAATTTGCAAACACCTCACATATTTTTAGTTTCTATCATAACAGAAAGAGTAAATGTGAGTTGAATATACCACTTCCACCTTACAGGATGGAAGAGAAAGAGACAAAGACTCCGGTAGTTTGTCAGGAAGTAAAATTGCAGTTAAAACTCAGGATTCTCACACGTTCTAACCATAACTGTTTGCACTGCAACATGAACAACTAAATTTCTTTTAAAAACTAATCCATTTCTGGGGGTTTTCAGAGGAAGTAAGACAGCAATTTTGATTCAAAATAAACCCCTGTTTGTCACTGCCTTGTCAACCTGACCTATATGAGGTGCAGCAAACTTGTATTTTAACAAGACATGACCTTTGATATGAAGAGCATCCAAAGTCCTGTTCCTATTTTTAAATGGTAAGCTCATTCAATACAGTCTTTTGAATTTTGAATTATTTCATCATGGCAACCCCAGGAACAGTTAGAGGGTATGTTCTAACCATTCCTATTGAGGCGAAACTTCCCCTTCATGCAGCATATTTTCAGAAATCGTGTGAGACCATAAAATTTAAGGAAGTTGACATTTGTTAATCTTTAAGCTGCTCAAAATTAATTAATAGAAGCAATTAATACAAGTTAATAAACTTTGAGTCAGTTTGGTGTGCAAGTAAAAAAAAGAAATAGAAATGTCAGTGCACCGAAGGTTTCTTATGCAAACATAGCAACAGGAGAAAACATCCCACAGATGATGGTCTTCTGCCTTGAGTAACTCAGCATGTGTATCATCATACATAGTGTACTCCACTGCCTGGACCTCTGATTCAGCATTTCCAGGCAAATACTGATTCTGGGATTTCCACTTGATTAGGACCTGCATAGCAGATTAGCATTAAAACTTGAGGTCATATCATCCAATTACAATGTGCTTGGATGACCAGCAGATGATTCAGGAGAACCTACATGTTTTACTCAGTCACCACTGCAAGCAGATGTACCTATGGCACCTCAGGCATATCCTGAAGCTGCTCTTGCTCAGAGTGTTATTTCTTACAGACATGAGTATTGCTCAAGAAAAACTGGACGAAATGGGCTTTTGCTACAGACAGGCGCACATCCTTCTGGCTCAGCCTTCCTCCTCACACTCATCGTGTGGTGATGCTCAGCTCCTGTCCCACATAAAGCCTTCACTTTTAATGCCTGCAGGACTCCCCTGTGTGGGTCACCTGTGTACACCTCAAAGGCAGAGTCTGGAGAAACTGAAGGCCACCAGAGAAAAGAGCAACAATTTTCACCCTTCCCACCATCCTTGGGCTCTGAGGTTCTGAGCAGGAATTTCATGAGGCAGGCAGGTCCCTAAAACCTGGGCCATGTGGTGCAGTGCCAGGCTGTGTGTGGTACGCACGGACTTCAGCTGGTGCCTCAGAGGGAGCACTGGAAGAACCTTGCTGAAATATCCCTAACAGCCATGTTGGCCTGTGGGAAATGGATCAAGCTGATGCCATCTGTGGGAGGAGGAATATGGGGATGTAATGAATTTGATTATACGGCTGCTTGAAGGGCAGATGCCAAAGGGCTCTCGAAGGGCCTATCCCTCAGCAAGGGCCACTTCATCTCCACTAAAGCATCCTTGCAGAGCAAACTGAGTGGAAAGAATTTCATCTAACAGAGCAGCTTTCAAAAACCTTAAGACAAATAGGCATGATAGAAAATACTCCCTGAACTGTTTATTTTGCTGATATTTCTCTGAGGATCCCTTTGCTCATTTTTATCTCCATGGAAAATATATCTTTGTGTATTGAATGAGGCATGTATAAAACATATGCATTATTTATATATAAGCCTTCTTTACTGAAGCCTCTGGTTTATGCAGCTTTTTTGCTTCCCTGACTCTTTCTTTAGATTTTTTTATTTTGTTCTTAGAAGGAAAAGCAATACTATATTTATTGGATTTTAATCTGGATGGGATTTGAATGTTAAAAATTTGCTATGTTAGAGAAAGCAGATAATTTAGTAATTGAAAGTTTAAATAAATTTTAAAAAAGAATATTACCTCTACTGAAATAAAACAAAAATTATCATTAGAACCAAACCTCTTTGGTGTTGGTCTATCTCTGAGGGAAATCCAAAGTAGTTTTCAGTATTCGTCTGATTTATTCCCCTGTGATAAGGAACAAATGTAATATTTACACTTTTGACCTTGGGGGACATCCCGTCTCATTTTATAAAGTTAATTGTCTCCTTATATAAATTCTAAAAGTATTACCTCCTCCTTGCACATTAACATGTTATTTAGTAAAATACTTGGTTGCTTATGATTTCTAAAGGAGGGAAGTTTCCTGGTATTTCTCAGGTTTGGACAATTGCTAGGTTATTAGTTTCCCCTAACATAAACTTTTTCTACATTTATTGTTTAATCTAATTTTTCCCTTCATGTGTGTTTTGCCACTCTACTCCTTCACATGTGTCTCCTTTAAGATGTTTTGGGTAACTTTTTCAATAAAAGCTGTTTTATGAAGTTACGCAGTTTTAAGGCTGTATTTTCAACACAAATACTTTAAGTTATGGTTTTCATAACATCTCTACCAGGTCAATAATACTATCAATAAAGCTGTTTTAAAGAGTTTAGTTTAGCTCACAATCAGCTTCACACTCAACACCTGAATACCTAGGATAAGAACATCTAAAATCCTTTTTATCCTTTAACATTCACTTACCACCTGAAACAACAACGATTAATTGTATTTTCCAGATCTTGGACTAATCTTCTGCTAAGAAAGTGCCACTATGATAGCAAGTTATGTACCAGCACAGCTGAAGGCTTTGTATGGGAGACCTGAACATGCAGATTTGATGGCCACCTCTGTTTTCAGCTGGGTCTCCCCACAGTGTACTTCCAGCCAAGCTAAGTGTATGTACTTCCAACACTGCTAAATGCAGGAAGCCTGGACTCCCAGGTTTTTGTATGCAGGTGGTTTGCAAGTCTTTCTTTTCCAATCCTCTGCAAATTCAGCTTGAGTTCTTAACACTGTGTATTCAATCAGACATCAAATATCAAGGTCTGATTTTTTTTACCTTGCCAAAACTCACTCAGTTTAGTGAGAAATGACAATATATTAATTCTGTATGTTCATTATCATATATATAGTGAGATGAGGGATCAAGACCTTTTCTTTCCATATCAATAATTTAGAGATAAAACCTCAAATTTCTCTTCTTACTAAGTCTGAATTTAGTCAAAATATAGTTGATATTAATAAAGAGCTACGTCTATTGTGAAATTTGTGTAGTAATTTGAAAAGCAATTAAAAAAATTCAAAAAATATTACTCTAGCTGATAAGATTTTACAGGAAGAAGGTAAAAGTCAATTCCTTTAATTTCTGATTTGGAGAAAAATACAGTGCATAGAGACTCAAGGCATGCCTTAATGTTCAAAATCAGATTCTCAGACCAGGTTTTGGAATAAATTCCAAATTTATGGCTTTTAGTAAGCTGTGTAGTTAGTTTGTTAGGAGCTTGCTGATTCATATGAAAATATATTAAAACATAAAGAAAATAGCTAAAACTGAAACTATGTGCCTGTCATAAAAATCACCATTTTAGCCATAATTTTCCTATATTATCAAGAAGCTGGAGCAATTTGATTGTGAGGGCTTTTTCCTTCTGTGTTTGGAAATAAGTTCAAGACTACTACAAATGACAAATTACTGGCATAAACTACTAGAAAGAAATGTTGCTGTGCATTCAGCCAGCTGTACAGTACAATACTCTAAGTTTCCATTAGTGCTTTCATATTCAAATCCCAAAAGAGTGTTTTGTAACAGTGCTTGTGTCTTCAGAGAGTGTGCAAGGCTGCAGAAACAACAATCTGAATGAGAAGTGGCTGAAGAGATGTACTTGAATTTAGTCTTTTAATTTTTTCTATTCTTTTTTTTCAGTCCAAGGGCTAAAGAAATCTTTATATTAGGGAAAGACAAAAACACCTTACACCAGTACATGGTCAATTGTAAAGGTCCGATTCTGTGACAGGATCTTCAAAAACAATCGACAGAACAAACACAATTGATGAGAGAGAAAATGAGTTTACCAAGCTTGTGCATCACCATAAACAATGTTTGAGTTTAAGCTTCTTAGCTGTAAATAAACAGACATGATCTTGCAACCCCTGTCATCTTCATCACAATATTATATATAACTGCTAGACCACAACCTTCCACAGCAGAAGATTTTTTGTTTAGGATTTGTGAGCTGTCATTCTTATTAACAATCACGGATGTGAGCTGTTTTTCTCTTCAGGCCCAACAACATATCATTATCCTAACAAAAATGCAACAACTTTCAGTTTGTAAGTGGCAAAGTGGCTGTTCAAAAGTAAACATTTTATGAAACACTAAGGTAAGAAACATCCATTCAACAGATGGAAAAATTTGAAGTTGTTTTGAACGGGTGCAAGCTGGGGATGCAAGCAATGATTTGAGCAGGGAGGATGGAGTGCAGGACTGGTACCAAAGAGGCCAAATAGCCATTTGTCATTTCAGATTTTGTCTTCAGTGTTTGAGAGAAGCATATTTCAAATCATATATGACCCTGGTTTTACCTCAATCTTCCTAGATATAAGTCAGGACAACACCAACCTCAGCATGTTGTGAGGGGTTTTGTTGACTAGAGGAAAAACAGCACAGTATTTATAGGGTGCCTCAGTCATACAGTAACTGAAAGCTTTGCTTCCTGATAAAACACAAACTGCATTTCCTCAGTCTCTAATTCCATCTCTTTAAAATGTTAATTTACAGTAATTTTTCTTAATACAGAGCTATAATGGTGACTGTAATGATGGCTTCATGTTTCAGTGAATACCAGCTTTGTTTTGTTCCATATTCAATCTCACTGGATGATGTTTTATTATGCACATTGACAGAAGTCAATGTCTGTTTGTTATTTCAGTTTTATATGTTACCAAGCTTGAACACAGAGAAATTAAGTTGTTAGCTCTTTTATGGTGTAGTTTGGATTTGAAAAAGAAAAGAGAGGAAAGTAAAATGGGCCAAAAATCCCACAACAAAAATATATAACAAGCAATAGGAGACTGACTGTAGCTCAAAGAATGAACAACATTTACAGCACAATGGAAATGGGAGGAAGCTTTATACAGACATTGAATTTAGAAAAAACTCCATTAATTTACAGAAGGAATTAAATGTTCTGAAGAACTTCTGGGACAAAATAAGGAGGAATATTGAGTGCAAAGCCTTGTCAGATGCAGGGGTGTATTCTGAATATTTAGATTGAAACTGTATGCTTGGGGAAAAACCTCATGAAGAGGTTCAGTCAGAACAATCAGTGGTGAGCCAGGCAGAAGCAGCCTGTGGAAGGACCACACTGGGAAATTCAGCAGAAGAAAGTGTACCACTGAGCTGGCACATAGCAGTCTCTCATTGACAAAAGCCTGGGAGCCAATAACTGGGGCATACAATCTGCAAGTGGCTCTTTGGGAACTGAAATTGCCAGGTGCTGAGCCATGGAGAATGAGATTGCTCCCCTGTCTGCAAGGTAAACAGGCTACACATGACTTCTGCATCCCCAAATTGTCACAGTTAGTCAACTCAATACTTCTGGATAGCAGATAGGATCACTCCAGGCAGCACTGAAATGGATTCTTTTCTTGTTTGAGAGAAGGTTACTCACTAACTTCTAGGCAGACATTGAATTTAGTGTGCAATTAAGATGGCTGCAAACACAGTCACTTTTATAACAAACTAACTACAGTTGTCCCTTTATAGCCTCCATATGTAGAGAATAAAATCTTTTCTCTTAATTAACCCAGTTACTTTCTGTTTTTCAAGTGGAAGAGAAAACACTTGCTAAATTGGCTTAGATTATGTTACATTTTATTGGACTTTTAAAGCGTTACTTTAATAACTGTTTCTTCTGAAAACTGATAATCACTTCTGCAACATCATCTGAAATGAATGAGGAGACAATGCTAATGGTATTAATTATTTTCTCCAAAGCACACTGAATTTTTTCCAAGCAGAAAGTTGCTGCCCAGAGTACTGGTAAGCTACTAATGGGTAAATGAGAAGCCCAACCTCTACAAAAGTGTCAAGACAAGCAAGATATAGTGTTTGCTGATGTTTATCTGCCAGGGTATCCACATTCTGTTTCCTTCAGATTATACCATATGTACAGTTTTGTGAAGGAAGCATACTCAGTCCTAGTCAGAAAACCTGCCTGTTTGTATGTATCACATAAACTGAACAGTTATAAGTAATATAAGTGGAAAGTACTATTTGTATGTTCTTTGCTGGGATTTAACTCTTTACTGAATGGCAATGGAGGTTTCTTGATAAGCTAAGGTCCCTACCAAGATAAGTGTAAAAACGTTGCAGAGTAAAAGGAAGAAGCATCTACTATGTTGTTTGCTGAAAGTCTTATTAATGATATTCATTAATAGAGAAGGCATCAACCCATAATTTACACATTTTAAAATGAAGCTGTGAAGCCTGAGTTTATTTTTCATTCTGTCTGGTGCTTTATCAGGAAGAGATTGAAGAGGATTTGCAAATGCACCAATACTTCAACACATGGTGTAGAAGAAAAGCCTTCAGAAAGTGTAGATCTTTCAGGTCTCAGCTGAGTTTTAGCAGACACTGGGATTTGCTGTTGTAATCCACCTCCTATATCTCTGTTTAATGAACTGTTCCAGGAGATACAAGAATATCAATTATCAGATACCAATGGCATTCAAAAACTACATTTACTTTCATAAAATCCATTCTATAATACATTATCTATTAAGTGAAGTCTCTAAAGTATAAAATATATGGATATTAATTATGCACCAATGGAAACACATTTAGAAATCAAAATTCTGCTATGTGACAGAAAAAAGTTACAAAACCACCAAGGACTTATGAAGGAGAAATAAACAAATCAAAAATTATCATTTCTCCTAATATTTATTAGTATCATATATTCAGTAAAGTATGTCATAAAATAAAATGATCCAACATGAACAAAAACCATCAAAGCTCTGATACTTTTACACAAATCTTTTTTCTCTTAGGCCTTATAGTTAAGTTTTGGTACACATTTTAATTTCAGTGGTGTTTTCTGTTGAATCAGTCATTGAGGAAATATTTCAAAGAGCTTTTCACTTGACCTCTCAAGAGCAGAATGAGCAACAGAAGCATTTTTGTGACCCATCACTTCTTTTTTTTAATAAACATCTGCAATGGTTGCTATGTTTTTCCTGGAGATAAATTTCGGGAAAGATGAAGCATAGGCAGGAAGCATTTTATGTAATAGATGAATGTTTTTTCTATTCTGATGTCCTCTATAACAACATGTGAATTAAAACCTGTATAAAGAATGCTGTGGAAAACAATTTATGCATGCAGGTAAAAGAATGTCACGGAATCGTGATAGCTGGAGTGAGAGGTGGGTCACAAAATAATAATCTATTCAGAGAAAAAACGTTTCTGGACTCAGTGTAGAACTCTTGAAAACAGGCAACCACCCTTTCTCTTGTAGGGTCTGTATTAGTAAGGATTTTGAGATATTTTTTCTTGCCAAGCACCTTTCTCAAACCCAGTGTTCTCAGGCTCATATCTAATATTTATTGCTGAGGAGAGGACATTGACTGAGGTACGTGCACTGGAAGAAGAAGGCAACACCTTCCTTTGGCTCTCCATTTTTGGTGTTAGAAAAAAAAGAAAAAGGATAGAGCTATGGTGGCCTTTACAGAAACTTTTATTCTCTTAAGTTGGCTGGATGGGTATCTTATCCCATGTAATGCACCTGCCATTACTATCCTGGGAGCCAGTGACAAGGAAGATGTGCTGCCCACTTAATATCCAAGTTGTAAAATTCCAATGCTGTGCCCATCATCCTATATCTTCCAGTGTTTGCAGGCTCCAAATAACTGTCAAATCAGAGTGTTCCCAGAAGGGGCTATGTTTGGGTCCATTCATGCTTTAGTTTGGGGTGCAAATCAAACCATACCCTAGACTTCATAGTTCACTACAGTGCCAATTGCAAAATAAAAGTTATCTATCCCAACACAACACTCCCATCTTCTTTAATCCTCAGAGTAGTGTTTCATCATATGTCAAGCTATTTAGTAAAATCTGAACTCAAATGGTTGGGGTTTTTTCTGCTTTCCTCTCTCTCCTACTCTCCCTCAAAATTTAATTTTAGGCAGCTTCTATGCAAGGCTTCTGATTTGATGCTATTTTTCTGACAGACAGCAGTCCAAAGAGAATTTTGGTAGACCTTAATAAGGAAGGATTTTTGATATTGTGTTGCTGGACTGAGTCTTCTTTCAGGGCTTTTATTTTGGATCTCTCTCATCACACAGTAACAATTAAACAGATGTGTCTGAGAAGTTTGCATGGCCAAACCCACTTCATATGTCAGAAGAAATCCTGAGTCACAAATGGAGGTCTGGTGTCAGAGGATGGGGCATCTACAGTTTCCATGATAATAATGAATTGATCATGCAGGAAGAAGTGCAAAAAACTATTCAAAGTTCTAAAATCAAACCCAGAAAAGTCAAACTCCATGTAAAAGGGAAAGTTGATTGTAATATTTAAATTTTTCAAAGAACATACCAATGGAAAAAAACCCCACTGCTCTTAGAAGTCCAATTATTTGGCTATCAGTATTGTACAGTATTGTAATGAGTTCTACATAGTATATAATGTGCAGCAAAAATTTGAATTAATAGCTATGCTGAAAAAGAAACTGTAACTTTTACAGCCTGTTTTGCCATCTCTCTGTGTCAACCAGCATGAGGTTTAAGAAAATAGAACATTCAGAAGCAACTGCCCTGAAAAATTGAAATATTGAATTGAATGTTTGAATTTGAAATACTATACTCCACTGTAGACCATGCACTGTAATTTACATATGATTATTGAGAGATAGATGTCATAATCTAATAACAATAATTTGAATTCTACCTACAGTAATAAGACAACAGCTATGGCATAAACAAAAAAAAAAAGAAGAGAGAAAAATAAAATTTTGCAGAAATTTATATTGGTTTGCAGCAACTGATACATATTTCCTCTACCACAGCATTTGACTAAATAGTGGAAAGAGGTTACGTAAATCAATCATAGAATACAGTGAAACTTCCATAAGTCCCGTGATGCAGATGATTATTGACTCATAGCTACAGAGTATTATGTTTATTGCACCTTCCAGCTTTACTTGGTGGTTTGAATTTTCAGAATAGATGAATCTGGGCACAGAAGTCATTAAAAATTGACCATCTGGAAATCCACCATCATTTCAGCTGTGTGTAATGTAGAAAACAGAGCAACCTGCTGTTTGGAACAGGTTTTCAAAGTCTGCAGAACATTTCCTCCAGAACTGTTGGCAGTCCTTGATAAAAAAATAAATGCCAACAGAGTAAAAGAAAATATGATGAGAGCTGTAAGTGACACTGCAAAGAGATGAGTTTCTTTTGACATTCATAGTTACCTGGCACTACAATATAAGACAAAAGCATCTGCATGGCACAATAGAATTTCAGGATTCTGTAAATCTACAGGTATTTGCTTTGAGAAGCTTAGGAGGAAGAAGATACTGTAGAATAAAAAACATGTGTGAAATAATTCCTGAAGATTATGTTTTAAAACTTTTTTTTTCATTTATGATGGTCTATACCCTGCCTTCAGGCTTTAGAAGGAAAAATATAGAAAATGTATTCTGAAGTAGTAGCTCTGGGTTTGTCTTGGTATAAAGTGAGAGCAGATTTTTGTCCTCTACCTTCAGGCATATGTTTGTATCTTCATTCCTTTAGTTTCCATCCCCATAATACTCCATGGAAGCTGTATGGAGTGGCTTGAAGCTTTGTGAACTTGTTAACAACACAACACAAGTAAAAAAAAAAAAAAGTAAGAGAGAATAGTTTCCTTTCCTTTGTGTTTCTATTGTGTTTCAGAGAAGAAAGAAATATCCTTCCACCAGGAGGCAAATTGCTTTCTGACTAAAATGGTATTAGACTGTCTCCTATGAATTTTCTGAAAGCACCAAAGAGTAACAACAAGAAAGAGCAAACAAACACTGTTGTGTGAATAGATTTGAAAATAAACCTTATTTTACAGCATGTATTTCAGAAGTTATGAAGGTATAAAGAATTGCAAGATCTTGTGCCTAAAAACAGGCCTTGGATTTTTCTTTAAGCTAATCCCGTTTAATTAAAATTTAATAACAATGACAACCCAGTCTTGATTTAGAGTATTAACAATTCTGTAGAACCTGCTGCACTATTTCACAAGTGGTTCCAAAGTCAATTAGCTTCAAAGTCAGAAATCTCCACTTAATTTGTAGCTTGATTTGATCTAGCCTCAATTTCCAGGTGCTGGATTTTTGTTTCATTTTTGATTTCAATAAAGGTTTTGATGATGTCTCTCACAGTATCCTTCTGAGCAAAATGTCCAGCACCCAGTTGGATAACTGTTACATAATGGGTGAGCAGCTGGATCATGGATCAGGCAGAAAGGGTTATGGTGAATGAGGTGACATCAGACTGGTGACCTGTCACTGGTGGGGTTCCACAGGACCCCACTGTATGGCCAGTGCACTTCAATGTCTTCAGAAATTACTTGGATTGCGTGGGATAATAAGTTTGTCAATGATACAAAACTGCGAGGAGCTGTTGGCTTGCTTGAAGGAAGAGAGGCCTTGCAGAGAAACCTGAATAAATTAGAGGGCTGGGAAATCACCAACCATACAAAGTTCAACAAGGGAAAGTTCTGGATACCGTGCCTGAAACAGGGCAACCCTGGATGTAGAGGCAGACTGAGGAATGAGACTCTGGAGAGCAGTGCCATGGAAAGTTCACCAGGACCTGGCAGCCAGGAGGGCCAGGAGTGTCCTGGAGGGCATCAGGCACAGCATGGCCAGCTGGACAAGGGAGGGGATTGTCCTGCCCTGCTCTGAGCTGGGGTGGCCTCACCTCCAGTGCTGGGGACAGTTTGGGGTGCCACAATGGAAAAAAGACATTAAACTGTTAGAGAATGTCCAAAGGAGGACAACAATGACATTAAACGGCCTTGAGGAGAAGCTGTGAGGAGTGGCTGAGGGCACTTGGTCTGTTCAGCCTGGAGGAGACTGAGGGGACAGCTCAGTGCAGTTACACCTTCCTGGTGAGGGGAAGAGCAGGGGCAGGCACTGATCTCTTCCCTGTGGTGAGCAGCACAGGACCTGAGGGCCTGAGTTTTGTCATGGCAGGTTTAGCTTGGATATTAGGATAAGGTTCCTCACCTAGAGGATGTTTGGGCACTGGAACAGCTCCCCAGGAAAGTGATCACAGCTCCAGTCCTGACCGGGTTCAAGAAGAATTTAGACAATTCTTCTTGAATTGGGCTCACAGTGTGACCCTTGAGGCTGCCCTGTGCAGGACCAGGAGTTATACTTAATGATTCTCTGAGTGCCTTCCAACTCAGCATATTTTGTAATTCTGTGATTCTGTAAAATATCATATAATTTAGTGTGTAATAAACAGAATCTGCTTACTGCATCATCATATTCATGCTAACAGAAACAAAAGCATCCAAATAATGGCAATCCTGGGCATACGAAGTGAAAACAATAAAGTGGGATAGAATTCAAACCATGGTCCTGACATTTTTTTGAGAATATTGTAGAAGGTTTTAATTACCCATCACAGAGGCCTACATGAACCATATATAACATTTTCTAAGACTTGATTAATTTTTTAAGTACACAATAAAAGCAGAGGATAAAATGTTTTACAAGGATGCCCTTGCACACAGGATGTGATTAATACATGATGAGGGAATTGGTTGTCTCTCTGAATGCCCAAACTGGGGCTTCCTGAAAACGCTAGCGGTAGCAAGGGAAAAATTAAGATTAATATTACTTGAAGTAGAGTATTTGACTGTAGTAGATAGCTAACTCTGCCCTTGTCTGTATTGATAAAAGTCCCCTGGACCTCAAAGGATCCATACAGTCAAGTTCAAAGTGGATGCTGATATAAATAAGGATCCTAGACTCCTCATGCCTGTCTCCATATATGTGTCCATGACAGCACAAACATCCAAACTCATTATTTGGTTTGGTTTTTGAGTAGAAAAATGTATATTGCAGGAAACTCTGAACTGTGCATTTTTGCTGGCTGCCTTTGTCATTGTGACAAAGAGCTGCGTATTCAGGCTGATATATATTTGATTCTATAATGATCCTCAAATTACCTAAAGTTTCTCTAAAATGAGATAAGTCTTTGGAATTCATTCTACCAAGTTCAGTCAGGAACTATTTATGTGCTTTTTGTGTTGCAATCAATAAAGAAATATTACTACATTATAGTATTGATATGATAAAAATTAAAATATTCAGGGCTTTGGATATACTATCTGAACCACAAGTAAATGTACAATTTAAACTACAGACAGGACATGAAATACTACCCTGGACACCAAGTTCCACAGAACTATTCCCACACTTTCTGTTGAGAGTTAATTCTCATGTGAGGCAATAAACTATTAGGGAGATATAATCATAATAGGCACTCTAGGGCTACATCATTATGAGAATCTTGTCCCAGCCGAAAGCTGACCTAGGAAAAAATATGCATCAGGGGACATGGAAAATAGCCACCGTGGTAGCAATGAGAGGAAGCATAATCAGGTATAGTAAATACTGGAAGTGTCAAACTAAAGTGAACTATTCAATACTAAAAGTAATGTTCCTAAAGCTGAATATCTACTATGGAATAAATAGAAATAAAACCCAGCTGTTTGGAATCTGTGTAGGAAAAGAATTTTATACTAGTGTTATAGTTAACTAAAAACTCTCTTATGATGTCTCAAAATGTGACAGCTCATATAGACTTTAAGTAGGTCTTTGTGGGGCAAGCTGTTATTGCAAGTAAAGTAATGTGGTTTGAAAAGCTTCCCCTTTCATACACTCAAGATTTCTATACTTAAGACATTTGAATTCACCTTCAGTACCATGTGACCAGCTTTGCACAGCGACTGAGGGTAAAAAGCAGATGAGAATCATCTGTATCTCTCCACACTCTTATGAACACCAGGGCTTTTGGAGACTTACATGAATCCAATACCATGAATAGGAGCAACCATTGTATTAGTTTCACTTCGATGAGAAAATGGACTCAGAAGCATTTCTAACTTGAACTGCTGTTACCTGTGCTGGGGTGAGATGCATAATAGACATTCCAAAGTATTCACATCCCACAGTTATATGTCAGAGGAAATGCAGTAGTTCAGCATTTTATCTCTCACCACTCTTTTACACTGAGAAATGAGTCTGCCTTTGAATTAAACAAATACATATGGAAACTCTTGAGAAAGATATGGTGTGAGTTTGAGGAATGACCAATTAGGAAACAAAATACTAAAGTGATCCTGCTCCTGGATGAAGGTACTAGCTTTTCTTGTGAAAAATGTGAAAAAGGAAATGTTTGGTATTTTCCTGTTCAGCAATGAGCAATGCTCCCAAAAAATTGTCAAATAAAGCCAAGATTTTCAGCTCAGTGTGACATTTGATGTCTTCTTTGGACAACCAAATACACTCTGCTCTTCTCCACGTTCCTTCCGTTTTGACAACACCCTGTATTTTGTCCATACAGTATGCAAAATACTTTGCAGGAGGAAAAAGCAATGGCATGAAGATACTGATCTGCAAATAATCCTTCTGACAAGATTGAATAGCCTTGGCTGAAGCAGAAAGACAGGAATAATTTCCACTTAGTATCTAATTTTTCACTTTTCTGCTTTCCCTTCCCATCCTGTTAATGAATTAGATATGCACTTTTATTGACATGAAGAAATAATAACAATGATTTGATATCCTATCAGCGTATCATAGCTTGATATTATCTGATTTTTGTGAATTTCTTACACTTTAAATCAAGAATTTACCTATGCATTCGTATTCTTGCATGAATAAAAAACAGGATAGATAACATGCATGAATACGTGCTGTAGTCCTCAATTTGATAAAAAACTTTTATCCTATATAAATTTATAAAATACTCTTAGTTTTCAATCCGTGCTTACTTATTTGTCAACCATCTTTGACTTGCTTGAGTGAGGGCATGAAAATGAAAAGCTACTTTATTTGAATTGAATCACATGTCACATTAAATTAGGAAAGTGAGCTGCTATGGAGGAAACATTAATTAAATCAGGGAGAATTGTGTGCTCAAACTTTGAATGCATTTAGGACTGCTCTAGGGTAAAAAAAACAAAATGAGAAAACAATCCCATCCTAAATTATATTCATAAAGCTGTAGCTAGAAGCAGACACTCACACAGGCAGAAATCTGCCAGCTTGATACCAGTTAGATACCAGCATATTGCTAAATGGATTTTGTGTTCAATTCCCCAAAATTTTTACAGTTGTTTGATTGCCAGATGTTCAGTGAGTGTTTATGGCCATATGAAAGACAAAACACTATTTATACATATCTATATATAAATTTATGCATATTTGTAGTAGGAAGGATCAACGTATCGTATATCATCATCATAAAGTGTATCTTTTTCTTAATACTCTCAGGGAGTAGAGTAACAGAAGGCTCTTTCCCTAATATTTTTGAGCTTTTTTCTAGAAATAAGACTTACTTTAAAAGGAAACATCTGTGACAAATCCATAGGTTCCTTTCAAAAGAAACTGTTCAACCCCATAAAAGACAAGTGTCCTGATTTCAGGCAAGCTCCTGCTGTCAGCATCATGTAAACAACATAACTCAACAGGACCAGCGTGTTATGGCCAGTGTAATGAGGAAAGACTGTGATTTATTAGACACGAAGAGTGAATGACTCTGCTGCTTTACAATGATACCTGTGGAATGAAACATAAAAAAGGGAGAGTAAAAAAACAGCTTGAGTTATTCTAAGTGNAAAAAATTTGCATTCAAAGCCAAGGTGTAATTAAACTGGAGGATTCTGTGAAATTTACAAATAATGCTGTCTTGGCTGTTCAGTCATGAGTAGTAAAGGAATGTAAATTTATTTTAAAATATTTAAATAAATATTTTAAAAAATATTTATTTTTCCCCCAAATGTCATTGTTTTATACTTTGACTTTAATTGTTTGTGTTCAATCTTTTCATAGTAAACATATTTAACCAGAAAACCAAGAAAAACCCTAAACAAATACCAAACCCCAAATCCTATATATCAGCCAAGAATTTTACTCTGGGCATAGAAATAGCTTCTCACTATTTTGGGGACACTATAANCTTAGTTTTCAATCCGTGCTTACTTATTTGTCAACCATCTTTGACTTGCTTGAGTGAGGGCATGAAAATGAAAAGCTACTTTATTTGAATTGAATCACATGTCACATTAAATTAGGAAAGTGAGCTGCTATGGAGGAAACATTAATTAAATCAGGGAGAATTGTGTGCTCAAACTTTGAATGCATTTAGGACTGCTCTAGGGTAAAAAAAACAAAATGAGAAAACAATCCCATCCTAAATTATATTCATAAAGCTGTAGCTAGAAGCAGACACTCACACAGGCAGAAATCTGCCAGCTTGATACCAGTTAGATACCAGCATATTGCTAAATGGATTTTGTGTTCAATTCCCCAAAATTTTTACAGTTGTTTGATTGCCAGATGTTCAGTGAGTGTTTATGGCCATATGAAAGACAAAACACTATTTATACATATCTATATATAAATTTATGCATATTTGTAGTAGGAAGGATCAACGTATCGTATATCATCATCATAAAGTGTATCTTTTTCTTAATACTCTCAGGGAGTAGAGTAACAGAAGGCTCTTTCCCTAATATTTTTGAGCTTTTTTCTAGAAATAAGACTTACTTTAAAAGGAAACATCTGTGACAAATCCATAGGTTCCTTTCAAAAGAAACTGTTCAACCCCATAAAAGACAAGTGTCCTGATTTCAGGCAAGCTCCTGCTGTCAGCATCATGTAAACAACATAACTCAACAGGACCAGCGTGTTATGGCCAGTGTAATGAGGAAAGACTGTGATTTATTAGACACGAAGAGTGAATGACTCTGCTGCTTTACAATGATACCTGTGGAATGAAACATAAAAAAGGGAGAGTAAAAAAACAGCTTGAGTTATTCTAAGTGTGCAGCACTTAAGTTTTCTCTTAATATATGGGCACAGTTCAGTTGCTAAAAAAGCACTTTATGATGAAGGTAGAGGTCATAAAAAATTTGCATTCAAAGCCAAGGTGTAATTAAACTGGAGGATTCTGTGAAATTTACAAATAATGCTGTCTTTGCTGTTCAGTCATGAGTAGTAAAGGAATTTAAATTTATTTTAAAATATTTAAATAAATATTTTTTAAAATATTTATTTTTCCCCCAAATGTCATTGTTTTATACTTTGACTTTAATTGTTTGTGTTCAATCTTTTCATAGTAAACATATTTAACCAGAAAACCAAGAAAAACCCTAAACAAATACCAAACCCCAAATCCTATATATCAGACAAGAATTTTACTCTGGGCATAGAAATAACTTCTCACTATTTTGAGGTCACTATAAGTCACCTTTTTTTTCCATTTTTTTTTTTTTTAAGTGAGGGATTTTAAAAATAAATGTGAAAATCAGGTCTTCATTTTATTTTTTGGTGTTAGGAAAGTCAGAATTGCCAGAAAAGAATTTCAGATCATTCTAACTGCATTGAGAAAAGATCGAACTTGTGTATCTGAAATGTATTTTAGCTATAATAACTTGCCCTAAGCCTTTTGGGTTTTATTTATACTTTCCCCCTGGCTTTTATGAAATTTTACCATTAAATCCCAAAACCATAATTTCTCTGGTAAAAAAATTGTGTATTACAAGAGTACATTCAGTTGACCTTTTGTGAAAAGACTATGATGCTGAGATATTGTTTTGTACAAATTATCTCTGAAAGAATCACTCATACAAAACAGGTTCTAAGAAGAATAGTAAAAATATTTAGTACAAATACTTGTTCTGCATTGTTGTTCATTCGTGTGTCCTTGCTCATTATGACTAAGAAAAAATTTCTCATGGTCCTGTATTGCTAAGAATAAACTTCCCTTCCAAAAATTTGTTTTTTCAATTGACCATTTTAAATTGAAAAAAAAAATGCAGCAGATGAGACTTACATTTAAAATGGGCATCTGAGGAAAAAAATATACTTCATGCACAAAACATGAGGAAAATAACAATTAGTACTAGCTCTACATATGAATTTTGTTATGTTGCTTTATTTTCAGCTGGACAATTTTATATGTTTTTGTACAGAGGCCATCACACAATGTTACCTAGAGGTGTTATGACCTGCCCCTGAAGGGGAAGGTAACACAGGTTCTTGTTAATAGATCTCTTGCTGTAGATTAGAATGAAATGACACTGAATTATTGGTGTTTGTAAATATATGTAAGTACCACAAGTATTATTCTATTTATTTTATTCTATTTATGGTTGCAATAGAAAGCAAGTATGTAGCTAGGTTGATTATTTGTTTTATTTTTCCTATCAAAAAAGAAAGGAATAAAAAGAAAAATGCATGCTGGAAAATAAAATAGAAAATGACAGAAAAATGGAGGTTATTTCTAAGGACAAAATGTTCCTGAATGAAAGTAATAAAGCTATGAAAAGAAGTTAGTTATCTTCAGGACTCAGGAATAGTCTAATATTTACCAAATGGAAATTGTTTCCTATTTGCAGCCATAAGAACTACAAATCAAGGTTTCTCTCAATCTTTATGTTTTTATTTCACTTCTAGAGCAATTGGAGCAGAGGTTTTTACCTCAGTGAAATATTAGGAGTTTCATCAAAAGCTTGAAATTCAGCATTTGTTTTACTGAGTACCAAAATGGTACTTTTTGCTTCTTCATAATAAAAGTTAAGAAACAGTTATTAAGGGGATATTTTTTTAAATAATTAAATCTCCTGTTAATTGAAAAATATTCCTGCGTCTATAATCCTTCTGGAAAAAGCTCATATCTGCTTCCTTCAATATTTGTTGTTCAAGATAAATGATGTAAGCCAGATATAACTAAGCAGAGCTCATATCTTGATTGGGGTCAACATTGTGAAGGAGGCTTTAAACACTAAATCTTACAAAGCCATGGAAATATAGTGGCATACAGCCTCTGGCAGTAGTTGAAAAGTCCAGTGATCCCAACACCCTATGGTATAAAAAGCGGTCTGTGTAATGAGCAGAGTTGCCTCAGTTCAATAGGGAGTGAAATCAGCACCTTGGTACTGGGAGAACATCTCTAATGCCTGTAAATTCTCTATTGCCACATTATTCATTTCCCTCCATAAAAACACTCTTACAGCTGCTTCATTCACTCTGCAGAAAGTCTCTTCTCCAGATGGTGTGGGTGGCCTACCAGAGGATGTTGCCAAATCAGATTCTGTTGCAAGAGGTCCAGGGCTGAGGAAAGCATGAAAGAAAACTCGGTCTCCTCTGAAAATGTGGAACGCCCTTGTGAAGGACACAGAAATTTTATTTATTTTTTTTTTTCAGGGAGTGATTTACTATTCTAGTCTGGAGAATCGAAACACCAGTGAAGGGTTACAGCAGTTAATTTTCTCTTTGCTCTTGTTTCTCAAAGTTTGTGTAACTACTTACTCCCATAGGGTTAGATGAACTAGAGCTGAAGTAGATGGAAATTATCTTGTTTCTTCAGCATCAGTTGGTCTGTGGGGATACAACCTTTATGGCTTCAGTAGAGATATTGAGGGCAATTCTGTGCTAACCTGTAACCTGTGCAATTGCACTGATGCTAACAAGACTGAGCAAGGTGCCTGCTCAGGACGACAGCGATGTCGGCACTCGGTTATGCAATACTTGGGGAGGTTTTTCACTTGCCATCGTGCATACAGCTGGGAAGGCTATTCATTAACAATATTTCTTTCAGAATCCCTCTGAACTCAGGATGTCTCTTCTTTTTGGAGTGGTGGAAAAACAAGTGCGCTATTATTACAGTTGTTGACACTGTCTTTTATGGGCATGAATAGAGATTATTTGGACAGCAGCAGTAAATGATGTGCAGTAAATCCATCAGGCCAAATTGGCAGAGATTATTAACTAAAGAGACAAGAGCGTTTTTCATCTGAAAATAAATGCACACAATGTGGTAGCTATTGTTGTTGTGTGCACGGGGAGAGCCTTTTCATGGTTTTGATCCCTGAACATGAGTGGGGGAGCATTTAATCGCAGGATGCCTTTTACAGAACACACATTTTAAAACAACAAACATTTGTCCTGGTAAAACAAATGACAGTTTCTGTAATTATTTTTTCATGTGCAACTGAATGCTCAAATAAGGAGCTCCTTATTTTCTGCTACAAAACATCCATCTAGTGAATATCTCAGCTCCTAGACTTCAGGTCATAATGTTCTTTAGTATAACATGCAGTGTCCTATAATTTTTTTATTATTATATTGCTAGATTTTGCTAATCTTTGATACAGAGGGGAATGTGCTGCAGCACTGGGACTCACATCCAGACATCTCCTATTACAAAATGAAGGCACCTGATTAAATAGAAAAGAATCTGCCATCAACCAGGTCTAATTATTCATTTAACTGAAAGAGCTGCTGGTTTTCCCTCTTTTTCTAACTTTCTCTGGGTTTGGAACCTGTTTCAAAAAACTTGAAGTTCTGCCTATCACTTGAGAATATATTAATTACATAATTTTTTGAATACTAAGGATAATTTTTTTTTTTTTTTCTGCACTTAAAATAGACAGAGAGGAATAGTTAAATATCACTATTAATGAGGTCAAATGTTCATGATGTACCATTACATCAGTGCAGCAACCTCAGCTTGAACTTGTACCAGCTACACTGGAACAAGACTCTCCTACTAGAAATAAGGAATAATTATCTTTGTAGCTTAGTCATATCTCCAAGTATAGGGAATCACACCACAACAGAGACTTTATTGGAAATATATTTATCTTTTGTCAGTTTTTTGCCGACCAAATTTCTCATTTTGGTCAGTCATGTAGCTACTCTGGCGAAAGATGCAGATTCAGAGCAGGACTGAGAAGTTAACAGTACAGCTGAGGAAAGAATCCCGAGGGAGCAGAGCTGCATCTGATGCACAGAGCTGATCTTTCTGCCAACAGTTTTTCTGCAGGATATAGCAAATTGCCTTCAGGAGATAATTCAAGGGAAAACTTTGTTTAATTATGTTTACAACCCTTAGGTAAATATACATACACATATTATTCATTAGTAAATGACCCAACTCTCATTATAACACACTAACCCTAAGATAAATGGTGGCTCAGGAGTCTTGATGTACTACCTCATTCAGTGACTGCTCTATAAAGCCTCTTTTAATTTTCCCCTGTAACTCAACTTGATAGCAATTCATTCTAAGCAATTTT
The DNA here is from genome assembly GCA_013397245.1 of Thryothorus ludovicianus. Classification (NCBI taxonomy): domain Eukaryota; kingdom Metazoa; phylum Chordata; class Aves; order Passeriformes; family Certhiidae; genus Thryothorus; species Thryothorus ludovicianus. Next base: position 388,157 of record VZTB01012992.1, on the reverse strand, counting down.
CTTCAATCCATTTTCTGTTCTAGGAAACAAGTTTGTATAATGGTGCTCTTGTTCTTTGTGTCATTCAGACACTTGAAAATGTCAATCTACTAATGTTCATTTTTTGTCATTAGATTCTTTTTTCTCTACTGTTTCTAATCACCAAAAATACTTCTTTCATGCAGCTCAACACCTATTTAAGTGCTACTTCTTTTATTCCTTTGGAACAGAAGGAATGAGTGATTAGAAACATGTATTAATTATCCTTGTAGAGATGAGAGGGTAAAACCAAACATAAGCTTTAGAATAGCAGATGGAATTATATTAAGAACTTTTGTCACTCATCCTTCCATTTTAAGCTGCTGTCTAATATTACACTAAATAAAAATTAAGTCATCCAAGGCAAAGTTTTAGATTCTTTCTTAAAATGATACTTGCTTCTAAATTTTTATATTGTATTTTTTAGAAAAACTATGTTAAGGATGTTAAATTTTTTGTGAAGTTCAAAAAGCATCAAGTCATCCTGTGATGTTGGTCATCTCCTAGTAGAAACTCACACAATACACACAGATGTAGACACACAATAAAAATAAATGTCCACTTACTTCTGAACCCAAGATTCCAATAATAATTGGCTTCCTTTCATCTCAACACAGAATAGAAGGGACAGAAAATTATTTCAAATCCAAAACTACGTGAAAGTCGTTTCCAAAGATTAAAAAGTTTCTTAGTTCCACAGCCATCAAGAGTAAATCCTGGGAAAACAGTGTGCAAAAAACCACTCAGTAAAATTCCATTTTTCATTATCTTCCTCAGTAAAAACCCCAATAATTAAACCCACATCAAATAAATATAATATACAAGTCTCCACTGGTCATGAGCAGGAAATTTCAAAGATTTTACTATATTTAGGATATCTGAGGCTGCAAAATGAGAATTATCAGTAAGCTCAGAATATTATGATTTTCATTTCTCTTGGGAGTGTACTACAGGAGGGGTAACCTGTAGTTTCTCCTGCACTGACATGTGCCCAGCCTCCTCAGCTGTGTATAAAATTTATTTTTTCCTCCATTCAAGTCTAAGCACAACTGAATGGAGAATGTAATTAATGTGTCTTCAGATATAAGAGAAGCAGTTAAGCCCACCATTGTGCCTGACTCATTACTCCAGAACTATAATTTCCAGCTAGAAAATGAAAAACAACTCTGAAACAAAAATGTACAAGGCAGGATCCTCGCTTCATATACTGAATTCTCCCTGAAACAGAACTTAGGCACAGTACTATGAAGGCAAACTTATATGAATGAGCTTGATATTAGTACATATGCAAGGTCACCACAGTTGGTTTTGTTTTTTTTTTAATTTATTTTGTCTTTCTTTTAGACAAAGTCAGTAAGTTTTATATCTCCAGAGCTACAGGACACCAGGCTGCTGCTGTCAACACCAGCTGAGGCCTGAAGGTCTCTGGCACAAGGGATGCTCTTGGTTCCTGGCTCTGCACACCAGCTGGCAGTCTGTGGTGCTACCACACACCACCACGGGAAAGCCCAAAGGCACTCTGCTCCTGGCACAGCAAGGTACCTGCAGATCTGCACCCAGCACCCGTTTTCAGCCCCAGCTGACATGCCAGAAATGCTGCAGCTGACAGGTGTTTCCATCATTTCCCTCCTTAGACCTCAGTTTCACATGTTGATTAAGTGCTTCCTTCAAGGTCACATATATTCTGTGTTTCTGACTCTTTATACAGACTGAAAATTTCAGTTTAGTCATCTGACTTTTTGCAGCATAATCCCATTTTACTCAAAATCAGGCTTTGGAATATCTTGTAACTGATCTTTGTTTTCATTTAAGATCAGGTTGTTCATAAGCAAAAAAGACATCCCACATTTAATCCTAGAGAAAAAAATTAACAGATGCAATGAGTTTCTGTTTAAAGATAAACAATTTAATTAATAACTGGTAAGGAACACTTAAGCAGCTGATGTACCTCAGGCTGCTTGTCAAAAGTGGCAACTGTCAGAGACATTACCTACCAAGATGGTCCTTTATGTTATGGAATGCAGTAAAATCTCTTTTTATAAAGAGCATTATAAAACACTTTAACACTCTTCTTCCCTCTTTTTCCTTTATTTTTTATGTTCACTTTTCTTAGAGTAGTTATATCAAGTCTTTTGTATATGAATTTCTGTTGTTTCACAGTCTTTCATCCATTAAGGCATAACAAAACACTTCAATATTTATTTCTTTATTCAGAGGTCACATCCTTCATTTTTTGATTTCCCTTCCTGGAAATTTAAATGCTGGAATTACAATGTTTTATCTGAAAAATAGTATAAGAAGAGTAATGTATTTGTAAAAAAAAAAAATGAGAGCATATGGAGTATAAAAACTGAAAGGGATAAAATGGTGATTTTGTAATTTTTAAATGGGGGGCCATCCTACATATAGGAAATATAGAAATGAAAAAGATGTATTGGTACAAATATTTAATTAAAAATAATCATATGCTGACTATTTAGAATGAAAATATCTAGTAAATCAATTGTTCATAGTGAATTATGTCCATTTATATTACCAGATGCTGTTACTTCTGAAATGTAATGGCCCCATATGTTACCTTAATGAATGTCCCAATTAGTGTGATCTAATTGCTACCTCCCATACTAGGACATTCCTTGAAGTTCTTTGGAAGAATATCACAATCTTAACCTGCACTAATCAAGTTTCCAAAATTAGAACTCCTTTAGAAGTGAGGTTAAAAGAAATAAACCATCACAGAATATCTTTGTCACAGTATTTTTCAGTCCATTTGGAAAGAATTTACCAGCCACAACTTGTTTCCAAGTTCATACAAACTTATCAGGAAAAACCCTACATCTATACCAATCTTTAGAATAAAATTTTTCAGAATTTCTTCAGAAACATTTCCAAAAAACACAGCAAATGTTTCACGGGTACCTATGTGTTTATCGTCTGTTAAGGTTTTGGGACTCAAGATACTTGAGAAGACTTTTTAGTGTCGAAAATAACACAACAAAAAGAAAATTGCACCTGGCATTTTGAATATATGCTGACAAATTTAATAGGTTAAAAGTCAAAGCTGGCATTTCAATCGTTGGTTAGTAGGATGAACTGGAGATGTCATAATACACAATGTCCAAAAATCTTCAGGATGTTGAAAGAGTGAGATGTGGAATAGCTAAACACAAACTAAGTTCCTCAATCAATAAAGAATTCAGCCTGAAGATGTTCTCTTCATTTTCCTCCAATACTTTAAAGATTGATTATTGTGGGGTTTTTTTGGCTCATTTTTTTTCTTTGTAAGTGAAAATCAGCATGGCTCAAATCTCCTCTGTAAGGAGAACTCTATCTCAATCACCTTTTAGTATAATTTTACATTTTAAAATAAGATAATGAGATAATGAGAAAAAACATTATTAATTTTTATGGGGTTGCAAAGCCTGACTAATTTAAAAAGCAATTTATTAATTTTCATTATTACTTTCATATTATTTCATTTTCACTGAAGAGTTTTTTTAAAAAATAATTATTACCTAGGATGTTTTCTATTGGTTAGAATACCTACTTTCCCTTTCTGTGAACTGATAGGAATCCATGAACTGAAATTTTTAAAAAACCTCTAGTCTTTTAAACAACTTTATTGTATTTTTATGTTTTCTTCTGTCCAAGGTTTCTAAGAAAAACAACTTACTTCCTATGCACTTCTTAAATGATCCAATTGAAATTTAGTAGAGTATGTTAATGTGCAGATTTTTAAAGTGAGACAAGTGAGTGGGCTCAGAAAGAGCATATCAGTTTAAAAAGGGAGTAACTTATTCCTTAAGTAGCTCTTCAAAACTGGAAACAAAGAACTCCATGCAATCTTTGTAGAGTTTTTTGTCCTAAAATGTCTGATCTTAGTCTTCTCTAAGGATTTTCAAAAGTCACCCATGAATAAAACAATACTGGAAAGAATCTGAGATAATTTTTAATAATAAGTAACTTGATTGCATTATCTATCTGAGGAAGATTTAATAGATAAGAGAGTGAAAATTGATGTAAACCTTAATGATGCAGAGAAAGTGCCATGTCAGATGGAAATCAACTGATTATTATTGTATGTTAAGAGTAACTAATTGATTCTGTGTATTTTTTTATTCAGTAAATTATATATTCTGGTATAAATCCAAATTTAGTACCCAAAATAGGAACACTTAATTAAAATTTTATGGTAACAGATTTCTGTGTAATATGCATTTTCTGTGTTGGAAGTTCTGAGATGCTTTGGGAGGATGAGGAATGCAGTGGAATACTTTATGCCATGGATCAAACAGTACACTCCTGCAGTTTGTCTTGAAGGACAAACCCATTTTAATCCTTCATATGAGCTAGACCACTGGGAATCACAGACAAAAACCTCTGAACGATCACTTTTATTTGGCAGCTCTTTTATTTGTGTTCTCCAAAGACTCTAGATGTGGACCAAGACCCAACTGCAGGAGCAGCTGTTCATCAAAACCAGAAATACACTGATATTCCTCTTAACTTTTTGTGTAGGTAGAAGGTGAGACATAATGCATAGAATGCACTTGGGGCAATCACGAGAGGCAGTGAGCTCGACATGTCAGTTAAATAACTGATGTGTTATTTTTCACTTTACATCAAGAAACAGAACAATGTTTGAGCCAATATAATCCGATGAACGGTAACGAGGTGCTTTTTTTCCCTTCACATGGGAAGCACAGCCTAGGAGAGGTATGAAAATATAATAGAAACTTAAAAAGTGAAAAAAACTTAAAATGTTCTAATTCTTCAATGAAAGGCAATAGATCCCTAACTAAAGGAGAACAGGGGTCTTGAATGAGAACACATTTCTTATATTTAAAGTAATCAGGCTTCTTTTCTACAAATTCTGAACAAGTATGAGCAGCACAAAACTTTATTTATGGAAGACAAAGGAAAAGGAAGTTGCTAAAAAATCAAAATGGCCTACATAGTCTTAGCTGGAAATGTGAATACTTCTCTATGGAGACTAGTGCAGAATTTATATGTGATTTACATATGAGGACCTACACTGTATAGGAAAGTGCCAAATTGTCTGCAATCTTGACTCACAAATAAATGAGTGAGGAAGGTGGTAATGATGAGAGATTTAGCTGAAAATATTCAGACCTCTGGGGCGAATTTGAGTTGACAGTGAAGTTACAAGACAGAAGTGGCAGATTGTGATTCATCTCCTAGAGGCAGTAGTTGAGATGGGCAGTGGATGAGAAATAAATTTTACAAAGACAAAAAGATCCAGGACAGAACCGAGTGAGAGCCCACAAAACAGCTAAACGGGCAACTGCTGCAATACATTCTGAAGGAATGGTTGCATATAGGAGGAAAAGCTGCAGAAGGCCAAGGAACTGAGGATAAAGTCACTGCAGGCTGAAGAGGATCCAAAATTCTTACACATGCCAGGCATTTTGAACAGTTCGACAGCAAAATGTATAATAAACATGAATACAACACGGAGAAGGTGAGCTGGGAATGTGATGAACATGAAATCTGCATTGACGGATGTGAACCAGGAGAAGTCAACACGAGAATTTCAACAGAGATGTTTTGTACACTGAGCTAGGAAACCCTGAAATCAAGAGCTACCAATGGAGAAGGCAAGAGAAGCAAAAGGATGAAGAGAAGCAAATATAAGGGAATTCACAAGAAAATTGGTGCAGGGAGGACCCTGGAGATGATGCAGAAACAGAACAAGCAACAGCTGGAAGCAGAAAGCTGAATTTATACCAGCTCCCTTTCCCCAGCCCAACTATATCAGCCTCAGTGGGGTTCGTATCTTAATCTCACATGTGCACAGTATTAAATGAAGCTTTCCAAGTGGAAGAAGAAAAAAATTAAAAAAAAAAAGAAAAGAGAAAGGCAACAGGGAAGCAAAATAATAGGGCTACATAAGGATAAACACGCCTGTTTTTTTGCCAGTTTTAAAATTAATGAGATTAGACTAGGAAGCAGCAATTACAAGCCAAATGGCCTAGTATCATCTTTAATATCATTCTTATAGGCAGAGAGTTTAACAACAAATGACTGCAGTTAGATTTAGATATTTAAAATCGTAGCACTTCTATGATTTTTTCTCTCGGTGTGCTAAAAGATAATTTTCTTTTATTTCTTTTGTTCAGAGTGTTCCTTAAATTTACTGCTATTGTTACAGTTTGCCCCTTCAGACACAGATATGTAGATGCATTGGATCCATGGCCAGATCCATGGATCCGATGCATCCACGATAGCATTCCCTTTCCACTGTTACAGCTGAAGGGAGAATGGCCATGATGGAGGAAAATGCTGCTAAAAAAAGCAGTCATCACCTCTTCAGCCTATGCTCACATTTACTGTGTTCAGAGAGTCAGACTGACTCTCTCAACTATGCAGACCTCTGGCAGTCTTGAATCTATTTAAATTTGTTTTCATATTAGTTTTATCAGATGCCATGCTTTATCATGATTATTTCAGTTTTATGCTTTTGCTTAATATGATGGCTTTTTATTTGTAAAGCCTAAGATAAATTTATTTAAAATCTCCACATATGTACACATACACGGGGAAATACTTCACAAAATTTGTCTTGCTGAGTTAATTAAATATTTGTTTGAATTTCTCTCTTAAAGGTTTGCTAACAGACTCTTGGAAAGTTACATACAATTTTATCTTTTTTTTAATCTTGATAAAAGCTTAGCCAAGTTTTATAGCTGCTTTACAATCTCATCTTCTCCCAAGGTCTTTGACATTGAGGGGTGGAAGTGTCACGTATGGATTTATCCTCTCCCCCAAAAAACTATTTCCTCTTATTGTGTATGTTTTCTCCATTCCTCAGGCACCAAAATACATAAGTTGAACTAAATTAATTTCAATTTAATTTAACTAAGGGTGTTTTTACCTGAGATCTTATTTCCTGAAAATTCAGGCTTTGCAGTTCATTCCTGGTGAGATGAGACCAGATATACTGTTTTTAGTTCCCATTACAGAGTTACATGGATTTTAAAGAAGAGTGACCACATCATAAGTGGAATCTTCTTAAATGAGCTGAATCCTCTTGTGAAGTACCAAATTCCCTCTGCTAAGTGTTGTAGCTACTTTATCTCCCCTATACCAGAGCATGGTACAAGTGAAATAAAATTAATAAGCTCACGTTACATGGCATCCATCAGAGATATCTTTGTAGTGTCCATGTCATACTCAGGTCTGCAGTCAGACTGATTAAGAAAATGTAAGGCCCTATCTTCTTCTGGTCAACTGAAATTCTAAAAATGGTGGAAAAATGAAGTAAACCTCAAAATCAATACATCACCTAAATTGCCATGATGTGAAAATACCAAATGCCCAAATACAAGTATGAAATTTATAATGTGTTGGAATTTTGGCACAATGAATAACGGCAGACAGATATTCAAAAACCAAAATGACAAACCCTTCTCAGGCAATTTGCCCTGTACTCCACCAACACCAGTTGCCTCATACCCTTCTACAGGAAATCAAATACTCTGGGACCTCTTCTGTGGCTATACTGGAATTCCTTTATGGGCTAAGACTTCTGGTATCAGTTATATTTTTGTAGTGTTTGTTTATAGGGCATTTTATGAAGTCATAAACCAGGCTATGGGTACTCTGGCAGGCTTGCCAAAAATCACTGTGACAGCTAATGCGCTGCAGTGTGATCCATAATTCACTTCTGGAACAGGTTTAAAATGAGAAGGAAAAAAGTCTCTGTAGCTTAGTAGAATGTTTCCTAAGATTAGAGTTTTATGAGACTAGAAATTTAAATTGTACATATTCTAACTGCTATTTAAGTTTCCAAACCATTAATCAGACGTGATATTCATAATATCCACAAATCATCATTTAGAATAGTTATTTAGAGAAATTTTCTTATTTTGCATTACATTTCAAGTAATTTTTTAATCTTTCCTCCAAAAATCTTCTCCACCAGGTTGAGGTAGTATTAGTTGAAAGTGAAAAATGCCATACTTTCAAGAAACAAGAGTTCTGATTTTATTGTCAAAATAAAATTTGATTTTATTTGAAAATTTGAATATAAAATAATATTGCCTGCTACTGGGGCAGCATTGTTCTAGAGTGGGACTTCAGTGGTGGCATTTATCAAGTGCTCAATGACATAAAAAGACATAAGCCAGAAACACAAGGATGGCTAATTGATTTTCTGTGCTTTTAAGAGGCACCTCTCAAAAAAAATGGCCTACTTGAAGGAATAGATTTCCTTTCTAGAAACCCTGGCCCTTTTGCAGTAAATCCATGAGGACAGAGCTGCAACAAATTAATTTTCAGGATCTTCAAAAAGTGTCAGTTGCATGTACGAAATTCAGGGGAGATCATTATTACAAATTCTACAAATTAGGTCTTCAATCACTTTTCAATGCTGTTCATCATGAGAGGTGGGTTGGATACAGAGCAACAGCACCTGGCTGGTGTGCCCGTGTCTGTAACACAGTGAGGCTCCATCTGACTCGGAGGTCCAATCACAGCTTGGCAACCATACTAAAAAAATTGAAAGATAAGAGAAGGTAATGCACACACTCTCAAAGAAAGCAACTAAGAAGAGGAATATAATTGAATCTGTTGATATCGTACTGCACAGTGCTGTGGTAGCAGAAGGTTCACTGAATTCTCCTTTGAACAGAGTACACATTGATGTTTGCAGCTGATGCAGGTAGGGAACTTCTAAGACTTATCTGAGAGACAGCAGGAACTTGGGTTTGCAGTGATCTTCCTCCACCACCATCACCTTCTGTTCATTTTATTAATTAAAAGCCTGAATCCCAGCCTCCATCAGGACTAAAGAGATGAGTCAGAGTACCCTGGGTGCTCCCACATGGTTACAAATATCAGCCAATCACAGAGGAAAAAACACCTTAGAAAATCCCAAGCTTTCCTCATTTAGCTGGATTATGAATGCATGATAACAGAAATAGAACCATGGAATTACAGAAACACATTTGGATTGGAAAGGAGTGTAAAAGTCATCTAGTTCCAACTACCTTATCATGGACAGGTGCCTTCCACCACACCAGGTTGCTCAAAGCCCCATTCAGCCTGCCCTTGAACATTTTTAAGGATGGGGCATTGTCCTGGTTTAGGGTAAATTTGGGAGAAAACCTCCAAACAGGTTCCTCTAAAAAACAAATTTAAGTGACCCCTGCCTTAACTGATTCAGGAAAAGGATTTCCTCAGAGAAAAGTGGAAAAACTGTTTATTCAACAGGCAAAGCACTCCCCAGCACAACAAATGAACAACACTAAACAACAAAACCTCTCGCCGCTCGGCAGAGATGCCAAATTCAGAAAGTCTCTCCTGTGGGCTGTAGCTTGGCTCACTCAGTTGCTGTCAGTCCCTCTGGTGCCAGGCCCAGGTGTGAGTTCTTGGTGCTTTTTTGAGTTTTTAGTCCAGAGCAGGTTCCAACAGTTCCAATAAAAAGGAAAGAAAAACCACAGTCTGGAGAACTTCTCTGCTTTAGCTAGTGAAAAGCTAACAAAAAGCAAAGAACTCTCTCTCGCCATCCACACTGCAGACAACACAGGCCGTGTGTGTAGGAAAGCTGAAAACTCTGATCTTTATGTTTTGAAAACAACCGCCCCGGATATTCCACTGCTTCTCCTTCTCCCGCCTTCACTCTCAGATTCAGTTTCAAAGGTGCAAAACTTATTTCTGAGCTAAACAGATGAATGGGGATACAATTCAGCCTCATCCCAGGACAGGCACAACATCTCTGGGCAACCTGTTCCAGTGCCTCACCACTCTCTGTAAAGAACTTCTTCCCAATATCTAACTCAAAACCACATTCTTTCAGTTTAAAGCTATTCTTTGTGTCCTATTGTTATCTGTCCAGATAAAAAGTCTCTCTCCAGCTCTTGTAAGCCCCTTGCCACTATAAGGGCTCCCCAGAGCCTTATCTTCTCTAGTTGAACATCCCCAACTCTCTCGTCCTGTGTTCATTGGAGAGCTGCTTAGGCCTTATGATCATCTCCATGGCCTTCCCCCAGACTCATTCCAGCAGCACAGTGGCATGTGAAAAGGCAGAAGCTGTTATTTGGCTTAGAGCGGCCCAGGATAAGGCTTTGACTTGTGCGTACATTCTTTTCACTCATCTGCAGGTGGCAATTTAATGAAAATACTGCTGAGAGGACTTCTAGGCAGTCAAACCACACATCCTCCCTGTCTGTTCAACAACTCTGAGTGGGTTTCTCATCTGCAAAGCCATCAGGGGCCTTGCTGCAGCTCGAGGCAGAGGTTTCTGCACAGTGGTGACACCAAAAGGCATTACTAAGACCTGGACATGCAGTTTTCCTTAGCAGGAAATGTATGCATTTGTTACTGTGCCCCGCATCTGTGAAAGCCATAGAGTAGAGATAAAAGGGATTTGATAGTTGAAAAGAATGGCTTTCCATGAGTGCCAGGATGAGGACATTATTGGATTGCTATAGTTCTCATAAATAATTGAGCATTCTAAATTCCCTTGTTAATGGTTAAGAAGTCACATTGCACTAAGTACACCTGCAGTTACCACCAACCAGTTACAGGCACAGCATGTCAGAAGGTCTGGGCTCAGGAGATGTGCATATCAACTCAAATTTCAGAGTTAACACCAGTGGCTTATGGGCTAATTCATATATGAGGTGGTAGACAAAGAAATCTCAGTTGTCCTTAGATACTGCACAGGAAAGATGTACTGAACTCATGCTACTGATGAAGGCTTTCACACCGGGTGGGGTAATGTAGAAGAATAATTTTCTCACATTGTTACTTTCAAATGGTATAAATCAGAGGAAACTCATATCAAGAAGGACATATATTGTTATGTCCATGGTGAATGGAAGATCCAGACCATGTCCAGCAATGATGTCAGTCTGAAATTACCTGTCAGACTGAGTTATCAATAGCCTGCAAATCAGTAAGCCATTAAAAAATTTCATTGCACTGCAGAGAAAAAAAGCTATATAAAAGGTCCTGTTGTTTGGCTCCGGTTTGAAAAGAAATATGAAGAAAAAATAAAACTGAGGAAGCTACTTAAATTCAGTTTATATAAAACATGCATAGACAATGAAAATTTAAGTGAGGTCTTAAACAGCATCAGCTCTTCTCCCTTCATTACAGAGGAAGGAACTGACACAGAAGTGAATTGTATTTAATGTAGCCATATACTCTTTAAAGACAAGTGTAATGCCCTAAAGGCCCTTACAAAGACTCTGAAAATCTTTTGGGAAAGCAGGTGTAATTCTCATAAAAATGTTATTAGGCTTTTTTACTAAAAGAAAAAATATAAACATTTTGGTGTCTTATAAAATGATCTGAAAATCAAATCCATTACTTGCCATGTCCATATTTTCTTGCTGTTTCTTTTGACATATTTCATTTTTAAATTCTAGGTTCTGTGTATAGTTGGGGTTTTGAAGACTCAAGCACCTAGCACTCAGATCTCTAAAAGTAGAAATTCAGGATTTTGAGTGATAAGCATACTTTCTTTCATTAAGATATATTATGCTCCCTTATATTTTCTTTTCTATTATTCCTTTTCTTCATGCACGAGCTCTTGTAAAGAAAATATTTGATCAGGATAAGAATAACTTAATTTTAGACTTCACAGCTTAAAAAAAAAAATAAAAGGAGGAACTCAATACATTCATCTAATTCATATCACATAATACCCTCCCTTGAAGAACTGCTTTAATGTAGATTTCTGCCAACTTCACCATTGAAAACCTACTTTTAAATTCCCGTCAGGTGCTTTCTGCTTGAAGGGCTCCAGTGTGTGGGTGGCTGTTTTTTCTTGTATGTGCTATGATGAGTCTCCTCCTCAGAGAGCTGGGGGAGGAGGGAGGAGGGAGTGTTTTTCCTCCTTTCGTTTCACACCACATTTGTAAAATGAGAGACAAAATGTCCTACCATCTGAAAAAAACTCTCCTGGAAAATTTTAATGTTCCAGAAAAAAGCCTTATCAATCTAGTTTATGTGCTGGCAATTAATATCATACTACTAATCTGCTATTAATGCCTTGGTAATTTGGATTATTGTGTAAAAATCTCTAATCTGTATCTGTTTATGTTTCCTTCTTCTAGATGAGATGAAAGAAGGCAATTTGATCTTATCTACCTGGAAGTCATGATGCAATATCCCTTGACTTTGGGTCTAAATGGGATGGAAAATTTAAAGAACCTATTGACAAACATAAGGGTTGTAAAATCAGATCACACACAGTTTTCTAAGTAATACATGTAATAAAGTGTTGTTGCCTTTTTATTTACTTTATTTTATCTTCAGAACAGATTAAATGTCGTGGTAGCATGCTGTGTAAATTCCACATGGCAGAAGTTTCTGTAATAACGTACCCTTTAAGGGAAGCAATCTTTCTCTATGAGTGTGCAATGGAAAATATGCAACTGTAAATTTTTTATATATTTTCCTTGCAAGCCAAGGGACATCCCAGCCCCAGTTCAAGTTCATGAGCAGTTTGCACACTGAGGCTCTGAGTGGGGAGTCACATCAGGGTCTCCCAGCAGGAACAAGGGGTCAGTTTCAGGAACAGCCCTGTGCTCCCTTTGCACTGAATACGGTTACAAAGTGCCTCAGTCTGCCACTGCTCTTCGCCAGGTGATTGTGCTTTTTTTGATCAGTCATTAATCACAGAGCCCAACACTTTTAACTTGCTTCATGCCTAATGCTTGCTGCAAGAATTAAGCTTGTTGCATGATGGGGGATAAAAGCCATTACTACTACTATCCCCTTAATGACATTTTCTTCTGGTTTTCTCAATAGTAGAGCAAGCTCTGTGACATGTACTCATATCACAGTAAATGTATAACATTATTATTCCCTGTGCGGTTACATCTTAAGTTTCAAGCTAGCAAGTTAATGGTGTAGAAGGGAAATGAGTCTCAAAAAAGACAAACTTAGAAAGGTGAAAATCACATATTTTTTCAGCTCTGGTTCAGAAACTGAAACCATGTTAATCATCCCGTGTAACTGTGCTCCTACCTTTACCTCTGCTGATTCTGAACAGTGGGTACTTGTTCATCAAAAGATGCTGTTGAGAATTGCCTGGGTGTGAAGAGCTGTCAGCACAGCAGAGGGTAAACACGCAGTTCCCTTCTGCTTGTAAATGACTCAGAGGTGGATTTTGGGTCATAATTTTTAAAAAAAAGGGAGTCTTGAGTGTCACCATAGGTAACCTACTGCTGCTATCAAAGGAAAGTCTATGTGGGTCAGCTTAACTAAGTCTTCTTCCTTCTTCATTTCACCCCATTGCTCTTTTTGTCTGACTGGCTCTTTCTCTGGGAAACTCCCAGCTAGAGGGCTTGGCACTGCCTGCAGCTTCTTATTTATCCCCCTTTCCCATATCTGAGCTCCCTCCTGGTTTCACCAAGCACCATGTACTCTCAGCCAGGCCTTTTTTATATTTTACTGGGCAATTTGCTGTTTGTTTGTGGCATGCTTTTGAATGCCTAGGCTGTTCATGAAAATAACGAGAAACAGCCGTTCCTCATTGTCTCTGTTCCCTAATCAGCCCTGAAAAGACGCTGAAAATCTCGTGGGTTAGCTCCAAGAAGCTGGGCCAGCAATGTGTGCACTTTCTTATAGTTGGCTCGAGAGCTGGAGACATTCTCCTCCTAATTAAGGAACGTAAACTCTGCTGCCTTATTTACAGCAAGATGCAAACTATAAAGACCTAAGCACCTACATACTGATATAGCTGTGCACACCTGAGGGAATGCATTTATCTCATTGGATAGAGAAGGGAAAAAATCATACCCTCTGACAAAATGTGCCTGTGCATAATCCTTCTGTAAATGAAGCCTCAGGCTCATTCTTCCCAAACAGCTGCCCCTGGCTCTCTCTGCTTGATGCAAACTGCAGCCTGTCAGTGCAAGGATTGGGCTCCCCTAGATATCACCCACAAAGCCTGAGAGTGCTGGTGGATGCATATACAGGCCCAGGTGACCTGAGGATGGTGATTCCTAAGTTAAGCCAAGACGAAAACATGGAGACTTTTGAGCTATGCTGCTTCCCAGTGCTAGGGAGTGGGGCTAATAAGGCAGAGAGCAATGAGACAGATATTAGCAATTCTGTCTTGAAGTGAGCCTAAGGGACTCACTGGAGCAGATAAAATTTTAGGTGTTTCATCCTGCTGTATGGAGGCTGCAGTTAGGGATGTTGCAGGGGCTCAGATTCAGCCATGCAGTGCTGTAGTCCTTCAGTGCGGGCCACCAGGCCCACAGGGGAGTACTCATCCCACACACCCCCTTTCACTGCAGGACAGAAGCTGCCTGGCATGGGCACAACCAGACTCAGGTGGCATCTGGACCTGGCCCTAGCTCAAAGCTCAGTAGGGAAACCCCCCACCCCATGCAGAGGATATGTTCAAGGACAATTTTCCCTGGAGTAAATGCCACGAAGGTGTGCTTGGAGAAACCAAGTGCTTCCTTGTGCAGATGCTGCGGGAGCTGCAGCACCTTCTTGGAGTGCTGGGGTACACTGAAAGCTTTGGTGCTCTCCGGCACTGCAGTTTAACAAAAAAGCACATGGCAGCCTGCTGGTTTTGTGTCTCCCCAGGCACTGAGAGCTGCATGGGACAGATCAAGGGAACCTGACCACCAAGGGAACTTCATTCCCTCTCATTCCACAGCTAGGATGCCTGGGACAGCTCAAAGGATGCACAAGGGATGATACCTTGGCAGGGTCTGCTCCCACACAACAGCTGTGTTCCACATAGGCCAGCAGATATCAAACGAGGACAAGAGCCTCCTTCCTTTCTAGTAGCTGAAGGACTTGATCACATCCAGATATTTCAGCACACCAGGGGATTGCACCCATGGGATGGTACCAAACCTGATTTTAACTGATGTTTGCCTCTGTGGCACTGACACTCTGGGAAGGGTATTTCATTGCTTCTTCCTAGTTAGAAAGGTGTCTGACAATCCTCTGCCAGGGATTTTAACACTTACCTCTCCCAATATGAGTTTTAACAGCTCTTACATTGCAATATTGTTGCTGTAATAGCATGGTGGTGTACCTCAATATGTTTTGAGAGGTGTCCGAAAAGTGGGTTATGTGGTTAACGGCATTTTTAGAAGTGTTTTCTTCAGCTACTTTCAATTGATGATACAATCTTTCTCTTACAAAACAAAAATTATTCTCCCCTCTTCCTCTCTCATTTTCTGAATAGCCTGTTCAGAGGAAGTGCATGTAGAGCTCTCATGCACCTCACCAGAGGATTATCCCAAAGTAGGGATTATCAGTGTTTTGGGATTAATGATAACAGTGAGAAACCCTCTAAGCACCAACCTTTATAAAACAAATCTGGCATATCGCAAGAGGTGTTCTTGCCGGAAGAATTAATGATGTCTCACTGTGAAAAAAATCAAAATGGCCATTCTTAATGCAGCAGGACTATGAAGGCAAAGGAGGGCAGCGACAGCAGAATCTGGCACACAGAGATATGCACAGAAGTGGGCTCTTTGGCATTTCTCAAACTGAATTTTAGGAAGTTTTATCGACCTTCTTTGTTATTGCTTTTCAGGAGGATCTAGGATGATCTTCACGATAAAGCAAAGTTTCATATGGAGACATAATGTAGAGCAATAAATGGGTTTCTCACCAGGCTATTTGACCCTTTTTGAATGTAGAAACAGTTTTAAAATATATATTCCCTACTGCATTGAAGTCATCTAGTTCAGTATATTACTCACATAACTGGTTTTGAACATACCCTCACAATGAATCTCCAAAGAGATATTTATTTGAATATGTGACTTCCTAGCTCAGTGTTATTTCTGGAAATATGCTTAGCACATTTAATGTTTATCTCAGTAAAAAATATCTTCTATATTTCAAGGCAATTCATAGATACTTTATGCAGCTGTAGTTCTTATTTTAAAGAACTATTTCACTTGATGCTTCAAATATTAAGAATTATGCTAATAGATAGCCATGAAAATGAAACTTGTTACAGGGACTGGGTAGGTCAGCTTAAGCGTGACAATGACAGAAATTCATTTTCTCCTCTGAGAGCTCTAGACCTGACCACCATCCAACATGGGAGACTCATTGGTGGATGTTAGATATGATTACGCACAGCAGATTCTATATTACTGTGTGAGTAAGAGAGCTGTGGCACCAGTCAGGGTTTAGTAGTTCCTCAATTTGGTCCTACCTTGAAAAGCATAATTAAAACAGAAAGCTGACATATAGTCTTGCTAGAGGGGTCTCCCAGGTGAGTTGAGTTTCTGGTTTCTTCTGCATCATTTCTCCATCTTTTCCAACTTGGCAGGGTAGAGCCAGGCCTGCATTTTCACTATCAATTGCATATAGCCATTCTTTTATGTGAAAGGGCACAGAGAGCAGGTGAATCAACCATCCCCATATTTTACAAAGCTCAGGTCAAACAAATTCCCTTGCTCTTGGGGTATTCCCAGCCTAACAAAGAAACAGATGTGGCATAGTCCAGGCTTCAGATCTTCTTTTTTGCCTTAAATACAAGTAGGGCTTATATAAACCAGATTTATTTTATGCATTTGTATCGATATCTATATATCTATCTACAACTAAATAGATAGATGCATATTTACATATATATATATTTGTGTGTCTATCTATCTATCTATCTATCTATCTATCTATCTATCTATCTATCTATCTATCTATCTATCTATCATCCATCCATCCATCCATCCATCCATCCATCCATCCATCCATCCATCCATGTTTCTCCTTCTGAATTCCTCTTCCCCTGCAGTATAACATGCAGAGAGCAGAGGAACTGCTAAATAGCTGTTCCTGGTTTGAAATAAGTGTTCAAATACCATGGGTCAAATTAAAAATTAGGTAAGATTTTATTTCCCCTTGGAAGAGACAGAATATCTACCCTGGTATGAAACATATATCAAGGTACAAATTGCATGTTGACCACCTGGACTGGTAATACAAGAATTCCTGCTGAAAGTCCAATTTATAAAGTTGTTACTTCAGCCCTGGGTGATTTCATTGCCACAATGATCCTTAACTGAACCATGCTCTGGATATCTGCCATTTTCTGACTGGTTCCCCTTTTCTACAGTAAGAGATCTTTGGAGTAAAGTTTATTGAGCAGCCATTTAGATTAAAAACAAGTTAGGACTAAATGTCTGTGTATGCCCAGAACTTATGCTTGTATATACTTGTAGATTCCACAAATAAGTCTGCCACTTAGTGTGTGTAAATGTAAATATATAAAACATATGTTTAGGTACACCTTGAGAAGAAAAATTCTAAAAATGGTGTAAGAAGAGTGAAAGAGGAAAGGAAGTTGTTAGCCAGGAATCACAAGATTTCATGCTCCCTCAGAGTGAATGTGTTCCTTGTGAAATATTTAAGGCTAACAGAGTAGTTACAAATCTGCAGTATATTTAGCATTACAACAAATGAGATTTATGGCTATAAATCAGTGCTCTTTAAATGCAGCCTTATTTCTAACAGGTCTCACACATCCTTTCCCTGAATCATCTCAGAACATATTCGAAAAGCTGGCATATTCTAATTAGCTAGAATCGACCACTGGAAGATATTTCAATTTTGGTGGAATGTCTCAAGCCAAAAATGTCAGAGGAAGGGATCTAATAAATTTATATTAGTTGGAGTATAGACTAAGTTTTATTTAAAAGCTCTTTTACACAGCAATAGACTGAATATTTCATTATCTGGAACCTCATGCTGAACCTAGGCAGATTTCCCGAAACATTATCTTAATGCTTGCACAAATGTAATTACTACTAAATCAATATTTTGTATTCAAGCCTAATTACAGTACATGAATTAGAATACTCCTAAAGAGATGTGTAGTTGGCTGCTTAGTAGACTTTAGCTGGCTGATATTTAAACTGACAAAGTATCTCAGCTTTGGCTGCCCCACTGTGAGTACACAGTGTTAGAATCAAATTTTGCTGGCCTTGACAATTGTCACACATATAGTGCGTCTGCAAAGAGCTACTGTCTTGCAAAGCCAAAAGAGGTTCTCAAGGAAAACACGACTCCTCTTTTTCAGATGACATTCACACTTCTGAAAGGCAGAGTTTTCTCCACAATATTGCAGATGAGGATTTAGAACAGCACTTTGATTAAGAGATGACGTCAGTGGCAAACAAATGAACTGAGGTGTTTTAAGGACTCCTTGCTTTGACATGCTCCCTGTTCTGAGTTATTTGTTCCTCTCAGTGGTCATCGTAATGTCCCAGTTCTGGGATCCCAGATCTGAACTGTCAGAGAGGAAAATGCAAATTGGAAAGGTCATGTACTCATCTAATTTCTGAGTAGTTTGTCATCAAAGGGCTACAAGTTCAGTGTTGTACAGAAAAATATATTGCCTTAAGAACCACACCCAAATTATTCTCTCCTACAGCTTCCAACACAACAGCCAGCAGATGTGTCACTTTCCTATCCCAAGTCCTGAAGAGTGAGTAAAAAATACGTATTTTCTGGCCTAGTAATCAGACTTCATCACAGCCAATAATTCCACTGTGTACTATTTCCCCACTGTTTATCAGCAATCTTCTCAATGTGCACAGCTCCTGCAGGATCTTTCTCCTGATATAGAATATTCCTCTCAGAGTTTACTCCGATGATGTGCAATGAGCATTCGTACAAAGTAACTACAGCTGCAATTTGTGAACCCATTTGTTTTTTCCACAGAACCCAAATGTGTAAGGTCTTCTAAAGGTGCTGTCTCCAAACATCAGAATGGGAACATGGATGTTCCTGGTGAACCCATGCAAACTCACTGTCTTCTGCAGACTTTTAGTGAAATGATAGTGAAAGAGATGGAGAACTGGAAGGCATTGAGGTTTCATTGCTATTCTTTGCATCCATGTAAAAATATGGAGAAATATGAGGTACCCGACATGTATTAAGTGTGTTCACCAGAATTTCATCAAGAACAGGATTTAAGAAGATCTAAGAAATGAAGTTGTTTTCATTATTATTGAACAAGAATGGAGAAATGGCACTATCTGTGTAACAATCTGACACTGCTTTGAAAACAATGAGAAACTAATGTGTATTGTATACAATATACAATAGAAGTGCAATACTGACCTTGAAAATGACCTTGTTCTGTCCAGTGAAACACTAAATAAAAGACTAAGGCACCTCAAGGGAAGAGGTTTAAGAGGCAATTGAGTCATAATCCTTTTGTTCTATATGAAAGAAATATATCTCATTTCAGCAGACCTTTCAATCTAGCCAATTTGGCCTATACAAGAGGCACTTGAATGCTTGAGAAAGGATTAGATTGCATTTTTTAAGATTATGGTTTTGAAATGAAATTACAAACTTCCAGAAGAGATTACGAAGGAATGTGCTAAGTTTCTGCTGAGCTGGCTCAATATGGAAACCTCCAAAGGTGGCTTCCTGGCATGCAGGTCAACAGTAAGCAATCAAAAGCTCCTTTTCACTTGAGAGCTATGTTCCTATGATCTACCACCCTTCTGGTCTGAGAGATATATCTTTTTAGTACAAGTACAGAGGACAGTTTCTTTCTGGTTTTGGACTCCAAAATCAGTGCCAAATCTAACCTCTCTTTAAAGTTATATCTCATGAGGTACACCAGGAAATGCGGATGAAACCGTGATTATTTCAACGATTATTTCAACCGTGATTATTTCCTTGTTTTTTTGTTTTGGGGTGTGTGTGTGTAGGGGAGAGGGGATTTCAGTTGGATGTTTTTGTGGTTTTGCCTCTTTTATTTTGTTTTTTTTTCTTTCTGACTCCAGGAGTGGTAAGCTCCTTCCTGTTTTGTTGGGTGAGTAAATACTCTCACATTAAAATTTTTTCTACTTTCTCTCACTCTTGACTGATTCATATCCATTACGGAAGAAATTTAAAATATATATTAATTTGCTAAATCTCAGTTATCTAACATTCAGTGGTCTATTTCTATACTTTTCTGACTTGGTTATGAATCACAAAATGAAACACATGCACTGGGTATAATTTTTGCCAAAGTATTTGATATAATTTTATACCTCTCACTAAACATGCCCTCAGGACAAAGATGAATATTTAATCTAAAATAGCTAGCTTATTCCTCTAGAAAAACTAGTGCATATAGAGTACTACAGGATATCAGGTCTTTATTTTTTACTTCATGGATTAGAAGCACTACTTGACAATTTTTCTTGCATATGCTTTTAGAGATGAACTCCTATCCTGAGCTCTATTGGTGTGTTTAAAAACTGGTCCAGCCTGTGTCATAAAGCAAAACAAAACTCCACAGAATCCTTACGTAAAAAACCATCATTGTTAAAATCTATTCAGTGCACATCCAGTGTAGCCTGAAGCATCGTTTCTTCAAAAAAACACTGATTCTGCTCATTCTGCAGTGAATAGCAGAACAGATTGGCAGCAAGAGCCTCTGGGTCCGCCCTGCAGAGCTTTCAAAATCATGTCTTTCTTGGCAATAGTATAATGAGACATCTAAGCTTCTCTTTGCCAGCTTAATATTTTTGGCAGGAACAACCACATTTAGCATAAAATACCAGTAATCAAGGTTGAGCAGCTTGGGTTTTTACATATTTCCCCTCTTCCTATTAAAAAAATAAATCAGAAGCCAGTGATCAGAGACCTTAAAAATTTCTGCAATGCCAGCTCACATGTCTTGGCACAGGCTATTCTGTTTAAGATCATTACCATTAGACCTTCCTATTCTGCAAGTTTTATCTTCACCACATCAAATGAACATTGACTTTGGAGAGAATAAGAAAACCAGACTGTGACTCCCTACCAAGGTTATCCTCATGGACATCAGTACTAATGGAGAGGTTGCTCACACCTCATTTGTAACTTATCCAGTCAACTCAAGGTAATTTGAAAGAACTTATCAAGAAAATCTCTCAGCTAGATCAGTGAAAGTGTCTACATCTAAGATAGAATGCTTCAGCACTTTTCAGCACTTAGTACTCACTATTACCCACTCCTAGGAGCTGTCCAGGTTTGTGAAGCATCTTTCACGGGGAACTTCAACATCTGGTGTGGCACATAGCACAAAGCATGTAAATCTGAGTTAACCTGAGCTTCAAAACGGCCAGCTTGAATCTGTAATCATTTACATCCTCTCAGTGTGAGTCCAAGTACCCTTCTCAGATTACCATCACCAAGTCCAGCCACTTAAGAAACATTGGCAACCGCAGTGTAGTTTTGCCCCCTTAGGGAAACCTTCTCATTCCTCCCTCCCCTTGGGAACCCTTCCTTAGGTTACACCTTCTGCATGGCTATGGCACTTTGGTGTACACCTATCCTGTCCCGGCAGCTTGTGTTAGAAATCAAGGCTGATCCACACTTAAACTCTTCAAAGTCACCACCTTTCAGAGCTGCCTAAATACGTACACAAAGCAAAGTCTGGTCATGCTGCATCTCTACTGTCTGTCAGGAAGGAGATGCAGGTCCAAGATACCTTCTGAACAAAGCCTAGGTTTTGTTTCAGAGGGAGTTCTTTGGCTTGTAGACAAAAATCAAAAATGTGTGTAGGGGCTGGGCAATGAGACAATAAGAGCTCCAGAGAATAATCCAAATTGATGAGATATGTGCCCCTATAGCATGTTCCCATGGAGTCAACTCTCTGGTGGGAAAAGCTGAAGCCTGACTGTACAAGATGGCAAAAAAACTTGGATTCCAGTTCTTTTGCTGACTACATTAAAGTTTTCTGTCCTGTCCTTAGAGCCACTGGAACTGGAGTGAGGCTAGCTTTGTTTCAGTGTCAGTCACCAATCCTCCTGCACTTCCCTAGTGGCTGTTTAGCTGGTTCTTGCTAAACAGAGCTGGTTTTCCAGGAGACATTTAATTTCTGAAACCATGCAATTAACACTAGTGATGAAAGTTTCACCTGCAGGGTAGAAAAGGGATTTTTCACAAAAAAATCTAGTTTGGACAAGAGATTTTGTTTAGTTGTAATTTTTTTCTTTTTTTTGCTTGTTTTAGTTTTGGTTTATTAAATCACTTCCAATCATGGAGATAGGGGATAAAAGGGCACCATGTGCCTTTCTTTTTTTCTGCAAAAAAGCTGATACAGACACCTAAATCCAGGAGATCACACAGGACTATGGATATGGATGAGAACAAAATGCATCTCTGCAGCCAGACCATGTAGGAGTGTTCAGCAAAGGGACCTCCTGGGCTGCTGACTCCCAGTCATTGACTTTTACACAGAAAAATGCATTTTCATGCTAATAGAATGATGTAAACGAATGTTTCTGAATGCTTGAACACTAGCCTTAGGTGATCATCTAAAAGAGGTACCAGTGGTCCTCTGAGGGGTTGTTTCCTGTAAAAATGGCTGTTCCAAAGCCACTTTAGCAATATCTGTGCAAGGTGCAGCCTTCTGACCTGACTGCCAAGAGGATCTGCTGTCCTGAAGATAGAAAGGTTCACAATTTACCCTAAATTTATGCCTTGACAATTTTCTTGTTCTGCTTGTTCTGCTACCAGCTTTTTTTTTTTTTTTTTTTTTTTAAAGCAGCTTTTCTCCTTGGGAAGAAGATCTTCTCCCAGTTGCAGTCGTCACATACAACACCAACTTTCATTTTTTTGTATGAAAGCAGCTTGGGTTTTTTTAGTTTTCTCCCACATGGTAGATTATGAGCTTCTCAGTTCAGAAAAAGGAATTAATGAGCAACTTCTAACTACGTTTCATAGTATAAGAATGAAGAGACAGGAAAAGAAATTAAGAGATAACAGGCTTAAGGCAAAAAAAAAAAAAAAAAAAAAGGTGATTCTTAACACAGTGTTGAGTTCAGCCATGACAATTCCTGCCACAGGATATTGTGGCTGCCAAAGTTGAGATGAGTTCAAAGTGATTAGATAAATTGCTAGAAAGGATATGAAATGCAAAGATATCATCCGTGTCTGAGGGAGTCCCTGATCCACAAACTGCTGGAGGCCACACCACGACCACAGCAAAACCCACTGTAGATGTAATCTTCAGGCTTTGCAGGGCATTCACTATTGGACAGTGTTGGAAGAAAAAACAATGACTTTGATCTGCTGCTGTCCTAATTTTGCTTTTCTAAGTGCCTTTCCTTTTATGCTGTTCAGACTTATTCCCAATCCACAAGCACATCCAGTTCTTTCACTGTCTCATTTTTATCTTAACCTCAGATCATCAACTTAATTTCACCAGGCATTTTCCACTCCTTGTATCAGGGTCACTATTTGTCTATAAAAATAGAACTGACTCTAATATTGATCACTGAAAAATGCAGTTTTGGGCTTACTCTTCCAGTGTAAAATTTCCTTAGGTTATGCCATGTCCTTTATCCAAATTCCTGATTACCAAACAGCTCCTTTGCTTCAGGGAGGAAACCTTCTGCAATTTATTCACCCAACTTCTTGTCAAAGCAGAACTAAAATATGCATTGTCTTAATGAGTTACAACTAAACTGACATTAATGAACAATCCTACATCTTTATGTTTGATATTTATATATTTATACATGAACACAAAAATTGATCTTTCATATCTTTTGGAAAATCTACTGCAGGTTAATTTTTCTTAAACTGTTCATAAGTTCTGACTCTTTCTGATCTCTCTTGAAACTTCTTCAGTTAAGCAGTCTCATTACTTCATGTGTTTCTGGTGATCTCCACTAATTTCAGATGTCTCTCCTAGCGTGAGTATTCCAGCAGTGCAGACTGAAGCAAAGACTTCTAATAAAAATCTCTGCCAGATGTAACTTCTTTACCCAAAGACATCTTGTGATCTCTTCTAAATTCAAGACTTCACTCCTGCAACTCTAATTAGTTCCCACAGGTGACATCCACACTGTAACAAAGTGCCCCCAAATACTCCTGTGTACTCAAGGTAATGAACATGCAATATTCCCTGCTCATGACAGTGAACTTTCCTAGACACCAAAATGTTGTGACAACTTACAAAATGCCAAATGCTGGGAATCATCCTGGGGACATCCCTAAACTGTCCCCAGGAACTGCGTGGGAACATCCTTGGTTGGCACCAGCCAACAGCTCACCAGGGATGGCTGTAGCAGTTTAATGGGATTGATGACGAGTCTGGAGCTTGGGAACACGCCAGACACTGCTGGTTATGTGTGAGTTTAGAGCCAGCCTGGCTGTGTCACAGTTTGAAAGAGAGATCCTTAACTATAAGGCTACTTTTGTTTATTCTAACACTAAATTTATACTGCATCAACTCACCATCATCCAGTACAAGGTCATTTTCTACAAGCTAGTACTCTCAGAGCTTTCATTACAGAAATTTTTGCAAGGCAATAATCATCTAATGGTGATCCAATGATCCTGGAAACGCCCTATGGGTTTAAGGTGTTTTAACACTAATCTGGTCATTTTTTGTTCCAAAGGATAGCACTTTAGTATCCTGGACTTATTTTAGCCTTTGTGCATTTGAAGCCTTTTTCTTCTGTCTCATTTCACTGTGATTGTGAAAAATAAACTCGGCTGATGTCCCAGAAGACTGGTATGCTGCCAGTCATTAGTGGCATAGATAGTCCTGTAAGTAGGATATCTTAAACATCTTTATGCCAGTTTAATGTTTTCCTTTGTAAAAATCTTTTGATGAGACTTGGAAATCACCAGGGAACTCTCAATTGACAAAGGCATGTAGAGTAAAAATCTGATAAAATGCCTATAAGAGATTTTCCTGTTTAATACTAGGCACATCAAACATTCAAAAAAAAAGATCATTCATAGCAAAAACTATGCAGAATGCTTTCACCAACCTGATCTGCTTTTATCGGCCATGTCTGGTGTTTGAAGTGAGATGGTGATGTTTTTTCATTATTTTTTTCCCAGCACCAGAAAATGGATGATTGTCTTTTCTATTTTTTTTTCAGGAAAGGAGTGAAATGAAGAAATGGATAGACAGGAGGGTACAGAAAAAGCTACAGTTTCCAATGGCTCACTGTTATCACTCCTACATATCAGTGTTTACACTTTGGGAAAAGTAATGGCCCAGCCCCAATCCTAGAACAGCTTTTATAATCTATGATTTCATACGTGGATCACTCTGCCTTTAAATCTGGTGTCTGAAAGCAGGAAATCTCTTGAACTCTGTGCCAGGACATTTTCTGCTTCCAAAAAGACTTGTGTTCATTGAGGTCCTTTATATAAAACATGATAGTCATCCAGCCCTGCACTATTGTATACAGCTTGCTTGTGCAAAAGTACATTTTTGTCCAAACTGTGAATGCAGGCAATTTAATAAAGAACTATAGGCCTTTTCTGCAGCTCTGAATACTGTAACCCACAGATAGAAATTATTCTTCCTAATACACTGACTATTATTTCATTAGAGATCAGGTTAGAAGTAGTTTTGAGGTAAATGTGATGCAGATTTTGAAGCAGTAGAATACAAAGTTTTTGAATTTGTAAAATACCTTTTTGCTTATGTCAGCTAAACTTATTTTTCCTGAAGTGACATTTAGGTTAGATAGAATGCTAAATGGCTGCCATACAAGAAGAATGGCAGTACATTATCAATAATTTCTATCAACAACTCCTCTAAAGAATACCATGATTAAAGCAGGTTTAAAGTCTGAATCAACTTGAAGGAAAAACAGAAAGATTAACTCCATGTTTAGTGAATGCTACATAATTTATTCAATAGTCTCCAAATAAGCATGGAAATTACAGACCTGACTACAATTGAATGTATCTGAAATAAGACACATCACATGGCTGATTGAACATGAGCACACAGACAAATGGAACTGGAAAGTTTTTTTAACACAGAAAGTTTAAGTTTTGTGGTTCCAACTATCATTTATAACAATCACTAACATGTAAAACAACACAAAGGGCAATCCATATTGCAGACAACATAGAAGCTTCTAAGCTAAGTCATGGCAAAAAATTAATTTGAGAGTTAATTTTCATGCATCTAGTTATCATAGCTTGATTTCAGAACTCAATTGCTATCAGAATGCACTGCTTCCTCAAGTTCAGAGTAAAAACATAAAAAAATACTTATTTGGCAAAGACAGAATGATTCAGCAAGTTCCAGGCACTTGCAAAACAAGCATTTTATGTTTGCAGCTGCATTTGTCTCTGAAAGATGAGCTTCCAAAAAGAAATGAAGGAAATATCCCAAGCAGCAGCAATGCTATGTAAAATAAAATCAGTAGTATAAGATGCTCAGAGGAAAAGGTTTTCTTTTCCTCAGTTAACACAATTAGAGTTAAAATTCATTTAGTTGGAATAATGATCTCCAGATGGAAGTCATAATATGTGTATGTTTTTCTATACCTTACTCCATTTTTCATTAAGACAAATTAGAATCAAATATTAAAGGCTTAATATTATACACAAAGCAGAATATATGTTCACATCAACACAACTGGCTTGCCATGTCTCACACTTTATTTCTCCTACACGTTTCTTCATTTATCATCTCTTATCCTCAGCATCCTAACTCACATGCTTAAATCTTCACTTTAGGTACCATAAACATTATTTGTAATACACTGTATATGCCTCAAGGTTTTATATAAATTAAATGTTGTACCTGAATGGCATCATTGAATCAGTAGTTAATGACCACTGAGGAAATGCTAGAAGGTTACAAAACAGGTTTCCAACAAAAAGACATATATACAAAATCTAGCAGATTTAAATATTATCAGTCATAAATCTCAGAGGAATTAAGAACAGAAACAGCCAAGTGCCTATAAAGAAAAATGACAGTATCTGCAGAGGGTTTCAGAAATATACCTGGAGCATCAAGATTTTGTTCCTAATAGGGAGAAAAACAGCATGGAAGATGTCTCAGACAGAAAGACAATAATGGATGAAAAGTCACATTAAAATAAAATAGTAACAGCATAGTATTTCCAGTGACCAGGCAGGGAAAGGACTCTACATGATTTGGTGACACTTTGCAATGAGAAGTGTCATAGCCTATCACATAGTCTATTATCAAAGTCAGTTATTTTTCAGGCACTTCGACGATAGGACTTATGTATATGATTAATTCTTCAGAATCTGACATAAAGCACGAGTTAAGCTCTTTAAGGTGAAGCCTCTGATGAGGACATCTACTGTAGATGATCTGTTCTTACTAGAAATGGCAAATGGTATGTTTTGGTGATGGAATTCTGCAGGAGGAGGACATGGTGCCTTAACTCATGTGCATTTTGTACTGATCAAAAAAAAATCCCTGACAGTGCTAGGTTTGAAGATGTAACTGAAAGGAAAAAAATGACAGTTGCTTAAAAAAAAATCCTTTGTGCATTTCATTGAACTCTCAATACCAATCTTTAAATAGAATTAATTCACTTAGAGTTGATTCTGCAAAAATACTTCTGCACACTCTTGACCTTTAGAATAGGATTTTCTACTCATGGGAATATAGTTGCAGGACACAGAAGCTCTTCGTTTTCTCCTTCATTAAGGGATGCTCAGAGGCAAGTCAGTTTCTTAAACATAACTTTTTTTCTGAAAAATCTGTCTGCAGTCTTCAGGAGTGCTCTGTCATTCTGCACTACTCTTTTAAGAAGAGTATGTACTTTTTTAAAATCTACTGATCTCTGTACTCGTAGCTGCACCAAAATCAAAACTGCACAAAACAAGTGAACAATCACATCCACAATGAAATGAAGTCAGACAGAAGACATTTATTAGTACATTGGGCAGTTCTACCATCTATCTGCATAAACATGGGAATATTTTCCAGGGTATCCAGGCTGCCAACTAATGTCATCAGAGCATGTAATAGCAGAGGGAAGTTATAGAGAAAACTAATTTTCTTTCTTTTTTTTTTTTTTTTACAAAAGCTGTAGTGAAAGGAAAACAAGCAACTATATTTTTTTTTTCAGAAAGTAAACCAAACAAAATCTCACTTAAATCCTCTAGCAGCAATTTCTTGTGTTTTTCTACTCTGCTACTGCCTGAAGTCTTATATGTATTTTCAGTATAAAATAGTCAGTGTCTTAAAAAAAATACTGGGTTGACTGATAATTCACATCTCCCTTCAGTGTAAGGGAAAGGAACACTACCCAACACTTTTTAAACCAGTTTTAGTTAAAAGATTTAAAAAAACCCAAAGCCTGATAGTACTGTCAGCAAAAAAAGTAGAAAAAAGAAAAAAAAATTGCCACTAAAACAAAAAGCAATAAACACAGACACTTCATTTGGAAAAAAAAAGTTTACCCTCAGATTTGATACCCCAAAATCTGAATTGATGCCAGTAGCCAGAATGGGATCTAGCTCTGGCTAAGCAGTAGATGTGCCTGTAAAAACTTCACAAAGTAGCCTAAAATATAAAATACCTGGAAGTTGGGTAGGTCTAAATTTTAAATGTCAAAGGCTATATCCAGTGTCTACACTCATTATATCACATTCCTGATTCAACTGCACCACAAAAATCTACTTAACCTCTTTTAATTTTCTAATTAAATTAGAATTAAAGTTCTAATTCAGCATTGTAGTTTTAAGTCATGGCTTCAAAATCCCATCCTATAGTCACATGGTGGCTTGTTTTGCATTTTCTTACCAACTCTTTTATTGCCTGTTTCTTCTAGGAAGACACTGTTTTTGTTTTTTTTCTGTACATATTTAAAAAAGAGATAAAAACCAATGAACTGTAGATCAGGTCACATTGGGCAATTTTGCTTCACACTTCAAAAATTTGTATTGCTCCTAACTTAGGTTTGTGCAAGTGATGAGAGGATACCCTTTAAAAAAGTAAAAAAAAACCCCTTTAATTATACTATTTGTATGTGTGCATATACACATATATATGTATATATATCTACATATAAACATACATATATATGAATATATATATTTATACACAGCATCACACCACAGAAAAACTACTTGGCAAACCCATATTTACACAGTATATTACAACATGCATAAGAAAGGCTGTCCACATAATATAATCTTAGCTTGCATCTTATTAAAAAAAAAAGAATCTACAATCTTGTTATACTATTGGGAAGCTCACGTTTTATGACAGTACATGATGTCATAATTCATAAAGCAATGAATTTTTTCCCCTTTGAGAAAAATCTCCATGAAATTGTTCAGCCAGCCAAGATGGCTGTGCTTATTTCTCTGGAGGGTAAATGCCATTATTCCTCTATGCTAAAAAGTACATGATTATTTTAAATTAAAGCAATTTTTTTTCTACGGTTACATCCTGAATTTGCTGAATGTGGATGGCTGTAGTTCAGGGAGGGTAAAAAGCTTTTCAGATAGGGGAAGGAGGGGGAGAGCTCTCTCTTCCCCACCCTGGCATCATGCTGAGATCAAAGAAACAGTTTTTGCACCTTGACCATGCTAACAATTCTGTTTTGCTAGCATGACTGCCAAGTGTGGTGATGCCTGGGGACATCCCCCTGTGACTGCACACACAGACAGGTGGGAGGTTCAGGCTTGGTCCTGACACCCCAGATTCCCTCCAGCGAGGCAGGGTCTGACTGCAGCGTATTAATGACTTTGGTCTCCTCAGAGCAATCTTTGTCCCGGCTGTTTGAGGAAGATTCTTTAAGAGGTGTGAGTCACGGGACATACTTATCAGCTGAATCACTTTAAAGGACTTGGGCAGCTCTTACATCAGCAAGCAGGGTATGCAATGTCATTTTTTTTCCTCAATGTGCTAAAATCTCTCCAATGACAAAAGATCAAAAAGTAAATTACAAGCATAAAAGGACAAAGATCTCCTATAGAAAGCAGCTTATAAGGTGGACTAAGCAGAACTGATGAACATGTCCCGATATAATTTAGGTTCTGTAACGATTAAAAAAACTTACATATTTTTAAGTCCCCTAGAATAAACAAGTACCTTAGGCAAGTATACCCATCAGAACAAAGAAGTCAAGCAGAATCCTGCTCTCACTGAGAATAATGGCTTTATAAAAACAGTTTATCACATTTTTCTAATAAATTCAGAAGGTGAAGATTTAAAAAACGTGGTAATGCTCAGATAAAACCAATCAATAGAAATTGCCTGTGAATTTTCTGTCAAGCCTACACCACGAGAGTTATTTCATATAGCTTATACTACCAATTTGTCTATGAAAGTAAAAAGAAAAAAATCCTAACAAAACAATACAAAATGTGGACAGAATTCTGCCCCAGCACCATAGCAGTACATTTTATTGCACAATGCTCAAAGTAGGTAGCGTAGTATCCAGCCCTGTCAACGCCCAGCATTTTGTTTTTGAGGCATTAAGTCTTATAGAGGTTTTTGTTTAGAAAATCAAGTAATAGCTGCAAAGAGCACTGTTTTGTTGTTCCTTGTGAGATTTAACTAAACCTGAGCCTCTCAGATCAACCACTTGGATTTTTAAATAGCAAAGGCTGCAATTTGAGAAACTAAGCATATACATGCATATACATAAACCCATCAAGCTCGATGCTGAAGTGAGAGGCAATGACACATGCAACAGCTTTTGTCTGACCTTTCTGTGTAGGCCAAGGTAGTGTGGAAGAGCCTGTTTATCTCACAGGAGTCCTGTAGAACTTAATCCCATCAGTGAGATGGATTACAGGAGTTACCTCAGATTTTGAAGTTATAGGATTCGCTTTGATTGAGTCCCATGGGAACTCATATTGTTCTATGGAAATGCAAAATTCCATATTTATTCAAACAAGAGGTGGTAAGGCACTTGCTTATGAATCTTCCTGTTGCTACTGGTCCTAATATGAATTATTGCTGTGGTTATCATTGCTCTTGATTATGGCCATATCAAATCAGCACTAGTTTTATTACTGCATTGTGTAGGAATATGTATACATACATATACACTGGAACACCCCCAATCTTCATTTTCATATATTAGCATCTCTGCCTTTCTATTCATATAAAGTAGCTGAAGCTGAATTCCACCTACAGGTAACTTGGATAAGCTGCCAAGACACTTCATTCCAAAGTCATGTAAATATTAATCTAACAATCTTGTGAAATTATTAAAAACAGTAAGAAACACAAAGGCCAACACCTAAGTAAAAATCATGTTGTTTATATTATCTTTAGTCATTTGTGATAGTATTAAAAAATCTTCTCACTCAAAATGTGTTTGCTTTTCATAGTGAAACTCATAAGGAAAGCAACTACTGAAAAATACTGTTATTTGTAAAATATACTATTAATTGAAAGAACTACAGCTTGACCTCTCTAATTACATTTTACCTCTAAACTCACAGAATATGGTGCAGAAGGGTAGGCAGTAACATAACTTGAAAATTGGGTTAAAAGTTGTTATATAATAGCCTCCAGTACATTTTTAACAAGATGCTCTTGATGCTCCAGTAAAGCATCAACATGCCAGAAGTACCCTGGGCTGTCTCCTCCTAAGAAGCTTGAAACCTGCCCTAGGGGAAGGTGTCCCTGCCCACAGCAGGGAGATTGGAACTTTAAGGTCCTTCCAACCCACAGTCTTGTATTGTTATATGATAACTAATAGTAAAGTCTCTGAAGGAGATTTAATTCCCCAATTTTAAGGTCTCTTTCCCAAAAACTGAAACATGAAATAATTTCAAAACTGCACAAATAGTGAGATTTTAAGAAAAAAAATCTATTTGTTATTTTCTATCCTTAGAAAACAGGCATCTCCGTCTCTTTTGAAGAGACCTTCACAATAAAGGTTTGAGGGGGTACAGAAGATGGCATAAAACTAACTCTCCAAATCCTATGTCAGCTTTTTCCACCTGCTTGCCTTCTGTGCATGGAAAGATGCAAAGGAAGCAGCATGGTTCTGCACAGCTCATGGGATCCACTGGAACCCCCTTATTTGTGGTTCCCACATCTCCAGATAGGAACTAGTTGATGAAAATTCCAAGGGGCTGGTCTAGGCACTAATTCAGCAGCCCTTTCCTACTCATTACAATAAGATACTTTTTCAAAATCAGGTTTGGGATATTTAAAGCAAATAAATAAAACCCATTTTAATTTAAACAGGTATTTTGAATCTCCTTCTGTAGCTGGAAGACAAGTAGGATTAAATGCTTTATTTAACACAGATGAGTCAGCCTCAAAAAGCTAGCATCTGATAAAAATTATGACAAATTACACGTAAACTTTTTCTCTATGCCCAGCATGTAGTAATGGTCCTTTCTTGTTGAGTAGGAGTTGCAAGTGTAAAAGGAGGAAGAATTTTGGGCAAATGCTACAAAGTCATTCACTGGACAACTTCATGAAATTAAGTGCTTTTCTTCTATGTATAATTTTCTCATCACTGAGGTAAGTAAAGCACTAAGCTGTTCACAGAGGTAGCTAAATATTTACTAGCAGTAAGAGTTGTATAAAGGAGACTGACAGAAGAACAGGTTCAGTGGATGCCTCTTGGATAAAGGGTTTAGCTTAGATAACCTTCCCTATCTTTATCATCACTGCTGCTGTAATACAGAGATTTATGACATGACCTATAATAAGCATTTTTAATGACTGCCAAATCAATTATATCAGGTATTATATATAGTAATTACATTTCTTATCAGCCTTCTAAGCTAAAGAAGTATGCATTAGAACTAACTGCATGTAGTGGGGCAAGAAGAAAAGAAAGAAACACATCTTGTATTATGCCCTAACAATAAGATTAGAGACTGGCCTCATGGAGCATGAAAGCTGCAGGGCATTTAGAGCTATAATTCTCAGGTTTTTTGCATTTTATCTTACTTTCTTCCATTTTTTGCCACTTGTTTACAAAAAAAAGGAAATAATACTTTATTCAATTATCTCTTATATCACACAGGTCTCTACTACTACAGAAATTGATGCAAGGGAAAATGTTCCAAATTAAGTCCACAGCTAAGTCACATGCTTAATTTCATTCTAAGTGCTAAATATAAATTTCTAAAATAATTTAGACCTGATGGATCTCTCATAGCAAATTTTTGTGATCCCTGGACAGCTTAAATGAAAAGATTTAATAAATAATAAGCTTTGATGCTGTGAAAACAGATCTGAGTACCCTCCAGGAATACCATGCGGAACAGTTGCTGTTGATTCTATTTTGCTGGTGACTGCATATATATATACACTTATAACTAACTGCATCAAATGATAGCTGAAACTATCTATTTGAATTTTAAAATAAAATTATTTGTGCAAGGTTTCATGTAAAGATATTGTTCTACATCAATCAGCCATTAAGGAGGCTGACACCACAGAAACACACTCTGTTAACAGGTGCAATACATGTTAACATGAAAATGTCAAACCATTTTACATTGTGAGCCTCTGCACACTCTGTTTGCCATTACAATAAACTCTCTGCTGTACTAAATCTCTTTCAGTGGTACCTGAAGTACTTGCCATTTCTCAGGTTCTTTCTCTGCTTTGGACACATCAACAATCTGTTCAATTAAAAATGTACTGGTTTAAACTCAGAATTTTTAGGTAGTGTTAGTGAATAGATACTTAGCCTCCTCTCTTTATGAACCTATCATATTGCCAATGTAACTATGATCAGGAAGGTTACAGTACAGAGATACAATTATATTGTTGGAAAAAAAGTCCCATTACTTCATTAAATGATAACGGAAACTACAGTAAATCTATCCTTGAGTGACAAGATGATCTGGGAGAAGATGTATACTCTTCATTGAAACTTCATTCAAGAAAAGAAGAAACTTCATAAATTCTTCAAGGAAATTTCACGTCTGTGGGGACAAACAGGTTTGCACTATGTAAAATCTTAGAAAAATACATTTATAATAAATAAGAAACCAGATTTCAATAATACTAAGCAGACATTAAAGGTCTTTTGCCTTTTTTAAGAAGATTTTTTATGTATGATTGAAGTTTATACAACACTCCAGAAAAGCCATGTGTTAGATTGAAAAATAAAATCAGAAGCATTTTCTGCCATATAAGTATACATGAAAAAACGAGAACGTTAATGTCTTAGAAAGTGTATGTCCAGCTTTGTACCGTTACTCATTTAACAAAGCAGAAAATAAGATACTGTACTGTAAACAAAAAGCTACAGTAAAAGGACATTTTGAAATTTACACAAGTTTGAGTTCATAAACATTTTGGTTGCTCCATAACAGTTTTCATAAAAAAAGGAATAAAAAAACCCTTGGACAGCTTTCATCACTCTTGACTACTTTTCACTTAAATGCACACAGACATACTTTACATAGCAATATACTGATGTACTGTTAACATGGATATTAAACTATTATTACTGCTTTTTTAACTGAGATGTGTATTATCCAATCAATATTATCTGAATTGAAATACTCATACATTATGTATTCCCATCATGTCGTTAAGTATAAAAACATGAAAATATAACTTTACATTATTTCAGTTATATACATCAGTTCAGGCTTGACAAAGATTTTTTTTTTATGCTATGATTTTTTGAGGAATAAGCCCAGAGGTACAATAAATAGCTTTCCACTGTATACAGTAATGCATTTCTACTTGTTAAAAAAATTTATATTACCATATGAATATTATTTTAGTTTGGTCGTTCTAGCATTGAACATTAGAAATCCGAATGCATTCCCCAACTTTCCTGATGAGGAGTAATGCACAGAACACCTATGAATGACAGATGCATCAAAAATGATTTAGTTTAATTAAGGGGAAGTATTGGCAAGATAGACATTCAAAACACTGTATACACCTCTTTTGCTGACCACACTGAGAGTATACATTGTGTTCACATGCTTACAGAAACAGGCTCAGAGTTTGCACCACAAGAAGGGACTTCAAGTTTCTGAAAAATGCTCTGCCTTCTCCAATGTTCAGCAAACATTATACTTGAGTCTAAGAAATGGATTCCAACTAAAACTGCAAGTCATATTTAAAATTTTATTTAATTCCAAAATAAAAGAGATTTAACGATACTGCATGAGGCAAATGTATCCACAATGCAGAAAAATGTAAGCTTTTCAACCAAATGTACAGAATTGTATCTACAGGGAAAGCTAGAGAAACATGATGTTACTTTGATTTGCATTAGCATTTAAATTAATATTATTGCACCCCTCCTAGGATTCCTTTTTGCTTTTTAAGTAGTTACTGTTTTTAAATACACACAATTAAAAAGTATGGTAACTTCAGCTAGCAAAGAATATTCATAATGAGTAAGATTCAGGAAAGTTTTCATCATTACAGACTCGCATCTAATACGAGTTATCAATCTTAATTCAAAAAGACATTGCCAAGGTTTTGGGTTTTTCTTTTCATAAAAGTTTCACTAGCCACTGCTTAGAATTACCTTTTAACAGTTTGAAAACTGCTTCCTTAAAGAAACAATTTGACAACGCTCTTTTTTTCCATTCTTTAAAAAAAATATTTAACACTCTTACTGCTTGCCATTTATCAGCTTTCATCAGTACTCTTCTCTCTCTGTACACATATTTATGAACTCAATTGTACAAAAGTAGAGATAGGTATCAACCAAATCTTTGGATCATTAAGTCTCTTCATGTCAGAGTTAAGAGGAGCTCTAAAACAGCACCCAT
>VZTB01012992.1:287688-347688 GCA_013397245.1 Thryothorus ludovicianus | reverse complement strand
GGAAACTAAAATTGCTGTGAAAGCTGAAGGGAACATTAATAGTGAGGCACTGGGTTCAAGGTTTTTCTAATACTCCACGTGCCTCTCCAACTCAACTCAACAGGTCAGGTTTTTCCTTCAGAAAGATTTTTACCTGAAGTATGTTTATTTTGCTTTAACCAATTGGTAGTTATAACTATAATTGGCAGTTTTAACTACCAACTGATTATTATTTTTTAACCTGGAAGAAAATAGAGGAAAAGAGTTTGCCACCTAGATACCACCAGAAAGGAAGCAATTCTATCAAAGAAACAGCAGATGAAACAAGACACATGACATGTCAAGGTCAGTTATTATTGATATTATTTCATGTGCTAATATACTAAACCTATACTATGATAAAATGCATTAGATTAGATGCATTTTTCAACTAAAACCATCTTATAACACACACTTCAAAACAACAATTCTGCTCTAACATCTATAATGATATAATTTAAAAAATGAATGACTGAAGTATAAAAGCATCAGTAATCTCCCAAGGCTTCACTGCTCTTGTGGTATAACATTAGCATTTTCCCAGACTTACCCTGATCTTCATGTCCAGAAATGTAGTGTAGGAGGATTTTGAGGCTCAGATTTCTCCATGGTATCTGCATGTCTATTAGTATAAAAGGTTCTGGAAGTACCAAGAACCACTAAACCACTAAAAATTACCACAAACTATGTATACATTGGCACAGTTGGCTTTTTGCAAGTTCTCTTGCAGACCAGTTGTTGCATGTTCTAATCTGTTGATCTATACATACTCAGAATACCCATATATACTAAAAGACTTGAATATACTCAGCATAACAGAATGACAGAAAAATAACTGTGTGCTGAAGGCATAGTGAGTTTCTCAGATTCCTGGAACATCTACCATATTGCATACACATCATCTTTTTTTTCCACCCAAAAGATCCCCAAACATATGACCCTGAAAACTAGAAGAATCCTAAAAAATTTATTGCACCATTTTTGAAGAGCCAGTTCACAAAGTAAAGCATCACTGTGTACTATCAGCTGGGCAGCTGAACAGGAAAAGGTTGCAAGGAACAAGTTTCCCAAAGGGTCAAGTGTTAAGAAGAAACCACCCACTAGATGGCTCACAGGATCCTCATGATAAAATGCATTAGAGGAATATCTGACCCAGCAATCATGAAAATGAAAATCTGGAAAACGTTCCATAAGAAGTCACCAGATAATGACACTCAGGGTTGGCCATGACTTGTGCAGCCCTCTGCAGCCAGAACACTGAAAACCTTCATGCTGGAATTCATACACTTCTGCATCTGGATCCTACCTACTCCTCAGCCTTGTCTAGATTCCTAAAAAATAAGAGCAGTGAGCCAACCCTTAGGAATATATGTGACTTCTAGATTTTTTTTATATTGCTACACAATATATTTAGTAATACATTGTGTTTTCAGAACTGTGCTATTTTATTTCCTTCATTATTTTCAGAATTTGCATTTATTTGAAAGGCAGAGCCATAGATGTAGAATATGCCAGCGATAAGAAGCCATCTGGTATTCTGTGTACACACAGGATGCCTTGTGTGCAAGTTGGGCTTCCACACTTGCTGTGAGGCACTACAAATAACAGAACCATTCTAGACTGCCATAATGACTACAAGAATGCAGGAGTATGGAAATGACCTGCATTGCTCTTAATTACTGTGACTGATTGCTATTCCAAGGTGACTCTCAGTGTATTCGTGAAATGTTAGAAGCAAATTATAATTTTGGTATTGCAATCAACACCAACACAGCAGTACAAGACCCTAATACTCACAATGAACATTTTTTGTCCCACATTATTTAAGACTTCTCTACAACAATACAATGACACAAAAATGTCCCAGGAACTGACACATTTTTTTTTTAAGTATCATGTCACCACTGGGCATTTTGACTAAGAAAATATCAACAACAATATAAAATTAATTATATAAGCTTCAAAAAATAAGTATATAATTAATATAGATTAATAAATAATAATAATTTCATTTATAGTTTCAATATATTGGAATAACTATTACTAAACTTAAAATTTATTTTATGATTATTATTACATAGTACCCATTCAATTCAAATGTAGAATACTACTTTCATTAAGAAACTAATTAGGAAATTAATTTATGCAAAGCTTTATCAACTTTATTTTGTGGGTCATCAGATAACTTTTCTATTTTGACATTCAAAGACCTATTATTCTTAAAACTGGGGTGCTGTAATTAGTATGCCTTTGACAGAAATAGCTCCTCAAACTACTAACATTCTACTAGATGATGATCTTGTACTGTGGGAGCAGAACTCCAATTCTCAAATATGATTTGTGAAACCACCTTGTTCTCCTTCTGTACTGAACAGAAGGACAGGAAGTCGTAATGTCACCAGTAGCTAAAAAGTTTAGCAAAAGCCAAAATTTGTTAATTTAATCAGTAAATCAAATAATTGGTAAAGAAAAACCAAACCCACAGAAAAGGACAGAACGATTTTTTCATTTCATTAACTGAAGATTAAGTACTTTAAAACACCATTGTTTATACTGAGTGAATGCTTAAGGTGAATAAGTTAAAATAAATATAAGTTCTGAATTTTGTAATATATGGATATATTTATTAAGTAATGGTAAAAATTAGTTACATCTTCTTAGGATGCAGTTTTATGGCTTTTCAGTTTCCATTACTTAATCAAGCTACTAAAATATCTTTAATATATTTGGTCTTACTAATAAAAAATCTACTAATAAAAAACATTCTACTTCATGAATTAATTCCTCAAAAGTGCACTTAAAACAATTCTCTCCTGAAATGTGCAGGAAAATTACCTTATATAATCATCATATTCTCCATGTGGTTTAAGGAGTCAAGTGATCAAGATTGTTCTTACAAAGGTATGTTCCCAAATAATTTAACTTCCATTAAAATAACTGCTGAAATGACTCCTCCTTTGAGACTTACTAATTTCAGTTTCCTCAGAATTGAAATTCCTCCCCACCATTCAGCATATTCATAAAATCAAAGCAGATCACTTCAATGTCATTTCTTTAAAAATTCAGATAAATGTCATAAAAAACTAATTTCTACAATTCTGAAAAAGAATTCATTGCATGCCTCTGGGGGAGAAGGAATAAACTAAATCCCAAAACACAAAAGTACTTTCTCAAGCAATCACATATCTGTAGAGAACTGTAAATGCTGTTCTTAGATTCTAGAACCACAAACATACTGCCTGGACTGAGGAAGGAAAAAGCATTCAAACTACTGCTCTTTTGGTGTAAATACTGCACAGCATGCACAGCTTCAGATGACATTTTAAAGTGAAAACATTGCAAGATAGAAATGATTAGGATTAGTAGGAAAAGAAATTGGGATGTCAATACATACACAATGGAAAATTGTTTATTTATTTAATATATGTGAGAAGTGGAAAATTCTGATCACTGGAATGATAGAGATGAAACTTTCTAGTTCAAAAGCATGATCCAGCAATTTGGGACCAATAAGAAAATCTGCATAAAATTGTAGATCATCAGTTGATAAAAACAAAAGAATCTGTCACTATGATCAAAATGGTTACCAGGAAACAGTGTGATAGAACTGGGAGAAAATTATTTGCAGAAAAGATAAAGAAATATCAATGCATTGGTACAAAGCAAGCTAAGATCTTAGATGGCAAACAAAGTACATTTCTACTCCTTCAGGAAGGAGTATACATTAGGAAAATAAACACTGAGAAGAAAAAAATCTACATGATAATTATTAATGTACTGTAACAACTGAGAATGAACTAGTTATAAATATACATAGGCTAGAAAATAAAAGTTGTTTCTAACCATAGCAAGCATAATGTGGAAAGAGAAAAAAAATAAAATCTGAGAAATAACAGAAAGAGATGCTTTGAGGAAAAAAAAGAAGTACTGATTACTGCATTCTTTCTTTTAAAATAACCCACTCTCTCCAGCCACATGTGCTCTGCAGATCCATGAAGTACCAGTCCTACACCCTCTCTGCCTCTCCAGGTGCCAAGCAGAGCCCATGGTAAGTTACAGGATATTTCACAGCTGAGTCCTTTGACTCCTTCACCTCTCAGAGGCTTCTGTGGAGCTAGTCAAAATGAAACTCTGGAAATGTATGTTCTATAATTCTTCTACATCTCAAAATTCAAAAACTGAGGCTGAGGTATGATCCATAGTTTTTTACCTCAATATAATTTAAAGAAAAAAAATCATGTTTCTTCTCACTAAAGATTTCCTGTGGTTTTGTTTTTTTATTCTTTTAGAAATTTCAGTATTGTGATATGCATGAAGACAGATTGAGGTCCATAGACTGCTGTATGTTTGGTTTTTTGTTGTTTTTTTTTTTTTGGCATTCTCTCTTATAATGAAATAGTTAACACAAATACTTTTACAAACTAAAAAAATATTTCAAAATACTTATAGAAGTAGAGACACTGGACTTTGTTGAAGATCCTCAGAAAAGGCATTATTATTTTGCTCCAGACTAAATTTTCATTGCCTCCCAACAGACAACACTTGCAAGAGAAATGACTCAAAAGGTCTTGTCAGTTCTTATGTTTGTTTCTGGGTGTCCCCTGTGTGAGAGGATTTCTCTACAAGATTATAAGCAATGTCATCCTTTCAGCACGTTTCCAATGCACATCTTTTAATTCTGCAACACTTGCCTCTTCAGCAAGAAGAAGCAACTTTTGAACAGTCTTCTCAGTGAAAGGTAAAAGATACCTTGTTATGGAGCAGTTCAGCTTGTTTTTATTTCGGCAGAGGATCTATTCTTAAAGGCCACCAAAACAGTTACAGTGAAACAGATTGGTCTGTCCATGTCACACTCTTGGTTCAAAACTAGGTAGAATATGAAGATATTTTAAATAAAAATTAATGCAGAGAGACAGTAAATTAATCCATTTATTGCTCTGCACATGATTTTCTTTTTGAGATGCCTTATTACCTTCCTTATATGACTAGTTCCAATTCATCTTCTAGAATGGAAAAAAGAGGTAGGATGATTGATTTCATTTGTCTATCCTATATATATTTGTATATATCTTTAATGAACAGAGCTAGGTATACAGAATATGACTGAACTGTAAAAATAATTACCTTTCGTTCTTGTTGTATCATTTTGATAGTAATTTTCATTATGTCTTCAAGCAGGTGAAAAGCATGGAAATGTTCCAGTGTATGCTTGCATACTTACTTCGATTCTTTCTTCCAGTGCCGTAGCCCATGAAAGTAAGTGAAGCAACTTCAGGAGTTAACACATACAGATAATGCTTTAAAATTAGTTTCTGCAGTGGCAGGGGAGCAGCAGACTGTCTTCTTGGGTTAGTGACTTTTCTCCCCTTCAAAGTTCAGCTATGTGCCCAGACTAACGCATGTACCAACTGTGAGATCACCGAAGGCAAGGACAGTGACTGTGGACAGTGCCACTAGGACGTCCCAGAGTGAGGAGATTTCGCAGCTCACCATTCACCTCTCCAGCAAGCAGTTCCTGTGACCCAGCAATTAGAGAGATGATGATGCAGCTGCACAAGGCCGACGGAAAGGACTCTGGAATCTTCCCAGCACCGCTTGCAGACTCACTCACATTCTCACCACTACAATCCACTACTGATTTGAGGAAAACAATGCACTTTGGGGAAACCATGGCCATACACACTTCGTTGTTTTGCCCATAACCCAAAATAAAATGCAAAAGCAATGCAATATATACCTTTGTTTAGGCTTTCAGTTGCACTAAGAACTCTAGAAGGACTATCTGCAAAGTAGAAGCATTAGCAAATATCAGAAGTGGTAAATATCCCAACTCAGTGGAACAGAGCTCTTTAGACTTGGATCGTACTTGTGATTCTGCTAGCACCAGCTCTGAGATCTCCTGAGGAAAACTACTACACTTTCTGGTATTTACAGAGATCTGACAGATGTGCCATTAAAGAAAAAAATTCTGTCTCTGTAGACCCACAGCTATAAAATTATTACTAACAAGTAATAGTATCATACTGATGTGTTAATAATTTTTGTCACTTTTTTCTTTTAAAAATATTTTAAAATCTATTATTTTTGTACTGATATTTCCCATATAGGATGTACCAAGCTTCTGTTTCTCATCTTAAAGCAGCACTAGAAACACCAGAGCACAATGCTTTTTTCCTTCCTTTTTCTCAGTTATTTTTCTTGATGCAGTGCCAACTGATGCTCTATGCACTGCTGGCAAGAATATCTCCTACTGGTCCATGCTACCTTTAAAGCTAGGGAGCCTACCCAAATTGGATCATGTGCAAAGGCAACATAGTCTTCTGTCATGAATGCCAAGGATGTTATTTCCAAGTGATATGGACTGGCTTCTGTGCCTGCTGTCTGTAGAGTATGTGATGAGCAGACATAGGAGCTAGAAAAAGGCTTGATCCCACCTCTTTCCATTAACATTGCATACATTTATATTCAGCTATCCAGAACAGGATTTTTCAGCAAACTTCCACTATCTAGGCAATTGCTGAGAATTCCTCTTTGAAAAATACTGTGAAACATCTTTTTTTCAATTATGTAATGTATTATCACAAAACATGTTTTAGTAGAGATAATTCAGTGTACCGTTCTCATCCTCAGTACTCAACTACTCTTTATTTTGTGCTGCCTCAGAAATTAGGGCTCTAACAGTAAAGATTCCGTATACATTCCATCAAAAGAAAACAAACTTCTAAATAACACTACTTAATTTTAAAATATACTACTGAAAACAGGCTGACTGAAAAACTCCATATATTTTTTTAATTCCTGAGAGTGACAGAGAAAAAGCCAGACCATTTTAGCTTGCTGATAAAAATATACTCAAGTTGTTTTCAGCTATTCAAAGAATTTGAGTGCTAATTTCAGGTCATATAAAAATCGTACATCCAGTCCAATCCAGTCAGAATACAGATATTCTCTAGGTGAAATTTTAGTCTTGTTAGTGCTAGTGATTCCTTTCACATTGTCTTCAGCAGAGAATATCATTGAATTTCAGGCCTCTTAAAAAGAATTTCTGATGAAAAGCAACTGGACAAGTTTAAGGGATTTTTAGCAAATAGTTGAGAGAGGCATCATCCTAAGAAGTTGTTTTACACTTAATGTATCAAATAGTGATAGAAATTGCTGAGTAGAAATTTTCAGAGATTATGAGAGTTTTGTTTGTGTAGAGTCCAAAGATAACTTAATCAAAGATGAATAATATGCCCTCACAAAATCTCTACCTAATTTTTGCAAAAAAGTAAGCTTTTAATGCTCAAGCAATTGGCAGGAACATTAGATGTGTAAAAGTAGAAATATGTTCATATGTGCTAGGAGTACAACTAGATACTAATGCAAGTGCATACAAATATTTTTTGTTTAAAAAAGAAACACTTGAAAATCTCTAAAGATAAACTATTCAGAAGAAGTAACCTACTGTTAATTCACGTTCAACCCCAAGTACAGACATGTTCTAAAAGGTTTAGGTTCACAAAATCAGAAATATGCCTGTATACTTCTGAATGCTTCTAAACACTCTTAGCGCAAACCCAATCTCATTTTTACCAGCTTGTACACTTGATATTAGCTTTGGTTTAGGCAACAGGAATGTAATCAGCAGCAGGTATTATTACAGAACCTATCTTAAAAATCAGAAAATTTCTACAGTTGAGACAAGTATGATTCCTACTTAGTCCATTACCAGCTAAGTATGCATGACAGGATCCAGTAAAAAACAATCTAGCTGTTACTGCTCTAATTATTTAATATCTGTGAGAACCTGTTTCATTTTTGTCAGTGAATGCTTGAAATGTAAATGGATTATTTATGACTATTTTAAAATATATTTTGTTAAATGTAACATCATGCACTAAAAAACAGGAAAACAGAAGTTTCTTTCTATTTTAGCACTTCAAATGCACTTTCTTCATACAGTGAGAGACAGAGCACATAAACAAGGCAAGGCTGTTCTGGTTTTTTTTTTCAGCAGTCTTAGTCTCTCACTCATTTGCTGAATGGATTTCACCAGACTAGCTGATGTCTCAAGGGCAGCCTGAGACACACACTGAAAGTTTCATGTATTTTTAAAACTGCAATACCCAGAGGTAGAGGGTGAGGACTGACAGGCTTCCAAGGCATTACTGTAATGCAGATGCAAGTAAGAACTGTTTTCAAAAGCAGGCATGTATATTCTACAGCACCAGCAGGATTATATCCCACTCCCCATCTACAAGCTTGAAAAATCATGTAGAATACTTATTAAGACATAAATGTACACCTTTCCCATGTTCTTGTTCACTGTATGGGTACCTAAAATATAGCAGAGCTATTAAACAGGTAAATAACATCAATTTCCTTCTTCAAACATACCTTGTTTTCCACTGTATAATAGAGTATTTTTTTAGGTAATTTTGCGTTGCATATTTATATCAAGACCCTTATATTTGCATATTGATAATAATAAAAATGTAACAATTTCAAATAAACAGGAACACTCGTATTTGTGAGTTTAGCTGCGTTAATCCCACTTTCATATCAATCTTTTAATAAAGCCGAGGGAAAACACATTTACATGATTGAAGACCTACTTAAAACAATCTAAAAAAAAAAATAATCTAAAAAGTAGAGATTCTTACCCTAAAAAACTCTTTAGTGGAGCCAGAATCTAATGTCCCATAAGCAATTTCTGTTTGCTTGGAAAGATCCTCTGCACTTTCAATGGGAGACACCATCCTCTCAACCGTCAGGAAGGCAGCTAAGTTAGCCGTGTAGGATGAGATTATGATGAGGGTAAAGAACCACCACACACCTCCAACAATGCGCCCCGACAGGGATCTAGTAACAAGCATGAAATGCATT
Organism: Thryothorus ludovicianus; assembly: GCA_013397245.1. NCBI lineage: Eukaryota > Metazoa > Chordata > Aves > Passeriformes > Certhiidae > Thryothorus > Thryothorus ludovicianus. The sequence goes on along the minus strand of VZTB01012992.1, from coordinate 338,802 downwards.
TGTAAAGGGAAATGGAAGTCCTAAAAAGGAACACGTTATCAGTTTTATGCAAATAATACAGGGAAGCATTTCAGGCTATGTCAGAGTCCAGCTCTGCACAGGCATCAATTGGGAAATCAAGGCATTTTCCACTGCATCTCCTGGGACTCTGCTGAAATCAGGACTCCAGAGTTTACTTTTGGAAGAACTTAGTGATCCAGTTCTTCAAAGTTTTGACAACCCTTGAAGGAAACTGCTCCCATTGTAACGTGCTATATTTAACACAAACTTTTTGTTCCCTCTGAAGTGATTTTGTGCGACATTATGATGAGGATCAAACAAAATCAGCAAAACAGAGCCTTCAGATAAACCAGTATGCACTTTAAAATCAAGGGCCTTGATTGTTTTCCTAAGACATTCAGACAAAGACTGATTTCAATGGCTTATGCTGCTGTGAACAATCTGTACTGGAAAACAAGTAGCATTATTTGTAAGAAAAGCTTTCCCAGGGAATATCTATAGGCTAAAAAGGGCACATGACTCTTGAAAGATACAAGCATTTAACAAACTGAGGACTGGACATGAAACAATCAGTGATAATACAGAACAATGGTGAAGAAAGTATATTTATAAAAATAACAATAATAATAATCTGATGTTTATAACTGCAGCAGGTGGGCTCTTATGGATCTGTGTTTTGCTTCTCCTGCTCAAGAAGAAAGAAGAAAAGAGAACTCAAGAAAATATACAAAACAGCGTAAAACACACAACTCAAATCAGGAATTTTCAATAATGGAAAACTAATGTAAGAAAAATATTGATATTACATTATTGTCAAACTTTTTTTTTTTTCATGATGGTTTAAAGTTCAAAATTAATTACCACTTTGTTTCCAAAAAAGANNTTAATTACCACTTTGTTTCCAAACAAGACATTATAGGAAGCAGTACATAATCTTTGGAGATATGCTTAATTATTTGGCAGAAATGTGCACGTAGTTCAAACTCTAGCACTAGGGCACTGCAGTAGCTTCAGTATGTCTTGGTGTGTCTCCTCTATTTATTAAGTAAACAAATTAGGAATCATTCACCCAGCCTACTGTACCGTGAATGAGAACACAAACTAATTCTGACATAGAATATATATAGATATAACTATATATAGATATATGTACATTTAAAGATTATAGTCATGCAAAGAGGATTTAGCAAGCTAGGAAAAAATTAAATAGAAGCAATTATGGGAAAATAATTTTTTTTTGTAATTATGCAATTGCATAAAATCTCTGTTAAAATTCTGACATTAAAAGATTTATTCCATGCCACAATAGACACACTAATTCACTGTACTACATAAAAATGAAGTCAGATAAGGCCCAAAATATGTTATTCAAAGGACCATAAGAAAAAAGTTATTTCAAGCTCATTCTAAAGTGAGATATATTCTGCAAAAATGCTTTCCGTCACCTTTGAAAAAACATCACACTCTGAAATGGAGGCAATTGGAATACAAAATAATTCTACAAGTAAAATATTGAATTATAAGATATACTGAATAAATTATACTATGCATTTGCAAGGTAAAATCCACCAACGTGTATTTAGTAACTGCCAACTTTAAGGCAATTTATACTGTATTGATGACACCCTCTATAAATGACAATAATTTTCAAATGCCAATGATCTGTGAGCAAAGTTGCCACTGACTTTATGAAAAAAGAATAAGCTCAATACCAATCCAGAAATTATGCTCCCACATGGCATTTTACAAGTAAAATTATTTGGGGTGTCATTTGTATTCAAAATTTCCCCAGGCAGTCTGCCACAGTTAAGTGAGTAGTTTCTTTTTTTCTTTTTTTAATGTATATTTTGAAAAGTTTGTAAAATGTGCTAGCATGAACCCATACTTTAGAAGCATCTAATTTACTAGACTTTTAAGTACTAAAATTAAAAATTTCTGTGCACAATTACATAAGTTTGTGCACCACATTTTGTACTTAGAAAGGTATTATCTGGCAGAACAGAGAGCACATTCAGATCTCAGAAAAGATGAGGAAAACTTTGCTCTAAGTTATGATTACCACATAATATATTATTCTACTCTTTTGTTCCTCTACTACTCATGGGGCAACATAGAGACTACTACTACAGGTGGGACTACTGCTATTACTATAGGGACCACATTTCCAGGTGGTCCAGACTTATTCAGCACCACCTTCTATTCCAGAGTCTGGGAACTCTAGTAACTTGTTTACTCTAAAAGTCTTAGAGCAGTTGTCATTTCTATTAGAGAAATGATTATTAGAGAAATGATTGCAGTAGTGCAATCAGAAAGGTATTTTGTTGATGCCTGAAGATAGTCCTTTTTATATTTACTCAGATACATCTGCAGGCAGTTCAAATTCCATACTGCAATGCTTTGGTTCATAATCAGAAATAACAAGCGTTTTCCAGCCCTCTTCTATTTTTATAATAAACAGATAATATACAAACTAACCACTTCCCTCAAAATTATGTTTGCAATGAAGTAAATGCTTCTCTGAAACTAAATACTGGATACCAAAATTGAGTTTCATGCACCTTTTATGATGACCATTTGCTATCAGTATTCTTGCCCTACCTTTCAAAACCTATCAAACAATATAAAACCACAGTGCCTTCATAGATAGTAAAATAATAATAACAAGAAAAAGATCATAATTCTACTACAGCCTTGATTCTATAAAAATAATTTTGCACTAATAGCTGACTTAGCAGTCAACTCCAGCTGTGGTGTGTAATCAATACAAAAACCTCAGAGGAATGAAATTAACACAACTCCTCATGATCTGCAGCAATTTGCCCTCTTCACTGTCTTGTCTCTTGCATACAGTTGTTACTGGATTACGTGCCAAATGCATTTCATCCTTCACCATAAAGGCTGGCATCTCCTGCTGTGATACAGCAGCCTTTACAGAGAATTGCTTAAGTTCTAACAACAAATGCTGTCATTTCTGTGGTAGAACAACTTGAAAACCTGCCTTTTGGGATGCATGACTTAATATCTAAGAAATGCTCCCTTGGTTTGATTTATTTTGACCATCACCCACTAGACTCACTAGAAATTGACCTGGTCCCTGTCTTACTTCAGGATGTTTATAAGAAATGTAATTATACTAAGCAGTTTTAACTAGTCCTCTGGTTTGATTTCCTTAAACCCAGCCACCCTATTTAAATTGTTACTGTATTTCCTTCAAGAAGCAAGCAGCTATTTACCTATCTACTTACCACTTTGCTGAATCAAGGCTAGAACCACTTGTGCACATGCAAAATACAATATTTAATGAACTGAAAAGGAATTAACTTTAGTGCTTTGCAGTTGTCCCTAATAAAGTAGAAGAAAATCCATGAGGAATTAAGCACTTATAAACTGGACCTTCAGATTCATTTTCATAATTTCCTTTGTGGCTTTTCTAAAACTAGGCCATGGAAAAACAGCAGTGTTTTGCAACTATCCACATGAAATTAGACCCATCACAGGACTTTTACTTCAGTTCAAGGCTCTCTTGGGGAATAAGAGTGTGTTAATAACCATGCTATGATGTGTGGTGAGTTGCAGAGGGAAAGTGCTGCCTCTGTAGTTTGTGACTAGTATGTTACCCTTTTTTCCCATTACAGTTGTGGTGAACCATATGCACTGTCAACTGTAAAATGGGAATATGCAGCAAAAACACGGTACCCCTCCAAGAAGGCATGGAATGATGTGAACCTTATGCATTTTACAGTCTCTGCATGGTGTATATAACTTCACTTGGCAAATTTATGATCGACATTAAGACATTCGATCAACTACATCCTGACCCTATGTCACAGACAAGTGCTTTCACTTCAAGGACTTGTGTGACTTTAGGGAGGGAAAAATCATAGCAATTAATTTTTCTCCAAGAATGAAAATATATGCACCACGAACCTCTTCTGGCTGAGATGGCTGAGACCAAAAATGCACAAAGTTGAAATGAGTGAGTAACCAACCTTGGCGAAATATCGCATCCTTGCTGCATAAAGGCACCCAGGGAAAACCAGAGACTATTAAATATCCCAAATTCATTAGTTGATTCATTAGTTTGCGTTTCTCTTCCATCTTCAAATTCCTCAGTGTGCCACTCGTATGGGCTAAATCTGCTGACCAGGAATAAAACTACACTGACCCCAATGTAGGCAAAAACAATGCACATCCAGATTTCATATGCTAATGGATCAAGAAATGAAAACACTCCTGGCTTGGACTTCTGAGGCTTCTTGATCATTATTGATATCCCCAGGCTCATAAAGGGCTTTGAGAAGTCAATCACCTCTTCTCTCACCAATGTTATAGTTAATGGAGCGATTGCAATATCGGCTTTCTGTAAAGGAAGAAAAAAGGCAAATAATAGCTAATGCAATGAACAGAGCAAAAAATGGTTTAGTTTCTATGGCATTTCACAAATAGAAAATAGGACAGCAGAGACACCAGCAACATTTGTTTCCCCGAGAACACCCTGTGGAGAATTTCAGAAATTTTTAGTTGAACTCGTACTGAAATACAAATAGCCATATGGTTGGTGTATTCCAAGCTTTTGTTTTTATATATGTCCTTTTAACAGCATATGGCATTTAAAAGTTTAGCAAAGTAAACCTTGCTTTTCACCTGGTCAGAAGGATGAAATATGCATTCACGTTCCCCCAACTTCTTTTATATCTGAAATGTAATTTAATGCTTTACTTTCAAAAACTTTCATGCCATTAGAAGTTATTAGTTTCTATAAAATTAATTAGGTAACTTTCCTACACTCTACAGAGAAAATGAAACCAAATCCCACTCCTTCCATAAGTCATCTTTAATAGCTTTATTAGAGAAAATTTTCTTACCCCATAAACAAGTTCTCCAACCATCCCATTCCAGATTTTCGTGTCTGCATCCCTTGCCCCATACTTGCCATCCCCAACAATTGTGAGCTTATATTTGAATCCACAGTGCTTAGCAATTTCTGTAGCTAAGTCCACACAATAGCCCTCATATCGATCATTTCCTTCAAGCATTTCGTGATTTTTCTTCATCATGACATATGGGGACTCCTGCACAGAAAGAACTTGCCTTAGCTACTTGATAGAGACAGGTGTACACTTCACAGATTGATATGTTCCCCTTTACATGTGAAAAAAGAGAGTGGATACCATCTGAATCATACATGCTATGTACGTGTTAGTTGTTAATTATTAATGGGATGTGTCTTTAACACATTTAAAAGCTGCATTCTCCAGAGTCATACACAAATGGCAATACTTACAGGCATAGTGATTCCCAGAAGTATGTTAATAATGACCATGAATGTTAACAGGAGTAATGCATTCAGAGAAGAAAGAGTAAATTCCAAAATCAGTTTCTTTTTCCCACACAGTTTGGATGGAAGAAGGCAAAAGTATTTAGTTGCTTTTGTTGCTGGCTTATAGAAGAAAATGATTTTCTATTTTACAACCACATCTCTCCCTGAGAAAACACTTGAGGCTCTCAAGGCTATATTTTTATTAAATTGCTATACAAACAATAGGTAAGATATCTATAACTATGCACTAAAATTCTATCATCAGCAAAATTGGTGATGAGTCATAAGTTGTAGCAATGTATTTCCTATTTGCTCAGTTGCTACAGAACTGTTCTTGCATCCAGAGAAATTCTTATGCTAAACTATGGCTTGTCCAAACTATAAACAAGCTGTGTAATTTACAGAAAAATGCTATTCTATAATAATATACAACTTAATTTTCTAAACAACCAGAATACAATATTTAATGCTTCATTTTACAATTTACCAATCCATGGCAACTACAATCCTAAAGCATAAGAACCAGTCTCTTTGCTGTTTGTCAAAATCTATTCTCTAAAACGAACACTATGGTTCTGCCTTTCAGAAAGTTCCTCTCCTTTGAAAGCAGGTAATTTCCATTTTCAGGTTTAAAAACCAAAACTTTCTAGAATGTTCAATCAAAGATCATTCATCCTCTACAAATCAAAACTATATGCTGAATCCCATATATTTCTCTAATTTCTAGATTTTATTATGTGTCACAATAAGTCACAGCTCACAACCTCAAATAATAAAATGACAGTATAATTAAACTAACACAATGTCGAGAAACAAATCACTGTAGGACAGACTGTCTTCTGACAAAATAGGAGGTTAATTACCAAAATAGTGGTGACAATAATAGTCTTATTCTCTAGTCCTGAAGATTCATTTCCAAGAGGGCCGTCAAGAGGATTCACAACCATTTTGTCCACTTCACTCCAATATCCAATCTAAAGAGAGTGTATAGGATGCACAGACACTAGTGAATTTGAACTTTTCTGGAAAAGGTAAAGCATGTTATTCCTATGCCCTTGATATGTGCTCACAGAGAACTATTTCAGCTATGGGTTTACCACTGAAAGCATTTTGATTTATGTAGTGAAAGACTACAACAAATAGTAAAAAGACTGAACTAATGACATTTGTTTACATTATTTTGTTTAGAACAGGTATACCACTTTTATTCACATATTAACAGGTTTTAGTATAAACATCACACATTTTAAAATTGAAATACTCCAGATTAGATTTCTCCCTGAAAGATTTGAAATTAAAGCAGAAACAAAAACACATTTATAAAAACATCACTAAAAAGCTGTATCCAGCTTTTGCATTCAGAAGCATATTTCTCCAAATGCTGGCTCACATTTAGCAACTCAGATCAGAAAGCAAAAAGTTTAATCCACAAAACTGAAAGGGAAACATCCTCACATAGTACTTACCAGAAATAATAAATCTTATTTATTAGAAATATTACATATGTTTACTCTGCCTTGCAAGACCACTGTAAAATATATGTATGAATAAATATTATCACAACTTGTGCTTCAATTAATCTAATGTTTCATTACCTACCTTAACCCATTCCTTAGAATGGCAAAACCTTTAGAGACACTACAAGACAATTCAAATTACCTTCCGAGGACCAGTACTTTTGAGCTCCATGACGTTTATTGTAAAATTGATTCTTTTTCCATTCTGATCAAACTTTATATTTCCTGTTAGCCCTTCCACCTGAACCTATAATAGATGAAGACGGAAGTGGTAGAAGAATTTTGTTTCTTTTCATAAAATGGGTTTTTTATTTTTACAAATGATTATTGATATTTCAAAAATATTCACTTTAGAGTAAATTTCATATGCAATATATTATCTTAGCCAGGTTACAGAGGACTTCACTTCCACATTATTCCCAGCAAGATCCAGACAGGTGAGGAGAATAGAAGATTTTTTCAAGCATTTATAGAAAACTTCACACATGCACTCATCCCAGCATCCACTCCAGGGAAGCTACCTGTTTTAATGCCCTTTCTATTTCTACACCATGACCCCAGGGTACAGCTGGATTTGCAAGACAATCTCCAGCATTTCCTCTTCTGGAGATCTCAATCCTCTGTTTACGCAAATTACGGAAAGCTTCTGTCATCACTTGAACAGCATCATAGGTCAGAGCAGAGGTATACTGAAAAGAAGTGAAAATATTTAATTAAAAACCACCTTTAGCTTCACTACACCTTCTAATCCATTTGGTAATCCGTTAAGCACTAGAAAGCATAGTAAGATATACTTGAAACATATTTTTTTTTTCTTTAGTTATCCTCTGAGGGGCATCTATGAAAATTAATCAAGTGTTCATCAGAATGGTTAGGGGCAGTGCCAATAAATCTGAACTAAGGATTTACAGCTATTTTCAGTGTGAATTACATTTTTTTTCTTACAGCTGTATAACAGTCCTGTGTGCAGATACAGCTGGAAGTCCATGCAGGTAAAAGGGAGAAAGAGAAATTTTCAGTGTTTAACCTGAACTAGCCTGTAAAAATAAGAAGTTGTTCCTCTGATTACACTCTTCAGGAAGAAGTATTTATTCACAGATCTCGAGACTTCATTTCCTCCCAGACACATACACACAAACCCAAAGAGCATGTATTTGTCTATACATGTGTTTAACTTTTTCCCATTAAACATAAAATCTCAGGGGTAGCTGCTTTCAAGTAAGCAACACCTTGCCAAACCACACAAACAGTTTGGGGCTGAGATGTCTGGAACAAGTGGTGCCCTTCAAAGAGCAATATAGGTGAGGAGGAGCCCCATGTTCCTAAACTGACATAATATAAGGAGCTTTATAACTTCTGAGACATCAGGAGGAATCCTGTGATCACATGCATCAGAAACTGGGGCTAAATGGTCAAAAGCATTTACCTTCAGTGACTGGAAAATTTTACATCTACAATAACTAACTGAACTGAAACCATATGTGCACATACACTGAGGACTTTGTTGGATGGGCTTTTTGAGTCTGAAACACTGCAATTATGCCAAATATAAGAGACATTTTTGGAAATATGGGCCAGAATATAACTACTTAGAGGCATATGAATGAATGGAATGATCCCTGTGAAGGCTATTAGATGCTGAAAATATATAAATTGTAAAGTGGAGAGAAATGATGTATTAGCTCTTTGCTTCAATGGCTCGGACTTTAATGAGAACTTTAATTAGTTAACTCAAGTCATGCAGAAGGCTCTTGTAATTGTAATGAAAGCAAGCTCCTGAATTGAGATTAATTTTTGTATGCAACTGTTAGACCTTAGAAAAGGAAGAAAAGGAAAGTATGACATTTTTTTTTTTAAGATCAGAAAGCTCAGTGATCAGTGTCAATTTTCTCAATAAAGTTTTCTCAGTGACTTGTACAGAAATATTTAAAGGCATCAAAACAGCAAAAGAATGAAGTGAAAGACTGGCTGGAGCCACGACTACTAGAGCAGCAGTGCTAAAGTGGTGGACATAAATTTGGAGACGAGGAGAAGAAAGGACTAGCAGTAATTCTTTAAACATTGCTCTTTGCAGTACGGAAACATATTGTGCCACACTAGCGTTCTGAGAAACTTTGGACACAGCAAAGTTTTAACCATCAAAACCATTTGGGGAGCAGAGAAAATAAGAGCTAGGAACTGAGAAGTTATACTGCTATCTAATTCAGTTATTCTGTGATTCATTGGATCATTGAGATATTTTTAATATATTATCTCAAGAATATTATTTCTATTGTATATAATTACTGGACTGAATATTTATAGCTCAATCATACATGAAGATTTTGTAGAGCTTTGCATATCAATCAGTACCTGTATGTGCATACATGTCATCACATATATAAAATCTACATGTCATAATTTAGATTAAGACAGCTTTAATCTAAGGAACTCAAAATATTTTAAAAGCTCTGTTGGAGATGCCATGAAAACAAACAGCCCATGAATCATTTCTTACTGCTTTATTGTGCGTACACTTTCAGGTCCTAATAACCTTCATGGGGTTCATTAAAACTATCTACAGCTTCATAAATTGATGTAAAGTTGACAAACTAAACCAAAGTGAACGCATTACCATAAACAAGAAATGACAGACTGAAAACTGGCTCATGCAGAGGTGTGTGTGTGTGTGTGTCTGCATAATAAATAAAATGGTCATAAGTTAAAAGATGCATTAGCCCCGCCTTGATTCACTTTGTTTATCACGAGATTCATCCACACTTTGATCTGCACTATTAAAATAAATGGGAGCACTATCTGGAACATTATTCTATGGAAGTGGGATGGGGTCTTACATCTTATAGTTTTATGGCAGTGTGATTCTCCCAACATCATTTCAACTTTATTGATAAGATCAGCAATTTTACTACAAAATAAAATAGGTGCCACACTAGCTTACAGAATCACTTGCATTAATTAAAGCATGGCAAAGAATATGCAAAAAAAAATTCCTGCATCTCACAATTTTAGAACTAGGATAACAAGCTGATAATATAAATTGCCTAAGGATTTTATGCCATTTGCTATGAAACATGGATTGCATGAATGTCAAATGAAAATAATTTTCTCTAAGTAGATGCCTTAATTGCCAAGCAGAGAAAACACAAGGTCCATGTAATTTTCAACATAAATTTCTAACTTAACTTTCTACCTTCAACTTAAATGCTCTACAGGCTGTAGTAAAATATGTAAGCTGCAATTGCAAAGATGAATTTGAAAAGTAAAGACAAAACAAAGTCATTCCAGACTAAGCAGAAGTTATTACATGTACTGCCCAAGAAATACTGGCAAGATTTTGCCTTTTGTAACTTCAAATGTTTTCTAGTAACTCAGGAGATACCAGAAATCCTTAGCTAAAAGAACCAGGATTCTATTTTGTACAATCAGTAACTGAATCTTCTGAAGGTGAAATTGCAGAACACTACCCCAGAAGCACAAGATTTTATTATATGAATATTTCAAAGTTGTAAGATATTGTAAGAAAGGTAAATTAGCCTGTTAGACCTGCATCTAACTCAATGCCTGTCCATCTGGTCATGATAAAGCAGAGATAGGATTAGACATCTAAAATAATTCAGACGTACACTTAAGCAGTGGAAAAGAAATAAAAATGTGAAGATATAAGTGCAAAAAAAGGGAAAAGAAAAAAAAAGAAAGTATTCTGAATCACAAAAGTCAAATTCTTTTCCTCTTTATCTGGATATCTGCAATGTCTAAATCTATCCTTGACACATCAGCTTGAGTTTGGAGTTTTTTGGTTGGTTTGTTGTTTTTTTTTTTTTACAGTCAGGGAAGAGAATAAGCATTCTAAGGTGTGACTCATTTGACCTTCTTGGAAGAGGAAATTAATTGTGCTTTAGATTTGATTATTTGATCTCCACTCACTCCTGAGACTAGGGAGGAATCCAGGGTGATCATCTCAGGTCCAGATGTTTACACTGTAGCTATACTGGTAACAAACTAAAACCACACAGAAGGAATGTGAACCAGCCATTCATCCCTAATCCAACACACCAGAGAGAAAGACAAACAAAATAACAGGAAAATGTTGGCAGGACTCTACCAGCTATGTCAAAGAATGCAGTGCTGTTGTACAAGACTCTGGGGAGACCTCAGCCAGAATGACAGATCCAGCTGCAGCAGTGTTCAAGAAGGTAGAAATCAGTCTGCAACACGCACAAATGGAAATTCCTCACCATGTATGGGGGGCTGCTGTTGGAACAGCAGGAAAAGGAACACTGCATCACTAACAGAGGCTAAGACAAAGGAGGCCTAAAATCTGAAATAAATATTTTCCCTTGGAGAGTGGTAAAATTCTGAGAGAGGAAATACAGGAAATGTTCTTTGTTGCAAGAGCAGAAGGGTACAGTCAATCAGTATAAACACACTTTCACCACCATTTTCCTTATATGTACACAATTTCAATATCAGCAAATATACAAAATAAACTGTAATAAAATCTTTCACCTGAACTGTGCAGAGTTACACTTCCAGTGTAGTCAAACTGATGCAACATAGGACACCTATTTCTTAAGGGTCTTTAGTGAAGCTGGGAGATATTTTGAAACAGACAGTATTACACACACTTTGGAAAATATCTGAAGGTGGTCTGATAGATAAGAGAGGTAATAGAAAATTACCTAACTGATTGGAAATGGCTATTTCCTTCTGGAGCTCACGGCACCTTGCATAGCATCCTGACAGGACACGGAATTGCAAAGAGCTACTTCCAATAGGAGCAAGAGACATTGTCAAATCTTGTACACATAAGCGTAATTGGAAGTGAAGATGGCCTTTGACTGTGCCCATAATCATGCTTTGTTCTCACCTGCTTTGTGCAGGCATTAGCACGAGTGGGGGTGTGCTCACAGCAGCATGCAGAGCTGGTTGCCATTCAAACTGCAAATGAGCCTTTAGCACCCGAGCATCTTCATTACCTACGGGCAGGTTTCAAATACTGCAATGTGAGACAGAGGTCAGGGAGCCCAGAAAAGACAGTGCATGGATCTTCTTCTTTGTTAGGATGATGCTCTTGTGAAAATAGGTAGTCTAAGAAACAGACTTGCTTCCAGTTGAGAATAATTACATACACACACAGGACATAATAATTGCAAATTTTTAAATAACAACCCTGGTCCTGACTAAAAGGGGAAGAAAGATTAATAAAATGTAAAATTACCCAATCATTTAAAAAAATTAATTAGATTGATCGTGGTAAAGATGGGATTAAGACCAAGCCCTATTTATCTTAATGAATATACTATCTTTATTAAAATTTGTTTCCCAAAGTTGTACAGTCACGTCAACTTACACTTTGATAACAGCCTTTATTGTGTGCACAGAGAAGCCAAACAAACAGGCATTTTTGCTTTGAAGTGCCAAAATGGCATGAGATGCAAAGAACACCTTAAGCAACCTGTCACTTTAGAAAAGCTTGCATTCAGCTCCAAAACTCTTATCCAGAAAATCTGCTGATTTTTTGACATGTTTATGTATTTTAATTATATCTATGCTTGGTTTAGAAAGGCTGCTTTCTGGGCACACCCAGAACAGCTAGCCCAGGAGCAGGCACTTGCCAAAGCCTAAATCCCTGGAAGTCTAACTCTTATTTGAAAGACATACTCACAGCACATCCAGCAGAGACTGACAAGACTGGGGCACTGAAATTATCCTAGTGCTCCCGCTGTACGATATTTATAGGAGAAAGTGACCTTCTTTCACTCTTTTAAAAACTGAATATAGCAAAGATCACAAGATTTATAAAGCCCAAAGTGCTTAGCCTTTCTACCTATTTTATCTACCACTCTAATAGGAATTAGATTCCTGAACTGCAATTCCTCCCCCAAGATTGCTTCCAGTACAGAACAATCTTCTCACTAGAGTCATCAGAGTTGTTAATTCAGCAGAAGAAAGAGTGCAAGTACTTACCTTTTTAAATGTTGTTTTAAATTTTACACTGAGAACAGAGGTTTTAAAGTACTTTAGTCTTCCATTACAGTAAATGAAAACCATTTACTTGGATTTGAATTCAAAAAGCTTTACAGAAATTACAAAAAGAATTACTTGGATTTGACCACACAACATTTTACTTATAAAAGATGCTATTATATTCTAATCATACAACTGCCTTTGGAAAATATACATACTAACAAAATAAACAAGGTTCTAGAATGATTTGTGTAATCTTATTTCTAACTTAGAATATAATATGCAAAACAGCAATGCCACTAATTATAAAATCACCTTGAATTCACTGCAAAACACAAAGAATATACAACTTTTTAATTTTCACCATATAAATACACAAAATCTTTTTTTTCAAGGCTAAGCCAGAACAAAGTATGTCACTCTTCACACTATTAAAAATGAGCAGGATCCAGCAGCAAAAACTGAAGCCTTTGGTCACAGTAGTGAAAACAGACCAAGCATGAATCTCTCAGGATGATAACAAAAGGTACAAACAGAAAGGCAAACGAATTTTCTGATAAAAATATGCTCACAGAAATGGATTTGTAAGAGTTAATGTGAATGCTGTTGAAGTGTGTGCTCTTTGCCTTTTTCTTACGAGGGTGGGTTTTGGTTTTTTTTTGGTGATTGTTGTTTTGTTGGGGTTTTTGTTTGTTTGGTTTGGTTTTTGAGTTTTATTTCTTTTCCAGGAGGGGAGAGGGAGAAAAACATCCAATCAGCAGTCCTCTTCATATATACTGTGGTGTTCTAAGAATTTTCAAAATATGCCATTTAAAACTAATAGTCATAATTCAAGTCTTAAATTCAAAATAATAGGGGGAAAAAACCCCACAAAAAAACTTAAAACAAAATTCCTAAACCACAATTCCCCATTTTCATGTTCACTCCTCATTTACCCTAATCAGCAACAAGATACCTGCTGTATCAAGATGAACAGCTTTCTCCTGTTTGGTCCAATCTAATTTCCAAACAGAATACTAATAGAATTTAACACACCATTCTTAGCAAGAATAGTTAATAGTTAATATCAAAGAATAATAAACATTTCTTTTTTACTCTTCTGCCACTCCATGCTAGGTAATATGGGCAGCTACCTACATTAATTGGTCCTTAATAGCAGACCTGCCCCAGAAATAAACCTGCATATCTCCCCTCCTTGTTCATTTAAGTATCCCCAGTGCTGCTCCTCCTCCTTTATTCCTCTGACCCAAGAAACTTGCAGTCACAGATGCCTCTCCAGCTCTGAGCTGTGCCACTTTTCTGTGTCTTTCACTCACACTTCAACAGCCTCTTTTCACTTTGCTGACCCCTTTCTTGCATGACATCATTCCTCTTCCTCCTCCTATTTTCATCTCTGTCTATGATTCCCTCTTCTCCTCTTATCCTCATTTCTTCATCAAGCTTTATTGTCCCAAATTACACTGATCTTTGTGAGGCCAGGGTTATGTCTGATCTTGATGAACACTTGAATCATGAAGGAATAGTAGCTTTTCCTGTTTATATCTATCCAGATGAATTGCTGGGTGAGAAAAAGCAATACAGAGTTCCTGAAAAAACAGGCAGGAGGAATCCACTGCACTTTGTTGGCTGAAGATCCTTAACAATTTATAATTCTAGTCTTATATTTAAATTTAAAATAAAATTTAAATTTTTGGTCGTTTGAATCCACTTACTAAGAGTAAGTGGATTCAAACTCAAAGAAACATAGAGACATCAGGACTTGGCTCTGTAGTTTCCTGAAGTCTGCTTTAGCACAGTTCAGCCACTTTTACTTTCAGGATCAAAAGATCTGGGTCAATTGGCCTTTTGCATGTCTGAGACAAATCTACAGATATTGCCTCAAACCACTCACTGCTTTCAGTGACTACATGTTCCATTCTTTAACTGAGTTTTCTTCAAAAAAAACACCCAACCCAAACCAAACCAACTATGCTGGAATGAGAGATTACTTAGGCAAACCAGCCTTAAGATATTAAAAAAGCACGACGTTTAACAGTGAAATTTCTTATGCTCACATTTTTTGTGTCTATTTTTTCAAATAAAGAAGATGGAATACTGGGATTTGAAAGCCCAGTGAAACCAGGTAGCTGGAACACCAACTCCTAGATGCATGTTTTTTTATGCCCAGGAAACCAAAATGCAAGGATTGAAAACAGGCAGAACAATCTCAAAAATCTAGTTTTGTAAGGGCACTTAGGAAAAAACAAAAGCACTCCAGATCAGTTCTTGGCTCAATCTTGTAATAAATACTAAAAATTATCTATTTAAAAGAAATCTTATTTATAAAGCATTATGATCTACTTGAATTAAGGTATATTCAATCATATTTTTCTATTAAAAGTGTAGCAGGTGCAACAGACTATCCCTTATAACTCTTATTAAAATTCATTGCATTATAAAACCATTTTCCAACACACTGCAATCATAAGAGGCATGGCCCAAAATGAAGGCACTGTCTAATTCATCAACTGTACACTTTTGCTTTGTCATCTATATGTAGACAAACTGCCTTCTGAATTTTCAGTGTGAATAATTGTTTTCAGCGTTTTCTTTGTTCACATTGTCTGCTCCTTATTATAAGTGAGTCATCTAAATGTTAATCATTTCTGCAAGGTAAATAATTGTGTGCTATGTATTTTTGTATTTTTTTCTTCTGCATGTTATCAGTACTGCAGCCCTGAGGTAAATTAGCACCAGTATAGTTAAACCAGAATCTTTCAGTTACAAGCATCATCACTCCTGACTTATGGTTTCATAGTAATTGCCTAAAAGACTATATGACTTGACTATAAAGAAGAAACTTGAAACTTCTGAAGACAAAATCAGGAGATAAAAAGTCTAATGTTTTGGTATCTTAGCTATGCATTGGTTGGGAGAGGAAGAGACCACGAAGACAGAAATACAATCATGAAAAGGGAACATCTGAAACATTATGTGCCAGCATGAAAGTGACACCCATCCAAAATAGCTGCAGTGAGTACCAGGTTTGTTATCATCTTCTGACACAATGGGATCCTCTACAGTTCTGAACTGAATTAGGTCTTCAACCAAAATTTTTTTGCATTATGCACATATTTTCTGTCTATATCATAGGCACGTTGTCTCAGGAACTTTAAGCCTCAGGTTGCTCTTAGAAAAGCTTATCCCAGGCTTGTAAAACAGACTATTTCAGTTGGACAGATCTACAATGACTATCTGGTCCAACTGCCTGAACAATTCAGGGCTGACCAATTCTAAAGTGTGTTTTTAATGGAATTGTCCAAATGTCTCTTAGACAGGCTCAGCTCTCATGGAGGACTGTTCTCGTGTTTGACCACCCTAAAAAAAATGGAAGAAATGTAAATAAATGCTTCCAAAGGTCCATTTTGAACCTGCTCTGGGGCAGCCAGAGCCATTCCCACCCATCCCCTCGTCGTTGGATACTATGGAGTAGATCTCAGCACCTCCTTAGAAAGCTGCAGGGAGCAATGGGGTCACTCAGCCACCTCTTCTCCAAAGCAGACAAGCTCAGAGACCTCAGCTGTCCCTCACAGGACATGCCTACTTGAAGCTTAGTATTTGGGGAGGGAGTATGCCCTGGCTGCACACTAGGTGCCACCAAAGCTGTTCTGTCACTACCCTCAGAGGGATGGGGAAGAGAAAATATAATGAAAGGCTGAAGGGTTGGGATAAAGGCAGAGAGAGATCACTCACCAATAACCATAACAAGAAGAACAGAGTCAACTAGGAAAAAATTTAATTACCAATAAAACCAAAGTAGGATAATGAGAAAATAACAACTAAATCTCCAAACATCTCAACCCACTTCTCCCTTCTTCCTGAGCTTAACTTCACTCACAAATTCTTTACAGTCTGTTCAGCACCCATCTCTGCCACTGCTCCCTCCTCACAGGGTGGATTCCTCACACTCTTCTCCTGCAGGGAAATTTCTTCTCTGGCACCTGGTCTACCTCCTGCCCTTCCTTCTGCATTATCTGCAGAGCTGTTTCTCTCATATGTTGTCATTCCTCCCTCTGGCTGCTGTTGTGCAACAGCTTTTTCCTCTTCTTGAATGTGTTATCAGAGGCACAATTATTACTTCGCTGAAGAGCTCGAAGGCCTTGGCCAGCACTGGGCCAGTCTAGGCTGGTATTGGCTTCACTGGACATGGGGGAAGCTTCCAGAAGCTCCTCACAAAAGCCACCCCTGTGGTCCCCTTCTACCAAAACCCTTCCACACCAAGGTAATACAACTTATGTCTCAGCCTTTGAGAGATACAGATTGAGCTTCTTTCAAATAGACCAAAAGGCAAAGAGCAAATAGACCAAAAGCTGCCCCTCAAGAGAAAGGGTTAATCAGGTTAGCAAACTGGAGCAGGTGGATGTGAATGGATGTGCAGCCCTTCAGGGTCCTTCCACAAGATCAAGAAGCTTGCCTTAAACATAACAGTCTGGAACAACATTAAGGCTCAGAAATCCCAGCATATTTGTAAATACACAATACTGGACTGAAATAAAACTTCAACTTGTTATAATTAGGCCTTCATAAAATTAAACATGTCTTTTTCTTTTTGCTGCTTGGCAAATAATTAGCCTGCTTCCTTAACTCTATGTTTCCTAATCTACACATTAGCTCTTCTAGAGCTGCATGCATAGATGGTAACACCCTTGGTTACAACAGACATGTTTTAAATTTAATCTGAAGTAAACCATGTATCAGCATTAATTTTGAAAGACGTAAAAATACTCTGTAAAAAGTCTGCAAAACACTTGTTTTAAGCATCCTGATTAATCCGTAAATTTTATCAGTACAGGTACAGTGCGGCAACAAATGAGATCAGTGTCTTTTCTCATCTATGTCCTAAGACAGCAATTTTTTATAATTAATATTTTATAAATTGTAAAGATATATTTTTAAAGCAATTTGATACAGTTCTACTTCTGGGCATCAGTGGAAAAGGTTTTTAGCAATGCTCTTCTTTCTGGAAGAGCATGTTCCTTGCACTTTTCCTTAAAAAAGGTGTCTTTATTTTCAGGACTGTACTTGGATGCTGTGAAATGTCTTATCAGCTCATAGTCCATTGACTTGCATTTTGTTATGTGAGATGAATGTACACTTTTGGATTACAAAAGGAACATAATACAGGGAGTTGCAATGCTTTTGTCTGCAATGATAGAATACTTGCAATTCCAGAGATAATATTACCTGTTAGGGGCATGTAACCACCTCTCATTTCTACACTGATGATGCAGAGCTTTTGTCAGCCTTCCTATCTGTTTCATTCAGAATCTGTAGTGAGAGTTTCCTAGATTCCATGAGACTAGGAGCAAAAATTCATTTACCAGCACTGGCAATTTGGACAACTACCTCAAAATCAAAAGAGGAGAAAAGTTATTTGTAAGATCTCTTAAGGGACAAGTGGGAGACCAGTGCATCAACCTGCTCAGTAATTTACATGTTTATACAGAAGCAGAGGGTAACACAGCTAGAATAACAATATCAGAAGGAATGAAATGTTCAGGAAGGACAGGAAAGGATACAATTCAGCACAAGTTGATGAAAAAAATCCTGTACTTAAAAGTAATGATTAAGTGGACAGACAGGGTATGAGCCCATCTAAATCGGAAGCAGCACAAGAAAGCAATGCAGAAAAAGATTTGGCTGTTAGCATGTATCCTGTGATAAATATATCTAGTGTCATGGTGGTAAGGAGAGGGAGAAAAAAGTAAAAACAAATACAAAAGAACCCCCTGAAATGAGTACTGTCTCTGAGACACATGAAGCCATTATTTCCATTTCCTCAGCATAGCACTCAGATGTATTGCAGTAGCCAGTCTGGCATTTCAAAGAGGTACCAAATAGAAAGGTTCCAGGGCAAAATGACAAACAGGATCGGAGAGCAGAAAATTCAGAAGAGAAGGGATGATTTGGTTTTGCAGGGAGGAAAGCAAGGCAGGAAGGGTGGCAGCCATTTTCAAATACAGAAGGACAACGAAAAAGCAGAATCCCCTCACAACCATTAGAAACATACAAAGGAGTAATGGATTTGGTGATATAAAGGCTGATTAAGGTTAGACAAAAGCCAAAACCAGTATCATTTAAGTGCTGAAATAGATGCTTGGAGAAGTTGTGAAATCACTGCTCACAGGAGCTGCACAGGTTTATCTGATTTTGCCTTCAGGCAGGGAGGACAGACCGGGTCACTGACTGCTCAAAGACCTTTCTTGCCCTGTTTCTATGATTTCTATGATTCTGCCCTGCCCCTAGCTCCCTCAAGGGTGGGAAGGAAATGTGACATATCTTTAACCCTACATGTAATTACAAGCAAAAATGACAAGCAATAAGTGTATAAGGGCAAGAGATAGAAAGCTACACAAAGAAATACAGTAACTGATATAATCAATGTCACCAAATATTGCAATATACATCCACACTTTCCTCACCATCAGCACCTGTAGCATTTATAAATTATCTGATAATCTAGCATAGCTCACGATTTCTTGAATGAGTATCAGTGCAGTCCCATATATATCTTGAGCAAACAATATAAAAAGGAAGAGAGGTCAGCCTTATAAACTGAATTTAAAATGTGTTGTAAAATAATGAAATTCAGGAAAGTAAGTGTTTTAATTACTTTACTTCTCCTATCCATAACAAAATAAACCTCAAAAGCAGATATTGCAAATACTCTCCTTCAACTCTGAATTTCTACTAGACTTGAAAAGACTTATCATAGAAGAAATAAAAAGAATACCTGTGACAGAGTTAGAGATTTTGGTACTTCAATAAAACATTGCAACCAGTAAAAACAATCTTACACACATGCAATTTCTCCCCAGTGTAAGTAACACCAGAGAGACCTTATTACTGTGTCTCACCCATTTATTTCTCCACCATTGATAAAAACTGTATCTGATTTCAGTTTGAGTTCTTCACTTTAGTCATGTTTTTTATGTATTTCCCTATTATTATTTCCAGACTATGATTCCACCACATGAATATGTAGATAGATTGGGGCACTCAAGAATCAGAAAGACAAAAGGATTCTATTAAATCCCCACAGCCACATCCCTTCCCTTTGAGAGCAGTACAGATTAGATATACTACACACTTGTAATATAAATGTATCTAAAGACCTGACACAGACTCCAGTTTACTTTGTCAAACATCAAGCAGGGAATTCACGGTTTCTGTCACAAAGATTTTAAACTACAAAAATAACCACAGAAAAAAAATCACTTTGACCAAGTTACCACCAAACTTGGCCTCATAAAAAAGAACACTATAATATTTTTTTTTAATTAAAATTAAGGCTGTGTGTTTTTAAGGACTTTTCTACCAGGCATTCAAAAAAACGGTTCTTTCTTCCATGCTGAAACTTTTTATTCATTTCATTATAAATTAAGATCATGCTTCATATTCAAACTATAGCACAAAAAATGTTATGGCTAGAACATTGGCAACTTTTTTTTGTCTTTCAGAGCTATTAAAGAACATGTTCTTATTAAAATTTCTGATTGCATTACTTAAAAAATATCTAGTATTAAAATTGAATTATTCTTTTTAATATCTTGCAGCTATTAATTGATCCTCATGATGGTTAGAGAAAGTAAGAAGGTACTATTATCCTAGTCTTATCCAGAAGTCAAACTGAGGTAAAAAAGCCAAACAACTTGCCTGGTGTCACATCGTGTGTCACGCAGGCCTGAAATCAGACCACGATTCTGTACGTCAGGCATAGCATTTAATTTTGTAAGTCTTTGTAGGACTTAGGCATCTGTCTCAAAGGAACTGTCTAACCATTTCTTTGGGATATTATTACATCAAAAAAGAGCTAAATCTGTACTCCGCAGAAGGATGATTAACATTTGTCTTTAAACATTTCAAAATAGAGAGAAAGAAAAACATTTCAAAACAGAGAAAGAGAAAAATCAGAAATAGTCAGTGGATCTAGTTAATCTATCATCATATCTAAACCAATTACTTAACAGGCTGTCAGGCACAGATTTACAGTGACACAAGAAAAAATTAGGTTGTCTTGAACATTGTTAAGTGTTTGCTCAATCAGTCCTAAGATAGAGAATGTTAAAAGTACCCCAGAGAGACACAAAACTGTGCTGGCACTGTTGATTTTCAAGGGCTTTCTCTGTCTCTTGTGTTTCTATTCCAAACCCTTCATGTCCTGTACTTCTAGTGCAGTTAAAACAAACATAAGACATACCTTGATTGTACTAGTGTGTGCACCAGGATATTCTTTCTCTTCCAGTGTTGACCAACGTTGTATAAATTTTGACACCAGAGGATCATCATAGTCAACTATCTGAAATCCTGAGACATTAGCTCCTCCAAACTGAATTTTTGACAAATCTCCATCAGTAAATCCCTGAGCACAGAAAAAATTATTGTCTGTTATTTTAATAGTTTTGGCAATTCTCTCAATAGTATATAAAAAGGAAGAGTTACCATATGACCTCTACTGCAGAAAAGTAAGCCAACATTCTCCTAAACTGGATCCAACTTAAAATGTGGACTGCCAGCATTAAGTCATCAGCTCCCTCAGCCAGCAATGCTTCTTGCTGCCCACTAGACAAACTTTGCTCTTTATAGAGAGCAAGGGCTGAGTGGACCTGTCCTTGCTACCCTAACTCCCTAAACATGCTCTATTCTGTTCAATCCTAAATATTCCAACATTTAAAGGGGACCACTTAAGTGAGAAAGGGAACGCTGAACATGAATAACAGGCAAGCAAGTTTTAGGCAGGAATATTTACAGCCACAGATGTATCCTGTTTTTTAGGAACTCTAAAGCTGTGGAAGGACTTTCCATCTCCACTGCCTCCTGTCTCTGACATAAAGAACTACTTTTCATTCCTACAAAAACTTGTGTTCTGTTTTAACATCACTCAAATAACCATAAAAATGAATTTACATGAAATAGTGATGTCAGATACTTCTTTATAAATGAATGTTGTGGGTGAATACAAGAAGCAGCAACTTCAAACCACATTATCATGAGTTGCTACAATTGCTCAACTAGATGCTCTTTAATTATTGCATATTAATAATCCTCATGTGTTGTTGCCTGCTAATACAGACACTTCTACATGGATCATGTAACTTGAGAGTTGAACAGGAACATTCATTGTATATTCAAACCTTTTCTCCATCTATCAGCATTTTTTTTTTATTTTCAAAATAGATCAATTTCTTGAATGACTGATCAGACTGGAGGAGAATATTACTACAGTCCAAAAAGAAGAAAGCAGGTGAATTCAGTGAAGATGAGAAATGATTCAAATGCTAGATAAGTTTTTTTTCTGACAGGGAAAAACAAATTTTTAAAATCATAAACACTTTATACATAATATTAAACAACTTTAAAACACAAAATTCAGTAATTTTTAGATCTTATTGACTTACTGCTACAAATTTAAAGCAATGGCTAAAACAGCAACCAGTTAACATAATGAAATCCACTGGGCACATTTTTTAAAATTTCTCTTAAGACTCAAAATACTGTTTATCCAACATTTGCAATGTAAACCACTGACATCTAACAGATAATTTTTTGTATTTTGCAAGACTTTTATGCCTGCTTTATGACTATCAGCACCTCGACTTCTTTATCCAAAAATTAGTTATTAAGATATAAGAAGGAGCCCCCAGTGTTCAGCTTTTAAAGAGGCCTTCAAAGCACAAGGCTTCTTCACACCGTGGCACCCACGTGACCCCTCAGAGCATTGCCCACCTGGAGGGGGAAGTGTTTTCATCAAAGGCAGGGAGGGGACAGGGGTTATGCTTCAAGAGCCAGAGACACACCATGCTCCTGTTTCCTCAAAGGACTATGGAAGACAGTGTCAACTGGGGCACTCTGGGCCCTGCTGGAATTTACATCAAACACTATCGCAGTTCAGGAAAAAACGATGAAAAAAAAAAAAAAGATTTGGTGGCACTCGCACCATACAACCCCCAAAACTCTTTTCTTGAACAGGGTAACTGAGATTTGAGCAGGCAGAATTTGTTTTGTCTATTACGAAACAAAACAATTGGATTAGTTCCCCTAGCTTCAGTAAGTGTTTATAGACTTTAATATCAGTAAAATGGCCCTTCACCTTTAGACACAATTTCAGAAAAATTACCTTGACAGAATTCAGTGAGTTTTCTGGACTCTCCCTGAAGGAACACTAATAGCTATAATGTCTGATCACCTATGTTCAAGAAAATATTAATTCAAACTGATTATCCAGCCAATCTGAGGGGTGAAATGTGGACATTTGAGACTCACTAGTCTAGCAGAATGAAACATGAGAACCGTGATTCTTAAGCAGTTAAAAAGTTGTGAGAGAGAAATCATCACCTTGCTGAATGAATGTATCATCCTATGATGCAGAAATTTATTTTCTATTTTACATACCCTCTTTCTCTAAAGTATGCAGAAAAAGAGAAATTCTTTTGAAGGTGCTGAGTTACCTTAATTCCCATTGATGGGAATATATTAAGAGGCATTTAAAGCCTAGAAAAATTCAGCCAATAAACAAATATCTCAACACATAAATTCATTTAGCAAGGATAAAATCATTTAGCTTTTTTTCTGTTTTCTAAAATGTATTTCAAACAAATTACTAGTTGATGAGCTCCCATAAGTCAAATGAGCAACACAGGTATTTTAAATACTAAGAATGCTTACCAGATTTGCAATGATATAGTGGTATCCTTTAACATGTTTACCAATTGTGATAACCTGTAAAAAAGAAGAAATACCCCCATAATGGAGAACATTCACCTGGTATACAGACAAAGACTTGAAAGGTACAAAATGCAGTATGATGTAAAAGCTAGTTAAGAGTTTTATGGTACACAATACTGAGTTTATGGAATGCTTTATCCCTTATTTTACCCAACACACACTGAACACACTCTTTGCTGGCAGAAATGAGCCATGCTGAAGTCCAAGTCCCAAGAGGGAGAGTTTCTCCAGACACAGCAGCTGAATGCTAATCACCCTGGTGTGTATTAAGGCACAATCCAGCCAGGAGAGAGCAGGCATCATGCATTTGGAACACTGTGCCTCACAGACTCCTGCTAGAATGCCCTCTGACATTAATGAATTACGAGGAAGCCTTGTGGAGTTCAACTCGTTTATTGCCCTAAGTCTTCCTCACAATCTCCCTCAAAGCCAGCTGGTGGTTTCTCAACAGTCTCTGCTGGCAGACCTATAGCATGGGCTCTTCTAACAAAAAAGCCTAATTAAGGCTATGTCTCCATGGGGAAGTTTGCATTTTGAAGCTAAGCACTTCTCCAGAGGAAGGATGTGCAAGATAAAAGGAGTCTAGAGGTTTACTCCATATTTAAACAATGAGAACAATGAACTTAAGAGAGGACGACTCATTCATTTCCTCATTTTTAACATACAACTAAAATATTTAGACTGGATATCCTGAAACTTATATCAGGGTACTAGTGAACAACATTCCACATACTTGGTTTAATGAAGTTACAGAAATATAATTGAAAGCAGTTTTAACACTGAGTTTATATTACTAGAGCTTGAGGCTGAGAGGGATCACACGACATAGGCCATGGAACTAATTAAATTTTTCCTCTTTTGAGGTCAATATATACGTGATATATGAATTTAAGTATCCTAAAACAATTACTTAGATCAGACTTTTTTTAGGCTACTTGAGAAACAGAAAGTGGGTTTACCTTTAAATGTAAGGAAGTTACTGAGTGTAAGGGTAATGGACTTAAAAGCCAGACCAAAATGCAGAAACAACTAGGCTATCTTGTGAAGAGAATTCCAAGACTAAATCCATATGGGACAGCTGAGAACACTTTAAGAGAACATATTCCAGGGCACAGTAGTAAAGTATTTAGGGAGAACAACTAACTAGAGTTATATTAACTGACTTGTGAGGCTGATTTGGTTATCTAGGATTCTTCAGTGACTTACAAATCAAAACAGCAGAAACAAAAGCTTAGCCATCTGTATGCTTAAGGAGTAGCACAAGTCTGTGGAGATAAGCTGAGAAACTCTAAGCACCTAAAAAAGGGTGGAATTTACCAAAGTCCAACTAGGGCAAGAAAAAGATCCCAGACTGCAATCAAAATAAGAAGCAGACAAAGATGAAAATAGGTCTATTACAAAACAAAGACAGTAAAAATGAGTGGTGACTGAAAGGTAAAGAGGATTCTTGTCTATAAAAAGTGTCTAAAAGGTGAAACTGCCACAGTTTAATATCATTAGTGATAATGAATATTACATACTTATTTTAAAAAGAATGTATAGGATAGTAGGATATATGGTAAAAATAGTCTTGCCAAGATTGAAATATGTCCAAGGAGTTTCTCTCTTTTTTCTGGCCTGATAATCAAGAAACAGCAGATGTGACATATCTTGAGTCTAAAAAGGTGATTGCTCTGTAGGACATCACTAGAAACTCATAAGAGACACAGACAAGACAAAAAGTCACTGTAAGGTAAGTCAAGAACCATTTGAAAAGCCACACAAAACCAACTGAAGAGGATCTATAAGGACTCCTTATGTCAAACATTGCTCTACACTGTAAATTTCTTGACATTGATAAGTCAGAAAATATGATTTTGAAAAACTGCAGATGACAGAGAGATCACACTCTCAGAGATCAAATGCTCTTGAGAACAAGATCAAATTCAAATTTATCTTAAAAATTAGAAAAACAGTTTGTGGATATCAATTCCAAATAAAACACACAAACAGAATGTGCTCCATTAAGGACACTGCTCAGTGTCTGAGCCTCTTTAAAATATAACGACCTTCAAAACAAAGACCAAAATAACAAGCCCTTCAAAAAACCTTCAAACAAATACATCCCTACTCTGATGATACATCCCTACTGATGCTGCACAGTCTCACATGATGAAGCTCAAGCCAACAGGGAACTATCCTTACAATTTTCCATTGTGCTCTGCATGCATGAAAAGTAGTAAGGTACAGAGCCAGTAAGACCTTCCTAGACACTAGGACTGAAATGATAGATTTCAGAGTAATGCAGTAATTTGAATCAGAGCATTGTGATAATGTTGCTAAAAAGAAAATTAAAAAAAAAATCATTTTGGCAAATAACTTGCATGGGTGGAGAGAAGACAGATTTTGCTGTTCTTTTTAAAGCTCGGGAGGCTTTTAGTTATGAAAAACAGCATCCAATTTTGGTTAACACACCTTAGGAGTGACTCAAAATGAAGAGACAAGCAAGAAAAGTACAAATGACAAAGAGCTTCAAAACACAAATTTCAAAGGGCATTAAATGAGAAAGAGAAGCTGTGATAAAATCTGCCCAAGACATAAAAGGTTGTCAGAAAATGCATTAGACAGAGAAAATATCTTCTAGGTGTAAAAAGAACTAATTTTTGGACATAACTACCTATACTAGACGAGATATAATAGTGAATCAACTATGTGTAATACGGTATATTATTTAGGTTGTGAAATAGTCTGAACAAGGCATTTTGTAAATTACTGTTTTTATTTTAAAAACCCAGGACAGAAAACTATACAGGATTGTGCAGATAGAATTATTTTGCCTTTGAGCAAAGGGAGGGACTACAGGATTTGCATGCTCACTTTCTGCCTGGCACGTATGTGGTCCTCAATACAAACTAGTCACTGTCAAATGATTCATAATAATCACAAAAATGCCATCAAAACAAATGAATTCATTCCATTTACTTATAGAATACTGCTAACTGCTGTCACTGAAGAAAGCAGAATGGCAAACCTGATCCACAATGTCGTTGACTTTATCGCGTTCACAGTCCAAAATCACTCGTCTTTCCTTTTTCACCTCTAGATCTTGAAACAGTGAACGGTAAGTTTCATCTTTTCTTTCATTGTTAATATTTCCTACATTGATAGCAGTCACTTGCCATTTCTTTTCAGCAGCAGAATCCAGCACAGCTTGCAGTGTTGATAAGCCTAGTGAAGCACAAGAGAAAATAGAAGATATGACTGACAAAGCTTCAGGAATTAACCAACTTCCACAATGTGATTTGTGAGATCATTTATTTAAGATCTCCTGTAACTTGTTTGACTTGTCACAAGTAGATAGAAGTCAGAAACTAAGGTATATGTGGGCCAAATCAATTATTACTGCACAAAATTTCCATTTGCATCACTGCAAGGCATTAAGGTAAAGCCTTGCAAGTACAACCCTTGGGTTTGGCTCAACTTTCTTCAGAATTGGATTTTGCTAGTTTCACTGATCCCCTGTTGGAATTCCACATAGTGGGAAAGAGATCTTCTAGGAGAGGAGTGATCCAATTAGAGCAAAAGGATCAGTGGCTTATTAAGAAAGGATCAGCCTTATTAAAGGATCAGCTGCTTGAACAAAAGCTATTGAACAGCTTTTGTTCCCAGCACTTGAGCAGTACTGTACTTAAACCCAGATCTCACTGAAGTCTATGGCAGAATTCCTATGTTCTGCAGTGATGGTAATGGATTTACTATTTCTGTTGCCTGCAGTCACATCCCAGATTATGAAAGATGTGCTGAGATATATTTTTCCATATAGATAAGCAGGCTCAATGCTAACACCTACAAGCAGTGTAGAGAAGTTTGCTTTCATCCTGTACTTTTGGCACGTTCCTGATAGGAAGCTGTAATGTTCGTACAGATGCAACTGCCTACAATAAACTGTAAAACCAGTGAAGGCTTTACTTGACAGATTCTACTTTTTAGGGATGAACTAATGTAGTAGAGAAACATGAAAATTACTGCTGGAAATTAATTCCTGCTATACAAAAAGTACAGTTTTAATCACTTCCAGCAGTACAAGAATGAGACTTAAACCATGTTTCAATTCCTACCAGAGAATTCTACATGATTCTAGAGAGCAGTTTTAGGGATACCAGATATACTATAGGAAAAGAAAAATAATTAGACTTTCTTACAAGTGAATTGATATTTTTGCGTGTTCTTCTCTCCTGAAGCCATCAAACATCGGGAGTAATTTCTTTGAGACAAATTCTGACGTGGTATGTAAAGGGAGATTCAGGCATTAACTCTCATGAGAAATAATAGTGGTTATGCCCATAAACATAGAAGAAGAACACTAAGAATTAATTTGTCTCACAGTCCATAGGTATAATATTAAATCAAGATTGGTCAGTGTCTAGCAATTCAGCTTCATAAGTGAAAATGGTAATGACATACAGCACTCTACACAAGACTAGTCATCAGCAAAGGTAGAAAATGGCAGGCTTCCAAAAGTATAAATTGAATTATTATCTCATATAATTCTGGTTTTCAAAGTCCCTTTAAGCAAGACTGATACTATGTTTTGTATGTCATGAAATGAAAATTTATTTTAAAATCACAGATTACTACAGTCCACTAGCAGATAGAAACTATTTCAATTGCTGAAGAGGAATCTGGAGAACTTGTGTTGAAAGGGAAAGATTAGTAATGTAAGCAAACTGAGAGATGCAGGAAGCATCTTAAAACACTAAAATGCACTAAAGTATGTTTAAACCTCAAAATATTGTTTGAAATGACAAATTAAAATTTTAAAAGACAAATCAACCAAACTGAAACTCATTTATTTTGAATAATTGTTTCAAACCTCATTTAGCAGATTTCAGATCCTCCAACCTGTCCAAATTTCCTCGGAGTTAAACAATCCCAACTAGGCTCAAATTAATAAGGACTATTAATGCTAATACTACCCATTGCAAAGGGTTCCTATATTTTACATCTCTGATCTTCTATTTTCCCTAGGGTTTTTCTCTTTTCTTGAGGTACTCTCTGCAGAGATATTAAATGGCTGTCTGGATTGCTTCCTTTTTTTTTTTGGTGGGGGGGATGTGGCAGATTCAGCATCCCCAAACAGCTTAGTTTACTCTGATAGGAATAACACAAGAGAGGAGGTAAAGGACACTTCTCCACATTATATGAGAATAACTATTGTATTAGACAGTAATAGCTCAGGCACATATTTACTGAATGGCCTCACTCCTTATGGACAGAAATGACAGGAAATTGCCCTGCACTTCAGCCAGTCAGTCCCTAACCACAGAGGTGCTCTAACACTAGCAACAAAATGGTTCTTTAAGAATAAGTCATGAAACGAACTCTTATTAGCCTTCATAGTTTCCACGAAGAGTTAAGTCTCTTTGTGTTTTTTATCTCACTCCTGAAGGTGGACACACCCTCAATTCTGTATCATTCCTTAAATATACATCGCTGTCACTACATCAACAGGCAAAAACACTCAAAGGAATTGTGAATTTGTGTGTCTTGGATTTGATGCCAATGCAGCTGGCTACAAACTGCTCAACTCTGCAGGCTGACCTCATGCAATTTGTGGGGAGCACTGAGGAGAATGATTTACTTCACATAAGGGCAGGAGCTTCACACCTTGGAGCTTCTTAGCACTGGGGTGCCTTGCCACAATTAAAACCAAGAGGTAAGGAAAAAAGGAAGAACCAAAGGGTGACTAGAAAGAACAATATCATGCTGTTATTCCTGGTCAGATCCAGACAGTGCAGCTCACAAGAACTAGCTGTTTTTCAGTATTTCCTAAATATAAATCACATGCAGGTCACATTCTGCCCAGTGCTAGATGATTGACAGAGTACTGGCTAAGAAAGTAGTTTTACATCTGTCCTTTCTAAAGACAGTGAATGTTTCTGATTCTAATGTGAATTTGAAAAGGGACTGTCAGAGAAATGAGCTTAGCATTCATTATTCCATGTGACATCACCTTTGGAGGACACATACCAGGATTTGTTCTTCTAACTTGAGTGCTTACAAAAATGATAAAGAACTCTCTTGAGGAGACCCCTTCAGCTTCTGAACATTATGTATGAAATGGCATCAGAATGCCGGGAATTTAATGTCATCCCATTATGCAACACTAAGGAGTGGTATAGCCATGCTTTAAATCTATTAGCATTTTATAATTTAAAATGCATTTAATATTTAACTCTGACCAATGAACAAGCAAACAAGCAACAAAACAGCCTCTTTAAAGGGAATAGAAGCAGATAAGAATAGAAGAAAGTTAGCCAAGGACTCCTAGGTGAGGACAACCTGAAAATAGAATGATAATGAAATTCCAGAAAAAGCAAGCAAAAATCCCACCTTTTCTGGATAAAGCTGCTGCTTCTCAGAAAACTGATACACCACAATTTGCCAGTGACATTTTCAAGTTCATAAACTTTTATAATATTACTACTATAGCCATAAAAAGGCAGGAGAAGGCTATATGGTCAAGTTAATTGATCCTAAGCAATGAGTTTGGGTTTATCAATATCAACAATAAAATCCAAGCTCAACAGAGGTGAGGAACTCGATACTGAAAGCAGTCTCCAAAGAAGGAGAGACTGACTGCATCCAAGAATTCTTGCCTGCTTGGTGCCCAGCTACAGATTTTGTGTATGTGGAGTGAATCTGTGGTAGCAGATAGCCCTTCATGCTCAATTTTTTTTCTCCTTCAATGTTTATTTAACAAAAAAAAGAAAAAACTTGACATAGAAATTGTTTTAGAGTAAGTGACTAATTTCACATTAATTGCTTAACAGTTACAATTCTATTAATGCATACCATAATAATTTCATTCTCATATAAACAATTTTGTTTCTGTCCAAAAAGCTCATTTCTAAATTCAAGAAACATTTGATTCAATCACACTTACACTAATTGGAGGTAAATATTTCTTCTATTATTTACTTATCTCATTTGAATTCCAGATTTCAATGAGATACACCTGCCAAACAGGGTGCAGGTAAAAAGTACCACACCTTACCTCTGTCACTGTCATACAAATATGCAAACTTGGTCCACTGATAGTATTCGATCAAGCTAAGAAGAGCTCCCTTGAGGTCAGGTCTCATCTGGATGACAAAGGGATGTGTTCCATCTGTTGGGAAGCTGGGAGTTATGAAGGAGACATGAAGAGTCCCACAGAATGATGTTATGGTATTTACAGACTTCTTGTCATAGAATCCAAAAATAGCAAAGACTCCTCTTGAAAACTGGGAGCAGACTAGAATAAAGAAAGACAGAAAATTAGTGGGAGAATTTATTTTAAAAAATTATTGAAAACTCTTCAATGTATATATTTATGAGAAATGTATGTCTGAAAAGTGTCTGATCACATAAATACCAGGCAAAAATAGTAACACTCTGCTATGGAAATAATTTGTTAGCATTATCAATCAGTAATATAAACTTACACTAGAAAAAACAACAAAAAGAAAGTACCAAATACGTGGTGCACATTCCTAGATGATAAATTCAGAAATATAACTCACCAACTTATTCTTAAATTCACTTTAAGTTGTAAAGAACAGTGATAACAGACATCAATGGCCAATGCAATTCAAAAAATGAGACATTATGACCACACATAGCATTATGGAAATAGAAAATGTTTTGTCATGTTAAAAATAAACTGCTTCTGAGGTCAAGACTCACTGAGCATTTTGCAAAATACTTTAAATAACTTTCCATTTGTGGAAATACAAAGCCAAAACTAAACCTAAATCTATCAAGAGCAGTAAGAAGTCAATTTGCTTTAAAACCCTCCCGTATCAAAGCATTATTTTAATTCCTGCTTTGTAGGACTCAGCAAAAGCTGGTCCTTCTGGATGACACCTGCGGTCATGTTGCAGGAAGAATAACCTCCCAGGTGTAAATAACATGCTGATCCTTTACTTTCTATCAGTGCAGACAATTCAAGCCAGTTGATGAATGTGACTGACCATGACAGCCTGTGTAAAAGGGCTGGTTCTTCTGGGGTATTTTTTTCTTTGAGACTGCAGGGTATACTAGTGCCTAGGTTCTAAACCCAGGGCACAATAAGGAAATATTAATCTCTGATTAATTCATACTTATCACTTATGCATTCTTTGGTTTGCTGAGTCACCTTGAACAAGACACATGCTTCTAGAGACACCTGACCTGCTTATAGATAGAAATCACAATGTAATTGATGCTAATTTTGCCCAGATATTTAGTGCACTAATCTTTGAATACAATTCATATAAGGGCAAAAATAAGTTGGTTTATTTTTAGAATTTCCTAGATATGAACTAATAATATATTTTTATCTTTCAAAGTTATTGTATCTTTATTTTTAAAATTGTATTTCTTTTTTAAAAGAAATATTATCCTTTTATGCCTGTTACTACTCATTGCTATCTTCTTTTCATGGCTTTCCATATGTATCTATGCTACCATCTCTCACACCCTAATTATTCCTATACTCCAATTAAAAGCACCTAAACAGGATGAGTGAAATTCTGAGTCTGCCATTTTTAAGTTTTCACCTATTAACTTTAATTAGGTCAGAATTTTGCCTCAGGTGAGAAAATACAAGTGATTAAAAAGCTTGATGAGTAGCACCTCTTTATAAAAGGATGCTGCAGGTTTTACAGGGCTAGAGTACAAGATGGTCAAGCCTTTTCCATTTTAACTACAAATCATTGCAGAATCATGGAGCTTTTTTGAGTGGAAAAGACCTTTAAGATCAGAGTCCAACTATTAACCCAGCACTGCAAAGTCCATCACTAAACCATGCCCCCAAGTGCCACATCTCAACATCTTTTAAAGACATCCACAACAGTTACTCAACAGTTTCCCTGGGACAATTGCTCCAATGCCTCCCAACCCCTCCCGTGCAGAAATTTTTCTTAATATCCAGTCTAAATATCCCCTATCCTAACTTGAGGCCATTTCCTCTTCTATTGCTTGATATCTGAGGAACCAAATTCCACATTCCTACACACTCCTTCCAGGTAGTTTTAGAGAGTGATAAGGTCTCCCCTGAGCTTCCTTTGCTCCATGCCAAATATCCCCAGCTCTCCCAATGGGTCCTCACAAGGCTTGTGCTCCAGACCCTTCCCCAGCTTAGTTTCCCTGCTCTGAACACACTCCAGCTCCTCAATGTCCTTCTTGTAGTGAGGGGCCCAGAACTGAACACAGGGTTCAAGGTGCTGAGTACAGAGGGACAGTCCCTGCCCTGCTCCTGCTGGCCACACCATTGCTGATCCAGACCAGGATGCCATTGGCCTTCTTGGCCACCTGGGCACTGTTGGCTCATGTTCAGCTGGCTGCTGAGCAGCACCCCCAGGTCCTTTTCCACTGGGCAGCTTTCCAGCCACTCTGCCCCAGCCTGTAGCCCTGGATGTGGCTGATGTGAGCCAAGAGCAGGATCTGGCATTTGGCCTTGCTGAACCTCACACCATTGGCCTCAGCCCATCAATCCTGTCCAGACCCCTCTGTGGAGCCTTCCAGCCCTCCAGCAGATCAACACTCCCACCCAGCTTGGTGTCCTCTGCAAACTGACTGAGGGTGCACTCGACTCCCTCATCCAGATGGTTGATACATAAAATACATCCAACAGGGCTGGCCCCAGTGCTGTGTCCTGGGAGAAATCACTTGTGACAGGCTGCCAGCGGGATGGAACTCCATTCATCACTGCTCTCTGGGCCTGACAATCCTACCAGATTTTTACTCCTCCAAGCCATAAGCAGTCAGTTTCTCCAGAAGAAGGCTGTGGAAAACAGCGTCAAGGCTTCACTAAGGCCAGGTAGACAGGAGTCACAGCCTTTCCCTCATTCACCAAGTGGGTTGTCTTGCCATAGAAGGAGATCAGGCTGGATGAGCAGAACTTGCTTTTCACAAATCTGTGCTGGCTGGGCCTGATCACCCATTTGACCTGCATGTGCCTTGTGACAGCATTCAAGATGACCTTCCCCAGCACTAAGGTATGGCTGACAGGCCAGGACAATGGCACCTCCACAGTCCTAAAAGACTTGATGTCAAGTCAACTGACCCATGACCAAAAAAACACCCCAAAATCAAAATTCTATTGATGACACCAGGCTTAGTAGAGCCAGGTATTGATCTGCTGGCTTGCTGTTTTTTTCTGTTTCTTCCCTCATCTTCTCTGCACCTGGACGGATCAAGGCATAAACTCTTACCACCTCTTACTTCAATACAGCACTGTTGGATTAACACAGTGAACAACTCTCTATTTAATAGTCTCTACACGTGATAAATACATGTGTCTTCTTCTGGGTAAGGTTGGTAAGACTGAAATTTTGATCTTGCCTCCTGCACAAAGTGAAAGACAAGTAAAAAATGCCACCTCCAGCTGGGAAAGTCAAATCACTGCAGTTCTAAGTACCTAGAAGAGCTGTGGTTTAAAAGCTGAATTACACACACACAGAGGTAAGCAATCCCAACAAATAATATAGTAAAAGAAAAAACATTTTATATTTTTAAAATTATTATGAAAACCGCCAAGCAGACACAATGTCTCATTTAATTCAACCAGGGCTCCCTTAATATGGGATAAAATCTCTATAACACTAAACTTTAAGTATGGACATAACTCACATCTGGGTCAGCCAGAAAAATCAGTATCAACTATAATCCAGGTTAAAAAAAATTTCATCAGAAGTGATCAGTGTCACAATGTCACACAGTGTTGTGCTCTTCTAAGAGAAATTCTACTAATGGTAACTGGGTAGGCACCTATGCTGTGTAATAAAAATGTGCTACAAATAAGCATTTAGACATTCTCTAAAGACAGATTCTTGCAATTCTTATGGGTATTTTTTTTGTCTTTTAGGAACAGAAGGGAAAAGAAGGGACAGTATTTCCAAATATAATGTTGACCCAGTGGATAATGCAGAAACTGCAATTGTTTTTGGCAGCCTTCCCACCTCAGATTAAATCTACAGTCGTGTTGCTATTGCTGGAAGACATTAGTTTTATAACGGTGAATCACAAGCTGTTCATGATTATTAGAGTAAAAAAAGTCATGATGATTAGGACTCATAAGCCATTGAAATATGAAAGATCTATTTCATTAATGACATTAGAACCAACTGCCAGGATTAATTTCTTTCAAGCTCTCCTATATGAATTGGAGTTTTTATGAATTTTAGGTTTCTGGGATGCTTTCTAGAAATAGTCTATGGCTTACTTAGCCAACAGGAGGGGAAGAATATAGTAAGCTCATTTTGTGATCACTTTTCTAAAGAGATTTTCCTAGAATGGCAAATAACTGAATTCCAAGAAACAGGGTGAATTAAGATTCTTGAGAAGGCACAATTACCAGAAGGTTTTGCTATAGTTAAGGTTTAAGTACTTTATATTTGACTTCTTGTTCCACAAACATAGCCAGGCAGAAACCTAGCTTGCCTTTGTTTTTCAGAGCATTAAAAAGGTACCCTAGACTTTCATTCCAGAAGCTAGGGGCCAGATTTGCTCAACAACAAAATTAGGCTTAAACCCACAATGAGAAATAGGTGCCCTGCCAGACAGCGGCTAAACTTCTTGTTCTATTATTAACTCTTCCATTGTTATCTACATCTGTTGCTTCTTAGAACTCCATTTTGCCACAATGCGACAATCTGATATTTACCTGTGGTCATAACTGGGTCCTCAGAAGCAAAGAAATACAGCACTATACACTCTCTGCCTCTCATCATGTAGAGCATATTTCTGTGATGCATATCATCCTAAACCCAAAGCTCAGGAAGTGCCAACTGAACAGTACACTTGCAAATTCCAAATGCAAACATATTACAAATATGCTAAGCTTTACACAATGAAGTGACTCCAGTGAAGGAGTGATAGTTTGTTTGCATGACTGAAGAACTGAATCATTAAATCACATAGAAACAGTTGGATTTGAATACATTTGCTTTGAAACTCTTTCTGATTAAGTCCTCCTAAGCCAAGATTTTCTTCCTTCACTGTTCTCCAAAGGGAAAGTAATGAACCTAATAATTGTTTACATTCAGAGACAATTAAATTTGAGAATTAGCAAAGTGCTAATTACTTACTGAAACAAATGCCTACTAGTACCTGCTTACAGGTAAATTTCCAAACACAGGTATCATGACTCTTGACACACTTCCAAATTTTTATGAGAATTTTGACACTTGGTTTCTGTCCAAAGATGAAAATTTAAAATGAGAGAGTATTTGCCATTCAGTGCTTAGATTTCAAATGCTGTCCAGTATTAATGTGGGTTTATATATCATTTTATTTAAGTACCTCGGTTTATTATTAGTGCTAACAAAACTGTTTTAATATTAGCATAGAGAAATAAGTATTCAGTGCAATTATTTATCACACACAATGGAATAATCATTCTCTTACTTCTATGAGAATGAAACTGTAGCATAAGTATAAGGAGTCAAGCACTGCCTCTCCAAAAGAGACCAAAACACAAACGAAACACTCCTTGGTTTGCAAAGTTGATAGATGAGTCAGAAGTAGCCAGGAACAAGACGTAGAAACTGAATGCCTGGTTTACACAATCATTTCAGCTTCTGAAAGAGTACATTATGAATAAGCAGACAGTGGAAAGGAACAATAGATTGAACAAAAAATAAGAGGGAACCACAGAGAAAAGAAGGAATTCATGTATGATTGAAACTGCATCAGAAAATCATTGCGACAATGAAACCCAGTATGGATTGCTTCCAAAGCCATTACAAAAACTGCAGCACAGCAGACAGCATATTGCATACACTTTCCTAGACAAAATAATTTTTTTTCAGCTAATATTATAGATATAGTCTGCATGGTCTATTTTACCCATTCAGATTCTACAATCACCTCCCAGATATAAGCTTCCCCTCAGGAAGATTGAATGAGGCATAAAGAATCACCCAAGTGATTAGAACCACAAAAAGGTATGTTTTAAGCAGCACAATCTGAGACAGAAATACTTTTTTCTGGAGGCCATGGTAGGCAAACTGGAATTGGGAAAAAAACAGTTTCCCAAGGCTCAAAGAAGAGCATCATAACTGAAAGACAAGAGACCAAAGCTTCATGGTAGTATTCAATAAAACCTAGGGCACAGAACCCAAATAAAGGCTGGCATTTTAAAATTCCAAGATACCCGTTACCAGAGCTGAGAGGCAATCAATGCCAATTAAAACAATCAATGGCAATCAGGTCTAAAAATATGCTATACTTCTGGATAACAAAACACTGAATTACACTGAAAAGCCCTTCCCTTTTATCTCTGCACATTTTCATTCCAGCCCTGATAAATGTGGAGTTTTATCTTATTTTAAGCATTTAAGAAAATCTGTCCAAAATTATAGCCATTCAATACTGACCTAAAGTGTGTATTTTCCTCTTTGCAGATTTTTCAGACACATATCTTATGGCTAAAAAAAACCCCAAAACAAACCAGACCTCATTGGGAAAGGTGATCATTGAATATTGAGCTCACACGAGGTGGAGCTCCTAAATGCTTCAGCAATGATCCTCCTCACCTGTACACTCAGCATTAATGCACAAAATGTGACTTCCAGCAACAGGGAGTTCAGTCTGTACCTGAACAGGGGGTCTCAGTTTTTCACAGAGCTGACTAGGGAAATTCTCACAGCCTCATGGACTGAAAAAGGAAGAATTTAAATCCCGAGGCTGGAATGTCTATAGAGGACAATTATGGTGGAGCAGGTACAAAGGATTTTTTTTTTTTTTTTGCACCTTTTCTGGCAGAAATGCCATCTTCAGTTATTGCTACCTGAACTGTTTGCTCAGAGATTATGCAACTGAATGGAACTTTCCACACCTTGTGATTAGCAAAAGCAGCTTTGATCATTTTGTAAAATTAGACTCAAAACCTGGTTTGCTGCAGTACAAAACAAGCTCGAAAGCCAGAGGAGAGGCAGATTAATCTATTTCAACCGGTCAATCATACTTCACACTGAGGAAAGAAACTTTGTGCCAATATGGGATATTTTAAGCAAGCACAAAAAAGCCTTCAAGAAGTTAGTAGCCATCTGTTAGGAAAGTACATGATGATAGGCATAGCTTCTCTATATGCTAATGCTGCAGTAATGAAGGTGGTAAATAACATCATGTTCACAATGAAACAACAGGTCGAAAAACATCCTGTTTCAATTCAATTACATATTGTTTGGCTGGGCACTGCAAAGCATTTGAAAGTCTTCTTCATTGCTAGGACAAGTATTATGATGCAAAAGAAATCATTACAAACATCATGGGAAAGAATCACGTTAAAACTATTATGCTTTTACAAATGAAATAAAATTCCTGGAATAAAATTAAAATGCAAGTCTCCTCATGAAAGGGAAAAAAAAAAAGGGTTCACATTCCACAAAATTCTTACACAATTCTTCACTGTTAAGATCCTAGTATATTTGTGCAAATCTCCATTTTCTCCAGCTGAGATACAATGTTTCCTGAACACCAAATTTGGCAACGTGGGAACTCTATTAAATAAAAGACATACAATTTCTGCTTGTCTCCAAAATCCAGATATTCTTCAGGAAGCTTCTCTCCCCTGCCTCACTTTATCTCCTCCTGCTATCCCAAATAAAAACCATTCTGCTTCCATTTGATTACACAAACTCTAAGTCAAATTTAGCAGTTTCCTTCAAATCTAGTAACTCGCCTTGCTTGGCTGGTGTTCTGACTGTGTTTTTACCTTTCTCAACAACTACAACCTTGCAGGAACACAAAATTTAGAGTGCCCAACAAAGTAGACGTAGAAGCAGGTAATCAAACCTAAGAAGAGGCTACTGGCTTTTTGGAGCCACAGTGCAAGTCATAGAGAAGTCATCTATTTCAGGGCCAGGCTTGCTTTGTTCAATCAGCATAACTCTACTGAATTTAACACAGCCAATATAATTTATCCCAACTAAAAATGTAATTCTCCATTTTTAGCATAACCATTTTCACACATATTTAAAAACCAGAAATGTTATATACAACAGAATACTCATCATCTCCTCTTCCCCTTAATCAGCACTGCTGGAAGCATCCCATTTCTACATTTCATTAAACTAATCATATTCCAGCTCCCAAGAAAATGTCATTGTGTAAAACTGTCTTTGAAAAATTGTAAAAGGATTTGGAAAGAGATAAAATTAACCTGGTAGGCAAAAGTACTTTTTGTTAAAATCTTGACAGATTGGGATTCAATTTATCAACTTGTTTTTCTTTAATTGAACTAGAAGGACCAACTATCACTCCTGAACAGATTGTCTAACACCATCTAAAAGGAAACATGGCCTCAGCACAGAGTTCCTCTGTTTGAAGGATGGGAACAGCTATGAGAAAAGACTCTGAGGTTACCTCGTAAGGATAAAAAGAAAAAAAAATCTGGAACAAATCTTAAGGAAACTGCTGTAAGGAATAAAGAGGATTTCATGAGGCAGAGAAAGTACAGTAGAAGATATGAAAGTGATCTATTACTTCTGAAGAAGGCCCCATATTATACTTTTAAAGGAAAAAAAGCGTGATTTTCCAACTGGTTACTGCTGACCTGCCATATATCTCATTCTGAGAAAATCAGATGTTTAGTCCTGTTTATTGCTTACATATCTCTGTCTGAAATGATGCAGCAGGGAGCATATTTGCTACACCCTGCACAGGCCAGCCTACACTTTGTCACTCCAGCACAGCCAGCACTGCAGCACACAGCTGTACTACAGCCTGTCATTGCCAGCCAAAGCTGCCCTCCCTCCAGACACCTGAAC
Organism: Thryothorus ludovicianus; assembly: GCA_013397245.1. Taxonomy (NCBI): domain Eukaryota; kingdom Metazoa; phylum Chordata; class Aves; order Passeriformes; family Certhiidae; genus Thryothorus; species Thryothorus ludovicianus. The sequence goes on along the minus strand of VZTB01012992.1, from coordinate 299,458 downwards.
CTGATTTGCAAGTAAATTATCCAACTAAAAATTTTGGCACAACTCTGCTGAGAGGAATATCTCACACAAACTCATGGCTAAATGTAACAGTAATAAAGACAATTTCCTATGCTGTCACAGGTCTAACATCTTCTACTTCTCATAGGAAAAACTCTGGATCTCTGCCACCTGTAACAACTTCCACCCAGCATTGCTCCAACCTAAACCACTGACCTACAGCAAAGGATGGCTTCATGTGGTCTTTTGGTGACATTTTAGCAGTAAGTACTTCCAGCCACAGTCTAACTTCCTGTAACATCTTGCAGATTTATGACACTCATTGCGATACTCAGTGTTAACCTAGTTTGTCAGGCTTTATTTATATTTAGAAAATTTATTTATATTCACATCACACACCTTCCTATCTGTGCGCTCTATTTTTCAATGACTGTAGAAGTAAGAGAAACACAATTTATTTGGGAAGTATCCAAAGAGCATTTAATAAACTGTATTGTATTAGTAATACAAATCAGAAAAGCAATAAGATACTCTTAATTAGGTCACTCTAGTGAACAGCTGTTTGTCCCGATTATATGACTTATTTAATTAAGAGAAGAACTTATTCAACAATAAGTCAGCAAAGACAGCTTTAAAATTATAAAGTAAAATGAACATGCATCACAAACATAGTAAGAACATCCCTTGCCTCTCCATTGTAAACTGCTTTAATCTTCAGTAACATGATGCATTTCAAAATGCATTAAAAGTTTCAAACATTTTTTGTTTTATTTAGGGTTGGCTAATTACTTCATTAACAAAACTTGCAAAGATGTGATACAGCACATCATTACCAGTTACTTTAGCAAAGCAATGATTCATCCTTATGCTTCACTGTGACTGAGATTATACTTCCAGATTTTTTCTTCCTGTGTTCAGGTCTCACAGAAGTGAAGCTAATTAGTTTAATGACGTTTTACACTGTTTAGCCTCTATGGTTTTGCCTGTATTACCTGAGTTAATTTGAGCACCTACATTGTACTGCACGCTATGTATAGACCTGCATATACACTACGTCAAACTAAAAATAAAATCATTTCTAGAGGAAACTTGTGCAGCATCTAAAACAGCATGAAAAAACATTCTCACTCAGCACTGAAATAGAAGTGTCAGAGAGTCATATTATCTGGGCCTTTAAGTTCCCTATGGCAAACCTCCTGCTAGATTATGTATGTTCTCTCTATCTTTATGTATGAATTGTGTATATTCTAAATATATGTTTTGAAGAGGCTTTACAGGATTACCAGAATTGGTTTTATAAAAATATCCCATTCACCCATCCTCACTGCCATTTCAGTGGTGAGACTAAGTCACTACAATAAAAAAAAAACCAACAAAGTAACAACAAAACCCTCCCAAAAAATGTACAAACAAACAAGCTCCCCCACAAAACAAAAGGCATTTTATGGCCTTACAGTTTCAAACTATACTTCTTTTAGCTGAGCAAAGCATATCTTAATGTCAGGGAACTCTATGATGTGCATTTAAGAACAGTAACTAATTTTTGGAAAATGAAATTTTCACATGTTCTTATGCTTTAAAACTTTACCATAATTTACCTGAGAAATAATAATTAAAATATTTACCAACACTATTTAGTATGTCTCCTTTAGTAAAGCAAATAAACTTTTCAATTTCCCTTGCAATGTTACCTCAAATCGACCTTGTTAATTAAGAGCTTCTAAGCACATATGAAGTAAAAAAAATGGTCTTTTCCAGGCACATTGACATCACAGAAATGAAAACCCACTTCTCCTTTGTATCAAATGTCAGAAAAAAATATTTAATATAGAGAAATAAATAATATCGAATATAGAGAAAATGTTGGTTCAAGGAGACACATCAACTTCAAGTAGCTGGCAATAAGCCCTCTATAAATAGATTACTGACACCAGAAATAAAATATTACCATGTGCAGTGCACATCCAAAGGCCAGACTAAGGATCTAGGCTGAATGCTCCAGACACCTGGAGACCTAGCCACAGCAGATACTGCACTCTGTTCATTCATATGGGCCTTTAACTCTGAGCTTGGTAGCAAGTGCACTTCCCTCAGAGCACATGTGCAGAGTGGAGAGCAGCTATTGAAGATTGAATATATTGGTTTCAGGGGTTTTACCTTGGTTACTTTACTTTAGGTTATCCCTGTGCACTAAATGCCCACTAGCAGTTTGATTGTGTTGGTGGAATTTCAGAAACATATCCTACAGTTCAGTTAACTAAAAAAAAATGTGTTCCTTGGGCTCCTAAACCACTCCAGAATAAGAAACATGCAGCAGGACCGGGGCTGATTAGGAAACTTCCTTGAAATGTTCTACTCTTAAACCAAACCAAATTATTCAGGTGGAGACACCCACGCATTCCCATGGTATGAAAAACATATTTCCATTTGAACATAAGTAAAATTTGATATGATGGGATAGAACTAGAACTAGTTACACTGGTTTACACAGGCTGCGTAATTCAATGTCCCTTGAGTATTTCAGATTTTCACTGACAACTTGCTAAAAAGGAGTTTATGCCAAGAACAGGAGTATTAAACTTCAAGTCTTTTTTAACTTCTTGTTCTTAAGAGGCACTTGATTTTTCACAGTCACGTATGTTCAGGTTGCACCAGCTCCCACAAAAAAAAATTAAAAAACTCTTTACTCATGTTAACATCTTGAATAACCCTATCATTAGCATCTGTCTTGGTGGTTTGTTGGATGTCCTAATTCATTGAAAAAATGCTAAATGTGTCACTTCCCAAAGAAATATTACCTCTCTTCCCTCATGTTATTTTTAAAAACTCATGACTCAAACAAGTGTCATGATTTGGGTGCCTATTTCGTGAAGTAAACACCAGGCATTGGCAAAATAAAGTAAATCATGCTGCAGATCTTGTAGACTGATTTGTTATACTCACAAGTGGCTGCTTAAAATTTCTAGCACTAGCCAGCTGGAGCAGTTGCTGTGCACTGCAGGGAGAATAGCCCAGTCTTGAATAATTAGACTTCAGAGTTATAAAATGCAATTGAGCTCCTACAGTTAAAAAAAATTCTGTGACAGCTCTAACAATCTCCATTACTTTTTGAAAATCAGACCACAATTTTCATAGTTAAGAAGCAGCAGCTTGATCAATTGCTGAAGTTCAAGTGAAACAGCTAAGATTTTTTTTGATCTATCCAAATAATGAAGCAAAGAATATGATTTTTAGTGTTTCCTCTACTTGACAGTCAGTAGCTGTTTCGAATTTTGAAAATCATGAGCGATATGGTCAGGAGGGGCTGTATGCTTGGTTGTTTAGCATTTTTCCATAGTTTGACCAAGAAACAACATTTAGATTACCCTAAATGATGATTACTAAGAATGTTATTTATCTTTCTAAGTCACACTTCCTGCATTTAACTGAAATGTAACCTCCATTATGGTAACTTCGTTCAGGGTAATCTGGCACCTCACACTGTTTGCCTGGAATAATTAGTTTTTGCTCATACAGCATTCTAATGCTTCAGGCTTTTAAAATAGCTTCTATAAATACACCTGATCAGCATTGTAATGCAACAAAATACAGCATTTTGTAGCATATGGCACACAAAGCAGTGAAGTGAAGGGCAAGCCTAGCTCTCAGCTGTGGCATGCCACCTAGTTTGTTCCATAACACTTATTTAACCATATGGCTCGTCCTGGGTGGCCAGGCATCACTAAAGCACAGGTGTGTATTCTTTCACTTCAATTCATGACCCATGCTACAAAGCTGAACTCAGCCCTTCCAATCCCATATTCAGTGTCACTTCTGTTGTATAAATTTACATAGGGTTTACTACAATAAACAAACAGAAATTGTGCATAACACCTGCAAAATACTTTATTAGATTGGCTACTGTTTAAAAACATTTCCCTCTGGAGAACAAAGCCTAAAACTCACCCACAGTTATATAAACCACAGAACAAGGATTACATTAAAAAGAAAAATGTCCAGTGTCTAACCAACAGCAAATGGCCTCCCTGACTTCCTCTGAAACAAAGCCATCAGTATGGAATTTCATTTATTCTGGCCCAACAATCAGTGAGGCAAACCAGAAAATTTTGGCATGCTGGTTCTCCCCAGTCCAAGGTTCTCATTTCAGAACTGTCCTGCTTCTGATCCTCACCATTAATGTATTCTTTCTCCCTTGCTTTCCACCTGATTATAAGAAATCTGTTTCAAGAAGTCCTCTGAGCTTATTATTAGGCTTCATCCCCTAAGGACCACAAATAGACAGGAAGGCCTCTGCATTCAAGCACTGCCAGTTTGGCATCCTTTGATACTACATAAATGAGAAAAGGCTGAAATCTATAAAGACTTTTTTGCTGCCCTCTATATTAAGTCACATTAAAAGCATTGTTGATCACCTGGCTGAATCTATTACACAAAACAATACTGAGATTTTACCCCTTTCACCCCAGTTTTGTTTACTTTTCATTGAGCATCCTTTTTGGGGGATACACTGAAATGCCTTGCCTTGAAAACTACAAGGGCCTCAGTTCACCCTCTAGGAAACATGGAAAACAGCTGAAGTCAATTTCAGAATTGCACAGAGCAGAGCTGATGATTCAGTTCCTGAAATTGCCATGCAAGGGCCACCATTTTATTATGTAAACATGTGAAATACAGTAGCAGCCTAATCTTATTCTCATTGGAGTCATTGGAAGTTTTGCTATTTACTGAAAAAGGAAACAGATCAAACACGAGAAGCTTAATAATCCAAGCTCACTCATCATTGTGCAAATAGCACTTGATTAACTCAAGGTACCATTGTAACATAAAGAATGGCTTTGTGCAGGAAAAAGTGAAGTCTCCTTCTTCACAGGGGGACAAAACCTTTCAACCACAGACACTCTGGAAGTAATCCATCATGCCCCAGTGCTCCACTGCTGTCAAACAGCTCCATGATGGGGCTCTGCGTCCATGCCACTCTCAAAGCTCCCCGTAACTCCCTGCCTTACAGACACAAAAGTAAATCCCATGGAAAATGCAGCTCTCCAGACACCAGGGACTCTGCTCAGCTAGGAGCTCACAACATCAGGCAGGGCAGTTCTGCCCACAGATATATTTGGTTTTAATGAATCCAGAACAAAGGTGCATTTTTACAGTCTTTGCCTCTACTAAGATATTTTACGTAACACAGCAAGAATAAATTTGTTTAGACAATGATAAATAACAGAGAGGAATAATGTGTATTTTGCTGCGATCTTCTGTCAAATAAATGCTAGTCAAATACTTCATCAACTCTTACTGTGAAGACAGACTGCCAGAATGGCATAGAAATTTTGAACCTTTACAAGACACGTTACCCATGTGTCTTAATTCATTTATATGCAGATTCTTTCCTTCAGCAGAACTTTTTTGTACTGTTAGCCCATGGTGCTGAACTGAATCCAGTACAAAATAAGTAAATATAGGAACTGTTTCTTTGTAATTTGAACAGTGATAAAAATTCAAATCAAAAATGTTTTATAGCATCATGAAGATTTTACATGTAGCTAGCAAATCATAAAAAAGATGCATATTTACAGGGTTAAAAAAATTACAAGAATTATAAACAAAACAAATAGTTTACTAAACTGCAAATATAAATCACACAGTATCTTGAAAGGTGACACTAAAAAGATCAAGAGAAAGTACAAAAAAAGAAAACCAAAGGAAATCAGAAGAAAGGAACAATCTCTCCTCCTTTTCTCCTTAATACAGTATTTAGAAAGCACCTTATAGTGTCTTAAAAATCATGTAAGTAGAAAACTGTGCCAAGAGCAATTGTGGAAAAGTGTGCTATCTGATCATAAAAATCAGGTTTGTTTTCATGACTATTAAATCTGCATGCAACGCATAAGATGAATGTATGTTCTGTATATTTGAAAATCAATTTTAAAATATTTTCAAATTGAAGGGACTACTTTTTATTTGTTTTCAATTACTTGGTTAAATATGTACATTAAAATACTGAAGACATATCATTCATTATATAGTTGCCAATTGCAAAGGACACAAGCATTTTGTGTGCTTAAAAAAGTAAAGCATTTTAGAGTGCTTTTGTTACTAGTTTAAAAGGTTAGAATATGCATAATATGCCAGCTAGGGACTTAAAATTAATGAATGATTTGCTGTAAGTCAAATTACATGACCTTTCAAAAAGAAAAATTATTTTATTCCACATGGCTATTCTGAAGTAGATTAACAACACTTAAGTACAATATGGAACAGGGATGCCACACAAAAAGTTAAGCAACACTGTTGATAGCAAAAGGCTCAACCTGCTTCACACAAATACGGGAGTAAATTACTATTTTTATATAAATGTAGCTATTCAGAGCTTTCCTTGAAAAGTTCAAGTGACAATCATAAAAGCAAAATTCGGAGCAAGCATGAGCTAAGTATCTTAAGCAAAGGGCATCTCAAGCATTAATTATATTTTAGGTCAAAAATGTGGCTTGGCCAGTGTTCATCACATCTTCTCCATTTAAAAGCTCAGTCTGTCTCAGCTTGCTTTTCAGGGACACCAACTCAGGCTGTGAAACCGCATTAAAATAATGATTTAAAGAATGATATATTTGAAGAATTGAATAATGATTAATTTTCTTTTACTTTCAAGTTCTTTGACCCCCCTTTTTAATTTTTTAAGTCCTTTCTATGGCAGGACTGCAGCAAGTGTTGATTGGTAGGCTGTCAACATTTCCAACTTCTTGACTACATTCAAAAAACTTCCCAATAGCTTCATACACAAATCACAGGAAGCAGAGATGAATAAGACTGCAAAAGTCTTCTCATCTAAGTCACTCCTTTTCTAGAGCAGGAGTTGTCTTTGACCCCTCCTAACTAGACAACTTCCATCAATCATGAGCAAGTCCCACACTCGGGAGCTGAGCCATGGCAGCTCTAAGTCACAAAAAAACGACACTGAAATTCTCTTTGGACTCTACAGGAATGACGGAGCTTTAATTCACCTTGTTGGGAGGTTTTAATGTGCACATTAACTTTATGACTATAGCTAGGCCATCCTAACCTTTGTCAGGTATGTCTGTGCAGATAGTCTCAGAGTTTCCATCAGTGCAGTAAGAATCTCATTGAACCCACGTTATCATCACTAGCTTCTAAGCATCAGCAACAGCATCTTACAGGGTGGGCTTTTACACTGAAACCCTCAGTAACATTTCAGAGAGAGGTATTTTGCAGAGGAAAAAAACCCAACTCTTAAATATTCCAAATAATGGTTACATTTAAACATAAAAAAAATCTAAAAACTTTGATTTCTAGACATATTACCAGAACAAACTCTACCAGAATTAATGACACTTTTGATTATAACAGTACAACTCTACTGTGGATGCTCTTGCTCTGGAATATTCCTTAAGAAATGAAGCCTTTGCTATAAAGAAAAAAAAAATATAGCTGAAATAGTAGACTTGATTTCAAAGACAATGTACTGAGGGCCAAACAGTTATAATATTAATTAGTGGACTAAAATTTAAATCAATACAGCCCAATGTAGACCAAAGATGACTTGTGCCCTAATGTTCTCACAGCAGACTGCACAAACTTCTGTTTTTGTGGGTTTTTTCTCTACCCTTAGATGTACCTTATACTTATCCCCACAGTATGAGAATGTTTATGACAGGATTGAATGACTCCATACAGCCTTCTATAAATAAAGAAGTCAGAAAAGAAAGGCAAAATTGTTGCTTGTAGATGGAAAGAAGGAAGCAGATGAAACAAATTATTATTATTAAAAAAAATTATTTTGTGTGAAAAGTAAAGGCAAAGACAAGAAAGAACAACTGCAAAATCATCGCTGGAAAAGTCCAATTTATCCAGCTAAAGCATTTTGTTGTACATTCCTTGCTGTTTTCCCATGCCAAAGAGCTTAACCATTGAAGGTGTCCCTTTCTTCTTTCTGTGCCACAGCTAGAAAGAATGCTGTGTCATTGCTGACAAGCTGCTGTTCTCAGAGATGCCCAGCTGAAAGTCTCATACAAACTGATTTTCTCCCTCACTTTAATATGGCACCACCTCAAGCACTCTCATTTCCAGCACCTGAAGTTGCCCAGCCCTACAGTTCTTTGCCCCTTGAATGGTTACACTCCTTGGCAACTGGCATTTGGAAGTACCTGAAACTGTGCACCATTGGATGACACCAAATAAGTCACACTGGCACATTCACCAGGGTCCCCAGACCAGAGCGGGGGCAATGACAGCAGAAAGAATAGAGGACAACCTGTTATTTTAGATTCTTAAGCAGCAATGAAACCAGCAACAGGGCTAACACTTTAGAAATTAACATTAGTCCTCCTAGGGGTAATTCTTGCGAAAGACAAAGACTCCCTTTTGTGTTCAAAGGCCTGGAATATTTATTTTTGGCAAATCAATTCACCTACAAATGTAACTGCAGTAATGAGCCACCATTACAATAATTAACCACATAACCTTTAGCTGGGATCCATCCTTGTGATGCTCATTTCAGTCCATCCTCGTGATGCACATTTCAGACTCATTTAATAAGAATGGAGGCATTGTTGAGTGGCTTCAGTTAAAAAAAAACAAACGTCCTAAACGTACCTGAATAGAATTAGGATCCAAAGGAGCAGGGCTTTCAGGAAAGCCTGAGATACTGCCTGTGATGAGATCCCTTCTAAGAGGTTCACTTAAGGTACAAAATGCTCCATCCAAATACAGGCAGATTAGTCAGAGGAGAAAAGCAATCTTTGTTAATGGTCCTTTGGGAAGACAGGGCTTGCAGTGGGTTTGGTACTTTCTGGTATATTGTCTACATTCCAAGCAAGAGTATTAAATACTGAGAGGACCTACAGAAGACGAAGTCATTGTGAATTAAAGTCCAGTGCGTGGCAGTCTCAGAAAGGAGCCCATCAAAGCCCTTTAAATCCCAGCACAGAGGTTGTGAGTTGGCAGTGAATGCCAGTTTTTTCCAAATCACAGCAAAATGCAGACCACAAAAGAGGCCATTAGGTCAGATACAAGCAGTATGAAACAGGAGAGCAGCTGACAGCATCAGCCCACTTAAGTGGTATAAGAAATATCAGTGTTCTCATTTAAATCAGCAGAAATTTGCAATGAGTCTATGAAAATTACAAACGAGGTAAAAGGAAAGGGGGAATGATGACTAGTCTGGAGTAGTGTTTTTCTAACAGGGATTTTCAAAATATAAAGACTGTATCATCCTCTAAATCAAAGTAAGGTATTAAAATGAGAGCAAGGAAACAGCATCAAATGCTAGAAGGACTTAGGGCAGCATATAGATAGAAATGCCACTGACACACTGAGAAAACTGACACCAGTGCAGCAACATTATACTAAAACCCAGAAATGTCCACTGCTTCACTGTCTGGTGTTCCATTAATATGCACATAGCAGCTCTGCAACATTTCTACTGATCACCTTCTTGGCAAACCACTAGTTTCTCCAGTGCCAAGATTTTAGTTAGATGATTTTAGAGATACAAATATGTGCCCTTAAAGTGAAATATATTATGGAGAGAAATTTCTGTCTGAGATGTTCAGTCATTCCATTTTCTAGACAGACCAAATAAAAAGAAAAGGCAGCTATAGAGACGTGCACCTGCTATTACAAAATACCTGCTGGCACCTGAAAATAAACTAGCAGAAAATCAGGATAAATGAGACTTGAGGCAAACAACCCTTTGAAGAGAATAATGATGTGATAAATAAAAACAACACATTTCCAGGCTATTGAGGTACTTCAAATGTAAGAAAAGGATTGAGAGCAGAGGCTGAACTAATGGGGAAAGATTAAACGAACCCCAAGGAAAACATGACCAAACATTCTGAAAGATATGGGCACCTGAGCTGTTTAGACCCAGAGGAAATCAATGACTGGTGATTTAGATAGATGATTAAAGTGATTTACAGGTGCACCTTCTGCTCCTTTTTCACATGTCAACATCACAGGGTGAATTGTGACCATTGAGTCAAGATTATTTGGATTATATTTTTAGCTTTAGGAGAAAAGTACAGCAGCTGAAGTACCTATTACTGATGTGACACCCAGGAACACAGGTTTGACACATTTAATTCAAGTCCAACTACAAATAGGAATAGTAAGAGGATAGGATTGGTCTTCTTCATTACACCCTTCTTGTTTTACAACCTGCTCTGATCCCAGTGAAACTTTTTCACTTTCCAAAAAGGATGAAGCAAAATTAAACTTCCCTAAGACAGAATTATTATCAGTGGAAGTTTAACATTTGGTTTGTTGAGTCCAAAACTGCAACTTGAACTAGCAAAAATGACCGTATTTTAAGTTCCTGGTCCCTGAAGACCATGTCAGTTTGATAAATGCCTATATGCTATTGTCTAAAGAATATTCTGTTTCCCCAAGACCAGATGCAGGCCATTTAATCAAGCTTTCTGCAATAAATACCAATGATACAAAATAGAAACAAATAGCAGGAAGAATTATTTCACCATTTAGGGAACCTTCTTTTGGAGTGAGCATAATCTGGTAGCTGTAGTAACAAACTTGAGAACATATATCTCCTACTACTGACAAGTTGCTGACACAGGAACCACCCAATATCTGTGACTTTCTCCTTTACATTCATTAGTCAAGGTTAGTAGCACAAAATTTACTGGGTCAGTCAAAGACTAATACTAACCTAGTAAGACATCTGTGGAAGAAGACAATGAAAATTCCAAAAACAATCTGAGCTCCACTTAGATAATAACAAATAATAACAAATGGAACAAGAATCTTGTTACTAGCAGCATATCCCTAAAACTTATTCCTTTATATTCATAACTACTATGTAGCCACCAGTACAACCAGGAAAAGTTAATGATGTCAGCAAGGGAAGGATTATAAAGAACTATTCCTATTTATTATAAAAGAAACAGTAATTTTATCATTTAAATGTAAGCTCTTTTAGTATCATCACCTGGAAATTTAATATTAAATGGAAATAATAAATACACTTAGAATGTGCATATGAATTTGCACCTGCTTTGAAGCATATATGCCTGAAAAAAAAAACGGATTTTTCCACATTTTGTGCATCTTAATAAGACACTTCTGCAACACAGAGGACACATTAGAGTCAAATTTTCATTCTGCACCTATGCACCTTCTGGAATACAATGATTTTTATCTGAAAGCAGTGTAATGCAGTAAGGAACAGAACTGAGATGACCTAAGATTCTTGAATGGAGGGAGTCAGGAATATTTTAGGAAGACATTCATTTTCTCTCAACTGAAACTTTTTGCCAAAGTCTATCTTTTCCTAATTTCCCGTTCCCTCTCATGCCAAATAAAAAAAAAAAAAAAAAAAAAAAAAAAAAAAAAAAAAAAAAGAAAAGAATGTCAGAATGTCTAAGTTCTAAAATAGAGTTCTGGATCACAAGCATAATGAAAAGACAAGTGTTTTCTAATTGGAACTTATTTAAAACAATATATCAGTTCAAGGACCTAAATCATGCAGAGGAAAAACAATTTTGACTTTTCTCCCTTTCAAAAAATGCTCTGACATGCTTCTCTCTTTTTCCTGCCTATTTTATCTTACGTTTCTCCCAATCTTCAACTTTGTCTTTTTTCCTTACCCATAAGAAATTTCCGATCGATTGTTTTCCATCACTCATTACAAAGGAAACTAATGTCAAAACAATGAATTTTTCTGTCAAACAGCATTCCTACTTTCTCACTAGCCCTTAGGAAATCTAGACTCATTTCCAGCGCTGCTGTAGACAACACT
>VZTB01012992.1:271672-287662 GCA_013397245.1 Thryothorus ludovicianus | reverse complement strand
GTGACCTTGAGTAAATAATGTATTCTCCCTCCAGCCCTCTTTCGCACTGTATTGTGAAAAGAGCAAGAAAGTTCTTCAGTCTCCTCTGCATACTCCAGTTCTGGCTTTTTGGGCCAAGAACTGGCACTTACTACAAAGCTGTGCAATGCCTAATATAATACCCCTGCAATACATTCAGGGACAACCAGACACAAAGGTAGTGCAAATAAATGCAGATGATGCTCTGCAGTACAAGGTAGTTTTTAGTTAGCTGCTGAGGGGCCCTATCACAACAGCTGCCAAATGTACAGCCATCACTTTCAATACCTACTTACAGGCTTTTGGAACACTAAACAAATTCATCTCAGATTATCAATCTGATATTATAGCATCTGATGCAAAAAAAAAAAAAAAAATTAAAAGGTTATGGAGTTCAAATCCCACAAAACTACTGACAGATAAGAAATCAGGCAAAATGCAATATTACAGGAACTGTTACTCTCTATCACCATATTCAACACACCTTTTGGCATGAGTGTATGATACCCTTGAGGAAAATTAAAGAGCCTGAAATGAATAATAGGACTTGAGAAAAAGCACTGATTCACAATCAGGTTGCGATGGCATGAATTGTATTGGTGGGATTTATAGGAGATGATTATACACAACTTACATCTGACTGATAATAGCTTGCATTCAAAGTCAGGATCTTCACCTTTGTAACTGATTGTTTCATGTTATGCTGCAAATTGAGGGGTGGAAGCATTTCCCTTTCCATTGTCTTCCCTAAGGATTAATATTTAAACCATTTATTCCAGAGCATATATATTCTGTTCAACTTAAGCATAATGTGAACAAAATATTCCAAAAAATAATTTAAAAGAACAATTTAAAGAAAAAAAAATCCTAAGAAGTCCCACACACAGGAAATAACCCACAAAATTATCCCTCAAGAATCACTGAGGCTTGAAGACAAGTCCATTTCAAAAATCAGTTCATTTTTAAAGCCTAGTGGAACCCTTGCCTACAGTTTGAAAAAAGGGTCAGTCTTCAAAGTACTGCAAGGTCTTTTGAAACCTACCAAACACTACTTTAAATGAAGGACTGATACTAGAAAGCCCTCAAACTGTAGCTTGGTAGCAAGAAAATACTCTTCAGTCCAATTTACGTTTTTTCTTAAGGGGAAATATCAAATCTCAGACTAGAATTACACACCACTGGGACAGTTACAACAGAACTCCAGAATAATGCAAACACTACTGTTCACATTCAGGACTGAATTAGATCCTGTAAAACAATCAATTTCTTATATCAAACATTTCACTTCTGTTAATGCTTCATGAAGTGAAAAACACAGCAAAGCAAACAACACAAGAGTGCTCCTAAAATAGCAATGTATTTTTCTCCTAGAAAAACTATCATGTCTATAACTTACACATGGATTGAACTTGGCAGCATGAGCATCTGAAACAGGCTCTGGGCTTTGTAATGCCACTCTAATGCATTGCTAGAAGTTAATATTAATAAGAATTCCAGAAAAGTATAGGAAAAACTGCACCCACTTTCCCTGAAGGATACACCACAGCAGATTCAGAATCTTTTGTCAGAAAAGTGCATGGAGTTTTCTTGATAGCCCAGAAATTGCACTTTTCTTCTTCTTCATTTTAGTCAATTTTTTTAGAAACTAGCAAACCTGAGAATTAATGCAACATGAAATCACAGATCATTGCAACCAGAGTAAAAGATTTTAGTATATTACTAGGAAAGCAATGTTACACCTTTCTCTGGAGATCTCCTTCTATTAAGCTAAATGTAAAGCAAGTCAGTAACAGTTGCATTGTGTTTTGTATATTCTTTTGCACAAAAGAAGTCATCTTTTGCATTACCAAAAAAAATGCAAGGACAAGCACATTGGTTCCTATTACCAAATATTCCAGAGCAAATGCTAAGTCATACAAGGAGAACAGTAGAAAGACACTTCTGACAGCTCTCTGTAGCCATAATTCCTGGAGTGGATAGCAGGAAATCTGGAACACTGGTGTGAACTCAAGCCTGTCTTTAATTCTGTCACACTGATAAGGCTTTCCCCTCTGGTTCTCCTATGCAAAGAAGAATTTCAAAGTGATGCACTCCTAACACATGCTCCCCTTCACTCCTGCCTGTGATGGACTTCTGACAGATCATCTGTTCTACTGTGGGGACATACAAAATCCCAGGAGCAGGACCATAAAGTAGAAAGGCAGACTGGAAGTCATCTAAAATATGCCAGGCAAGTCCCTGATGTCCCAAACCAGTGAATACAAGAGTGATACAGCAAACAAGATGAGCCCTTACACACTGGCCATCCCCACTGTCTCTGGCTGGGAAACTTCCATTCAAACATTCAATCACCTTTCCCTTCCAAACACAGTGGCCAAATCCAATTGCTTACTGCAAACAGGGCCTGGACTCCACTTTCCCTAAGCCTTACCTGGGCACAGATCCAAACCTGGAGTGCTGGTACAGCTGGAGTAACTAAGGATAAAAACCCACTAGATGACAGCTAGTTATAGGGTATTACCAGAAGCCAGAAAAGGCTACTGGCTAGTTGCAAAATAAATACTCAGAAAGTTTATTTAAAGTTGAAATAATTCATGCTAAGCAGATAATCATCATGAAATATTCCTTTGTAACAAGTATTCTTTTATATGCCATTGAAAAGTGGCTTCACAAATTTTCAAGTTGAATTGTTTGTTTCTTCTTACACTTTTAAAAATAACTTCTATTTTGAAGGACTCCAAAAATACAACATCAAGAACTACAATAAATCTCAATCTCTTCACAATATACATCATATTTATTAATTTTTATTAAACTGATACATCTCTCTACTTTTAACTAAACCACTTGCAACTTCTGCCTACAAGAACAAATTCTAAGGTCATGGTAGCAAGAAAAAAAGGTTTCTTCTCTCTCTTCTCTGTCACAGAATTCCTATATTTTTTACTATTTATAGTTTCTAAAGGGCAAGCAGTTGATGTATTCCAAATTAATCATTCAGAGCTGCTAGTACTGCTACCTAAGCAAATGGTATGCCTTTAATAAGGACTCTGCATTCTACTCAGTTTTGAGTACCTGTGTTCTGCAGACCCAGGAAGCCTGGAGAGCACCCCTGGTCTGGACAAGAGTTCTTGCTGACATTTGGGAGGGTGACAGAGCTCTGACTGTCCCTTCAAAAACACCATTCTGTGTGGGAAGGAAATCCAGATACACAGAGGACAAAATGGTTGTGTGCACTGATACCCAGTTGAGATAGCCACAGATTCAGAACCACAGCCTCTACCTGACACCAGCTCTAATAATTTAGCAATAGAAAACCCACTGTTTAATTCAGCTATGCGTGAACTCTGTATAATGTTTATTCTTAATCTCAAATACCAAATATTTTCCATGTATTTTGTTTTTCATTCTTACCTGGGTGGGCTACAAATGGGATTACCTTCAGTCAGATGCAGGGGGAAGTCCTGTGAATTGCTGCTGACCTTTTGCAATCCTAGAGAACAACTGCTGGCACGCCCAGGCACACACTGGGCTTTTCAGGATTCAGCCCTATAGTAGCTGTCAGAGCAAGTCACATCAGTTGAATAGAGATTTTGGAGAAAAAATCTAGTAAACCTGCTCCTGAGGGCTGCATAATATTTTGTGATCCTTGTTATTTCATTGCCTGTAAAAAGGTATAGGCACACCAGAACAAGGCTATTCTGTTCATTTATCTTTTGATGCCCTCGTTTGCTATTTAACAGCATAGCACTACAATTATTCATGCTGTTATTCAGACTTGCAGGTTTAAATCACTCACTTTTCATCCTATGTATGAATAATTCAGACCTTGACAAGACTGTTTTGTTTGTAAGCACATTTTTCCCTGAAATGTTCGTTCCTGTTTTTACAGGAAATGAAAAATCAGCATAGTATATAACACATATTATGTGCCTCTAAAGGGCAATAGGAACGTATTTTTCTCATAAACTTTATCCTAAATTGAACTTACATTCTTTGTGCTCAGTAATCCAGAAAAGGAAAGGAAAAAAAAAAAAATCTGAGTACTTTACTGCTGTCTCCTACTTTCTCTTTTAGAGAAAAGGACCATGATATGAATTAATCATTCCCTCCATGAAGATCACACAGAAAAATGCAAGGTAATCTTATTTTACCTGATGTCCAAAAGGAAAATAAAATTAAAAAAAAATAATTTTCTCATTTTCCAACAAGCTTCTTTAGCAAATACTTTGGATAAAATAGACTGTCTGACATATCAAGAAAAACATATTGAAAGTTCCGCATCCATCAGAGAAAACATTCTGTCAACAGGTTTCCAATCTTTAAATCTAGTGCCTGTTATCTTAAGTGTCCATAAATGTAGCTGTCCTGACAGCTAAACAAGAAGAAATCTTTACCCACATAGCCAGAACTGAACATATTCAGACCTCTAGAGATTAAACTGCCTACCTTGAATGTAATCTAGAAACAAGTGACTAGATCCATGGGAATAGCAAATACCATGTTGAACATAGCCAGTGCAACTTAAAAACAAACAGCCTTAACAGTTACCTAAAATATCCAGCAGACCTTACCAACTGTACTCCAGTATAATACAGAACTAATTAAAAAAATCCTACATTGCAATTCCTCTTAGGGGAGGCAACAACCTGTATGCTACCATATGAGTTCAAAACTACAGGTCTACTAGTACAAGTTAAGATGAAGCACTTCAATCTATGAGAAACCCTAAGGTTAGTAATCACAGAGAAAAGAAGACCTGACTGTAAAACAGCTTTTCACATGTCACCCTTCTAACCCTGGCCCAAACTTGTTCCAAAGACAAGGCAAAAAGCTGCTCTTCTCTCGCACCCTCTGAGCTCCCAGACTCTCTCACTCGTTTCTACGCCATTAGACTGCACCAGCTGAAAGGTGGCAAATCAGCACAGCACCCAAAGCACCATTACCACCAGAGTGCTTCAACCCATTAGAGCTCAGAAAGCAGCTTCTGTCAGTAATCCCACCTCCTTTGCCTCAGAGCTGCAAGAAGAGAGAGGAGCAGATTTCACTTTGACCCTTTCAATTGAAAGCTTCTAAATAGGAGCTTTCTGTCACTCAGGCTGACTTGATGTCTGTTCCATTAGGAGCTGTTGCCAATTTCACTGAGAGGCAAGACTCACACCCCTGAGATTGGGTAACACAGATGACCATCTTTGACCTGTACCTGGACTCCTGGATGTTCCCAGTTTGACATGTGTAACATGACAGTGTCACACACCACAGTTTCCCAGCCACTGGGGAAACTGGTCAGTCCTGGCATACCACATGAAAGAGTACTGGAGATTCACCACAGCTAGTAAGGACTCATCAAAAGTATATAAAATCATCAAGGATTAAAGAATGAGAAATTAACAGGAACCCCAGAAGCAGCATAAATTGAAATGTGCACATCTGCCCTGACTTAAAATTCTGAAAGGATGAATAGGACAAATCAGAACAGTATGACATTTTTTTGGTCAAAACTCTCCTCCAACATATCAACTAGTGAGGTATACCTCTCCCTGGCTTGTCAAATTCCAGCCTCTCCTTTGGTCTGTCATACACAGTTAAGAAACTGCTCTGTAATGAGATGAGATGTCTTGAGTTCTACTGCTTGAAGCATTCAGAAAAACAAACAAAAAAACCCACTTTACATCCATCATCCAATGGATCTGCATCCTAAATAAAATCAATCACTGAGCAAGGAGCTCTTAAAATCAAACCTCAAATCAGAAGACAATCCTAATGAGATGGACTAGGGCTCCTGAAACAGCTACTTTTGGTACATTTAGCTGGTTGGAGAAAATGAAAGAAGGAAAAAAAGAACCCTACAGAAAAATAAGAATTTTCCTTGAAGGGGAAAAAAATTAGATCAGAAGCAAATACAGTTCAATTGCAGTGCACAAAACAGAAGTTGCTAAGCAATCTGCAGTGATATGAA
The DNA here is from genome assembly GCA_013397245.1 of Thryothorus ludovicianus. Taxonomy (NCBI): domain Eukaryota; kingdom Metazoa; phylum Chordata; class Aves; order Passeriformes; family Certhiidae; genus Thryothorus; species Thryothorus ludovicianus. Next base: position 281,685 of record VZTB01012992.1, on the reverse strand, counting down.
TACGTTAACCATGTGAACATTCCTCGGGAAGTTTCAAAGGACATTTACTAAATAGGACAACTTTAAAGGCACGAATATCTTGCTATGAAACCACCAATGTCACAGTTAAATAATTAGCACAAATATTTCACAGTCTTTTTAATAATCCAGTAGTAGCAACACTAGTTTTGAAGAATTGTTTTAAGCACTATGAGGAAAGAAGTAGGAAAAACCCCACCAAACAAACTAAAGAAGAAATAAAAAACCTCCAGAATTAAATAAATTTACATGTTTAATTTATCACCAACATGAAAAGAGGAACAAGCCAAGTGAACATTTTTCCTAACATGTTTGATTTTTAAGACAGTTGATACTTAGTTTTTAAAATGGCTCCTACGTATTGTAACATACACATCTCAAGATGCCATGTAACGATGAAATACCGCAAAAATTGAACACTGCAAGTTCCTGGAATACAAGATGAAGCCAGAAACATTGGCACAAAAATCAGGATTCTGTGTACCAGAAAATAAAAGGTAATGCTAGGAGTCACAGCACTGACAGAACCACTGTAATCATGGGCTCTATAGGAAGCCAAAAGCACCTCCATACAGAAAGGCAAACAAAAATATTGAAGTAATCTTTTTTGCATCCCCAGAATAACAAAATCAGATGTAATAACACTGGAGGTTCTCCAGAGTGTTGGAACAGGCACATCCCATCCTTGAACCTGTGTTTATTTAGAATGTCTAAGTCATGACTTAATATGATCTGTGCTTTCCTCTACAAAAACCAACTAATTGCAACAGTACTTACGAAAATGTCAGAGTTCCTAAAAGTCATTTGAGTGTTTACAAACTTGCTCTTTTCTTAGGAAACTGAGAAAATCACTGATGTCACAAAGTACACGTTCCAAGCACCATTTCAAACACTGGAGTACCTCCATCAGCTGCCAAACATGCCACAGAACTTTTGACAATTCCATTTTCTGGAGCTGCCCCTTGAGGTCACACAAGATAGCGTGAATATCACAGACTGGAGCTCCAGGAATTTTAGCTGCAGGTGAATTAGTAGTGCCTCCACAAATGGAGAACTCGAAGAATATATTCTGGTTTTATTATATTGAAATAGAAGTAAAGAGATAAGCTCAAAGAAACAGTAAGTGATCCACTTGCTAACAAAATCAGTATTTGCAGCCCACAAATGCTTGCTTACTTCTACGGCAGAAGTATGCTACTTGGTTTTATACAGTCAAGGTAAAACATATTTTACTACAAGTTAAAAAAGGAGTTAAGAGAAAATTAAAATTGCAAGTTTATGCAAAGATTTCATTAAATAATAACATCCAAGATCAAATGCAAAAAAGAGGAGTAAGCATTGTTTTTTCCTTCACCTATAAAAGCATAGGCCAAACTCTTCCATTTTTAGCTAGCAGTCCTATTTACATAATTAAACTGAGTTGAGTCTAATAATTTTTCTATGATTTTCATACTGAAACCTGACAAAACACTTAAGGAAAGCATAAAATAAGTAAGAAATTCCAATCAAACAAGCAACCAAACATGGGAGTCTAATATGAGCATGCACTAGAAAGTTTGCAAAAAATATTGCGTAGGTCAGATAGGAGCTCAAACATTATTGCCCTTTTTAGGAATTATTTAATCCCTGCCTCTTTCTATAAACAAAAGAGCCAAATCCATTTTCTACATTTATACAGAAAAGATAAGTAATACAATTTTTTGGACCTGACTGTGCTCCTACTACCAATAGCAGAAGCTTGAGCTTTCTTTGGATGGGTGAAAATAGCCTGGTCTTACTGGTGTGGACTCCAGATCACTGGATTGGGCTGCTGAATACATCAACAAATCCGATTAGTGGGTAAAAGCACTGAATGACTTTTCAGTCACGACTCTGCAGAATTTCAGCATGTTCCACTCTCACCAAATGAAAGCACCTTCAGATGGAGCGGATGTAAGGCTATGAGTGAAATTAAAACCTCACTTATACTGCAATATATAATATATAGTGACTCATATTCTCATCTCCCTGATCCCTCAAATCCATCTAGTCTTTCAATATAATAAAATTATATGATTAAATTTCCAACAGTTGTTCAGTTAAAATGGCCTCAAAAGTTTAAAGCTGTGTATAAATCTGGCCCATTAATATTTGTTGGTTGAACAATTGTTTAAATTATTATAACTGAATTTTCCTAACAAGTTTCTTTTCCTCTATGCTTTATCATAACAACAAAGGGCAAGAAATTGTCTTCCTGCTTCCAAAATCTTGGAGCTACTTTTTCCTTCCTGCATCAGACAACATGTAGGATTACTAAGATTTTTTTTAACCAAAATTAATCAAGGCAGGAAAAATGCCACCAAAACAAGTGCTAGGGGCATTCAACCTGAAAATGAAAGACAAAGGGTTAAAGTTCAGGTCTTCTGCCTGACATGGACAAGAAAGTAAATAACTAAGTTACATCCTGTATGATTCTCCTAACCACTCTCTGTGATTCCACTGTGTATCAATTCTGATTTTACTGTAATTAGCATTGGTGTAGCTTATTTAAGCATGCACCTGGTATGCACTAACCATGCAAATTATTCATCCTGTTTTACAAATACTGGAATAAACTCTCAAATATCAGTAGGTGTCTGCCCAAGGTACAGTCACGCAGGAACATTTTGCTGCTTGCCAGAACTCACATTTGTACAAAGAACCCCCTCTGAGATTGTAATAGCACAGGGTAATGGAATTTGCGACTTCCATAGAGGGGGAAAAAAAAAAATATAAATCAGCATTTTGGCTTGGAAGACATTTTGTCAAAAACAACTCATAACTAGTATCAGGAAGAAACATTTTGAGCAAGCTAACCCTCAACAACCACAATTTCAAAGATTTATGAGATTATTGAACAAACTAATCTGACTTGTTCAGAGCTGTACAGTCTGTTTCATCAGCATACATCTGCGACCTTCTGAGATAGTTTATACATATACAAGGAAACACAACACATTCAAATAATTTAGAACCACATCGCATGGGATGGTAAAGCATCTTCACATTTTAATTTTATAGATCTAAACCAGAGTTCTACCACTTCCAAATACATTCATAAAAGGCAGAAAACCAAAGAAAACAAATCTCTTCTCCATGCTGCAAAGCAGCTGCAAAGCTGTTCTGCTGAGCTCTCACCCTGTTGCTGACATGAGACCTGAAAGCAGTCTTCCCCATAGAGATGATGAGAAAAATCTCTGCATTACCTATCAGGATGCTATTTAAAATTTCTATCATACCACGTGCTCAGAAACAATCTGTTGTTTGTAATCTTCAAAAAAGATTGTGTGAAAGAATATCAGTTCACACCGTTCGTAATAAAAAGAGGCATTTTTTCCAGCCCAAGCCATATTTGCAAACTTCTAAACTCATTTATACTGAGAAGAAATTACAGTGGTATGACAGTCTTAGCCACAGCAGCCCGAAAAAATGCAGCATCAAATCAATTATGTTTTTTCCCCAATATTAACTACCTGAAACTGGGATTAAACTGAATAGGTGATATAGCCCAGTAAACTCATGTTCCTGTACATATATTGAACATTTTATAAAATTAGCCTTTGTATCTTATTGAGCCTTGAAACTCTTTTAACAGTTGTATGACTACACATTTATGAGTCAGGGCATTTGAACATTTTACAGAATTTTGCCCTACTCTTGTTCACTGGAAGAATTTGTGGGGATAAATATATGGAAAACTACACTTTTTTTTTTCTGTTAACAGTGAAATGCAAACACACTAATCTTCTGTAGTTAAGTAATGAAGATGCTATTTCCAGATGCAATAAAGCCCAGTAAGTTGTTCATGGACTAATTGATGTGACTAGCAATTCAATTACAGAGCCAGCATCCCAAATATAAAAATCAACCACACTGACTCAAGATAATGAATACAGACCTGAATATCTTTCCTCTGATATCAAATAAAAGACTACATTAGAGCTGAAATAAGACACTTCTTTAGCTTGAGTCTGTCACCTTTAGTTGAACTGCACGTAACATTTCAACCCTCAAAAAAAATCCCATTAATTTCTCCGAGTCAGGTTCAGGAGCAGGTGGTGGGAGATAGTAATAGCTGGAGCTGAGCCACACCTTGCTGTAGAATCACAGTGAATATCTCTGCCTTGTAAAATTTTTTTCACACTTTCATAAAGTGACTAGCCATTGGAAAATGCATTAGATATCTGTACATTAAATCAGAAAATTCAGGACAGGAATGCTAACTCTCTATATTCATTGCCCAAATGGGGACTTAGGCAGAGGGAAAGGTAAACTTCCCATTAACTGAGTGATTTGAGAACCTAAAAAATTTTTTAAAAAAAGAAGAAAAAAATAATCAAAGATCTGTGTGGAATAATTAAGCAAGGAGGCACAGCAGTGCTGCATTAGAAAGTAAAAATTGTTCTGTGGTGGTCCTATACACAGCTAGATAAAGAAAAATAAACAGTATTTCAAAAGACATCTACATCACACTGTAAGTGCACCCAAAAAAAGACAATAGCTGTATTTTAAGCAGTTATTGATTTTAGAAGGTTCAGTACAAGTTTGTTCAACATGTGGTTATTTAAAACCAGCTTGCACTCCTTACTGTTGAGCTGGTTCACAGAATGCCTTCACTGTGTTTATCTGATGATTTTATTCACTCCTTATTGCTTATCCATACAAAATTCATTACTGAAATTATTTACTAATTTAAATAAAAGCTCTTTTTTCAGTTTTAACAAGGTTACACTTTATATGCATTTGCAGTCAGTACAAATTATTTTTATGAACTTACCAAAGGAAAACATTAAAATTTCAAGACAAAATAACAATGATGCTCCACAAACCTATATATTTTATATAAAAACATACAGACTTCTGCCCTATATCTTTTCAGAAACCCATTTGGCCAAAGGAATTAATCCCTTGCCCACAGTCTTCTATAAGCAGATGCCACTGTATTCATGTTCTGATAAATGTAATGGTCAGTTAAAAAAATGACAAGAAAAATCTTGTTCATTTCAGAAATAGAAGTCACTGTTAACTGTCAGATAAAAAACTCATTCACATATCCTTATAAAGGGAATTTCATTTCATTGTAACATCGTTTTCAGAATATGGGCATGAGCCATCAATACACAAAATTTGTAATTAACACACCTGGCTCACAGGCAAGAGAACATGATGACTTGAAGAGATAAATTAGCTTACTAGTAAGTCCTGTCAGATAATCCTCTTCAGAAAATGGATTGTAGAGTTTAAACCAGTGCCCTGCTTTTGATTTATCTGACATTCAAAATAAACTGCTGTTCACTTTTAAATATGTGTGTGCACACTTACATACACACGTGTGTATGCACACATGCATGTCTATGTACATATACACATTTGTGTTTACTGTGGGTTATGTCCTCTTTTCAGTTTCCTGAAAATTAGCCCTATGAGCATATAGCATTTTAACTGTAATTAATTAATATAAAATTATATTTTCCTTAAGAAAATAGCTTTTAATAATTTAATCATGTTTTCACAGAAGATGCCTGACAAATTATGCCATCTGAACTTTCAAAATAATGATAATAGAATAGTCTTTACCTGTTTAATGCATTTTCAAACTAATATGTTCCCAGGTATTATACACTTTCCTAGTAATTATTGACTATTCAAAAGGAATTATTTATCTGTTAAATATGCCTTAATTCTCAAAAATGTTTTAATCATAGGAAGTCTGAAGGAAAGAACTAATGAAACCAGCAGTAACAGCATCACTCATTACAGCAGTAACATACAGGATAGTAAAAAAATCTTATGTACAAAAGGAGTTAAATACATCCTCAACTATGTGAAGTCAATCACATCTATTGAAGTCAGTGTAAAAAAAACTTTCATTAGCATAAACAAAATAAATATTTTCATATATTATCTATGAATAAAATGACACATAAATACATAAATTGAAGGGATTGACTGATAATATTGGTTTATTTGCAAGCTTGATTGGCATATTTTAGTCATGATTGCCAAACTACCCACAAACTACTAAAAAACACGGCTCACTTTCAGATTTCAAAGAGTGAAATATATATATTTGTACTGTATTCAAAACTGCGTGGTAAATTATTTCAGATATTATAGGAAAAATTATTGCAATAATCACATAATAGGAATTTGGAAAGTAAAGCAGGCAAGAGAAAACTGTTGGGTTTGGATCTGCCCACTTTCTGGATCATGGCTGTGTGAAAACTGTCTGTGGGCCAGGCACAAAGACGCACAGCAGGGACAGCAATGTCACACAATGAATACTCCAGGTTTCTTTATGAAGAACTCTCTGGAGTAGAAGAATGTTTAAAGTTTGCTACAGAGATCAATTTTGAGAGGAGAAATGTTTTGAGAGAAGAAAAATCATAGGAAGCTACATCCTGGTTTTTTTTGTATCATCTTACTGCAGAAACTCATCTGATCCTCACCATTTTAATTACAAGGAGTCACAAAATCTATTTCACATCTGCTTACTGAGCCTGAGAAATGTCTTATAGTGAAAAGGCAATGAGAAGGACCAAGAATACAAATGAACTGAAACACAAGCAGCTAATAAATCCCTTATTTCCTTAAAAATAGTTCTAATAATTTATTGTGAAATACATTTAGGTTCAGCCCACAGTAATTTTAATTATAATAAACATTTAAATTGTTTCCATCCTTCCCATTAAAGGATGTTTATTTTTGCTTATACTTTAAGCATTTTTCCAGCAATACCCTCAATGCTATTTCTTTAAGAATGAAAACTACAGCATTATATTCCAAAATGGTTGAGGAAGCCCTTGCCATGACTCTCAAGTTGCAACATGCCAGATATTCATAGGTTTACAAAGCTGCTAGTTGAAGATATAATGAAGGGATCTAAGGTTTATGCATGAATCAGCATCCCCTTGTCACAATGTCATGGTGCAGTGATCCCTGCAGAGCTGTAAGGCTTGATTTAAAACAGCAAAGCTCAACACTGACTCGTGAACCAGCAGGATTAAACATCCAAGATTGGACATATATTACCTCTGTGCTCAAACTACTGTACGAAAAACTTGTTATCGTTATGGCAGTTTTATAGCACTCCATAGGAAACCTGTCTCTAAGTGACTCCAATATCCTTCCAATTCTAAAATATGTGAGAACACAACACAACTGCCCCTCAAGCTGTTGGATAGGCAGATTTAAGAGGAAAGGATTTCATCTTCATCACTTTCCCTCTTTCTTGTTTTGACAGAATTAAAAACTTTTAAAAAATCTGGTATCGTTGATGGTCAGCACTCCTTCAATTAGACTCGACTCAATTACACTGTGCTGAAGGACGATGAAGTCCAATGGTTTGGATATCTTCCAGTGGTTTGGATAGGTTCCATTCTGCCCTATGAATTGCCTCCAATGCTGTACCTTTGCTCCAGCTGTTAAGCTAAACAAACAGAACCAAGGAGGTTCTGCTAGAATGAACCAAGGATTCTCACACAGTGCTAAGCCCAGCCCATTTCTCTTGAAAGCTACAACTGCAGTCACGGCAGTAAACACTGCTCTTAATTGTGCCATTACTCTGAAAAAAACATGCACCACCTCTCAATCTGAAACAGGAGGCTTCCTAGTGATACTGACTTATGAAGTGTCAAACTGCAATTAGATTCCAACAGCTACTCCCAGTGACCTGTCAGCCCAGCTTTGCAGAGACGCAGCTGTCCAACAAAGTGACCATTTTTCACAGCTACTTTTTGAACACAATGGACTTGTGTTCCTTTCCTAGGTTATGTGAAGGTGGCCCATCCACCTTGATCAAAATCAGTAGAATTGGGGCTCAATTTGCTGTCATACAAAACATCATGACATGACCTCTGGTGACATTCCCACCAAAGTGCAAGACATTACATGAATGAAGGCGACCTACTCACAGTGTCCACTCCACTTCTACACACATGTTCTGGCCACCTTCAAATGACTGAGTAGTCTCATTGCTTGGGACATTCCTCAGGGGTATGTGACCATCTCCTCCTTTCTGTAATTTAGAAATCTAATTTAAAAGTAGCACCAGCAACACCGGTTCATCTGAAAACCATTTGCTCCATCAACAAACTCCTAGCAACCGCTGAAAATTAGTTTGAAGATTTTTACACATTTTTACAGCGGGCTTTTTGTTTGTTTCTAAAGCAGATGGAGTAGTGTGCTGTTGCTCTGAGGCTACCAGGGGTAGGAGGGAGGCAGGCTGAGCCCCGGCAGGGCAGCACAGGGCACCACGGGCACTGATGGTACCTGGTCAGGAGCAGCAGGCAGGGCTGCACCCCACCCCTGCCACAGCAACCAGAGCTTCTGCAGCCTGAAACACAGCTGGCTCAGGGCTTTAAATCAAGAGCCAAAATATTTTGGTGGCCAATCTGGGGCAGAAAAAGGTCATCGTTTCTATTATGGTATAAGCCTGCCACTACATTTCTGCACAGGACAATCATCTTGTTGGAGTGAAACAGCTGGGTAAATACTGAAGTGTTTTCAGATTCATATTTTCCTACATTTCTGTGACCTTCTTTTACACCTGCATTGTGTCATAGAGCTGGTTTTGGCCACAAGCTCTTGGAACACTATTCAGGAAATAAAAGAAAACAAAATAACTCCTCCCCACTCAAAAAAAACCCTAACAAAACCAACCTGCAGAATGTTCAGTGTTTCAAATGAGAGCAAGTATAGAGGGGACAAAAAGAGAAGGATTCTTCTTAAGCATTTGTGCATGCAGTGCTCTGCAATCAGCTCCTAAATTCTACTTCTTGTATGCCAAGTATTTGTCTTCAGAACTCCTTGTTCTCCAATCAAACCCTTCTGGGAAGGCAATTGAGGGGATACTGTACGTATTTTTAGCACATGCTTCGCTAGTCAATTAAACCCAATGTACAAGATAACTTGACTAAAACACCAGTGATAACTGAGGTCATGAAAAAACAAGTACATGTTAATGTCTTAATTTGGAGCTCTTCAAACTGCTTGAAAATTGAAGCCTTGGACAAAGTTCAGACAGAGGAAAATCCAACACATGGATGGCATTGATCTCCAGTCTGCTGGAAGCCTCAAAGTCCACCACTGCAGTCTACAGCCTACACATAGCATCTGATATTGTAAAAGTTCTTCATGAGAGACAAGAACAAGGTAAATACATGCACAGAAACGCTGGTCAAAAGCGCTCAATGGTCTTAGAGAAAAATATGTAACCTTTAGTTTCTTAAAGACAAGGTGACTATGCTCATCTCTGCCGCTAGTAGGAAAAAAAAATCTGGCGTTTTGCAAAACATGTTTCCAGGGTTTTGTTAACTTCACAGAATTGAGGAACACAGAAAGAACTGTCACGTCTTTGCCAAATGCCATGAGAACCGCTACACTTACTTCATAAAAATTCCAAGTAACATCATCTGCAAATACCGACCACATGCGGTTCTGCTTGATACAAACCCCCATTATCTAAGGATGGAAGAACTATCCAAGCAGTTTGCAAAGATTAACAATTTAGCATTGCTGTACCTGATTAAGAGCTGTGACCTTTTTTGCCTTCAGCTATGGATGCCATACCCTCCCACCCTCGCACATGCCACTGAAAGCTCCTTGAGTTGAGCTCTTGCACCACCTATCCCAGCGTCTGTGCCAAGCCGCCCCTCTTCAGCACCACCACAAAGGGTAGCTAAATCGGAGGGAAGAAAAAAAGGTCGCCAATGGAGGGAAACTGCTCCCGCTAACAGCAAACCTCCAGATTCAGTGTCCCTTACGTCTTTTCCCCAGGAGGGACAGGAAAACACCTGGTGGGAGCGCGGCGCTGGGCGGGAATGGCCGGCACGGCAGCGGGCGCGCTCCCCACTCGCTGCCGGGACCCCCGGCACGGGCAGGGAGGGCAGCGGGGCAAGGGCGGGCACGCCCCACCGCCCTGGGAACGCCGGCGGCGGCTCCGCGCTCCCTCCGCGGTGCGGGCAGTGCCAGCCGCG
>VZTB01012992.1:205315-269835 GCA_013397245.1 Thryothorus ludovicianus | reverse complement strand
TCTATCTATCTTCCTATCTACCTACCTACCTATCCATTTATTCACTTATTTCTCCGGCCGTCCCCAGGATGGAGCCACCTCACCAATACACCTGAAAAGCAATTTTTTTTTTTTTTAATTTTTTCTTTAAATTGTTTTAGCTGGTGCACCCCAAGCGTAGAAGTTAATATGCAGGAAGAGTTAAACCTATTCTGATATTTCATTTTCATGCATAATGGGGATTTTTTTTCTTTCCAAAATGGGTTCCAGCTGTATTAGCTAGACATGCTATTTACTGCGAGCTAAATTTAACATTTCTCAGTTTGGCACGAAGTCTGTTGCTGTGCAGCACACACACAGACATACATTTTATAGAAGAAAAGGCAGTGCAGCATTCCTGTGACCATGACAATGAATTTGCTATTAAGTAATCATTTTATGGTATATTTTAAATTAATTCATATTTCATTAACAATGATGGGAAATATCCACATAGGAAAGGATACTGATCTTGCAATGAATTACCTTTCTCATTTTTTTCTTCCTTTTTTTATTTTTATTTTTATTATTAAGTTGTTTTAATTCTTCTTTCCGGGAGGAGGATATCGAAGCTTCAGGTACTCGGATGTCAATACAAGTACATATCCTGAACACATAGGAAGCTGGTAATTAGAGGCCCTTTACTCATCACTAATTCATGACGAGTTTTGTTTCATTTGAGTCATTTCACCAGGAAATCCTGCTCAAGCTTTTTTTTTTACTTGTCTCATCTTCTCTCTCTCACCTACAAAATGAGATGAGCCTGAAAAAGAGAGCAAGCTTTAATAACCTGAGCATAAAGCCCTTATGGGCTTATCTGGGTGGAATGGCAGAGCTGCTACATCCCTTCCTCACTCTCTCCCCCCAGCCTAGTCTCTCCCAGAAGCCACGTTTTGCACGACATGCTAAAACTACTGCTGAATTCTGTGAAAGGAGCAGGCAGCAGCACTGTGAGAATCTACAGATTAAGCTGTCAGGGGGAAGCTTGTATTCAGGTAGTCCTCACTGCATCCTGGACAATGAGATGTACAGACATTTACTTTTAATAAATATTTTGGTGTAAAAACTACCAATCTTTAACAGAAGCGTTGATAAATTGTATGTTTGGTTTTTTATTTTTTTCCATTTAGATCTAAAGCATCCCCTTATGTAAAACAAATGAGGTTAAAATGAAGCAAAGATCTCTGTTTTAGGATTGTATTTTAATATGCTGTAAAAACCAAAAAAAATCATATTTGCCAATATACATTATAGATGCATAATGAACTAAAAATGTAAAAAGGATTTGGGTGATGTGAAGCATAAAAATGAAATAATGGTTGTTGATTTTCTAATGCATATTTTTCCATTTCAGCATTGTGAGCATGTATAGGTATGCATCATGTACAATATGTGCACGTGTACATGTGTGCATGTAATACTCCAAATCTGTACCATCCCATCAGAACATGTAGAAAAAAAGAAGTCAAACTATGTGGCCATATTCCTCTATTGGCGTGCCAGGAAAAAATAAAAGGTTTCAACTGATATGAGTAAGTACAAAAGGACAGCAGCGTGGGCAAATCAATCAGCAAGGAAACAGTTCGATCAGAATTTAGTAATAGCGAAAAATATCAATAATAATAATTAAAAAAAAGGTCTTCTGTTCTCTATTTTTTGTAACAATCCTCTGCTAATGGAAAGTTGCAAGTGGGCAAAGGAGAAAAAAGAAATTGATAGGTGATAGTAATTTATGACTGTGTACTAAGAATAGACATATTCATTAACACTGTGCATGAGAAAATCAGACTACATTACTGGGAACCAGATTCAATACTTCTTTCTCAAGGGAAAAGAATATTTCAAGAGGTAAGTAAGGATTGTATTCTTATAAATAGAAGATTATATTCTTATATGTCTTCTTCTGAATCCGTGAAAGGAGCTCATATAAAAATGCATTAGTTCAGAATGTAAACAAAGCATCAGTGGGGAGACTGTTAATAATAAGCATCCATCACTTGTTGAAAGGAACATAGCAGTGCAATAATAATGAAAACAATGGCAGATGTCAGAAGTCCAGATATCAAAGAATAAGATGTCAGACCCCTGAAAAGCCAAAGTGCTTAATCTTGATTCCAGAGAACTCCAAGAGAGGTTTGCTACTTGCTGCAAAGAATCATGGCTATACTTGATTTAACAATTTAATATTGTCTAATGGATATTCTGAATGTAAGGTAGAAGCTGGTGAGGAAGTTAAAAAGTGCTGATATATGTGCTAATCAGAAGTAAAATTTATCAGGAATACATTTCCTCTGCAATTCATCCTGGCACCATCCTGGTTGAGACAGTGGCTGCAGTTCAACTAAATGTTCATATGTCTCATCAGTTGAATACGAAATGCAAAAAGAAACTTGGAAAAGAACTGAAGAACTGAAAATTTTTGCTTTGTGCCCAGAAACATTTAGCGATCATTCCATATACTTACCAAAAAATGGTTCAGGAATGGGCTGATGACATGGAAAATAAGTTAGATTACATAAAACACTTGAGGAGAAGGAAGAAGTAAAAAATCCAGTTATTCGATGCTGATATTCATCACATTCAGATTAAAAATAAAGTTTATATTTTGTTTTGCTGTTTTAATAATGTGCCATTGACCATGCAGTCATATGCTGAGCAATGTAATAAATTCATCAGCCCTGCAAAATGCACAGTTAAAACCAGACTATTTTCTAAAAATCCTAGTTGAAAGAAGTTAAATTCTGAGAAGGCCCATGTCAAGAGCTCAGACTAAATGGTTATAGTAGGCCTTCTGGGCTTTTATCCTATCAATCTTTGGGGTTTATATTCACAATTATTTTCTATATTTTCATTATAAAAAATATTAAAATATTCAGATTTATTGGGATACAAAAATGATGTACCAATATATGAATCCTTTGATTCCATGTCTGATCAATAAATACTTCTCTTCAATAAAGATCATTGTCCTTGGATTTTTGAAATCTGCAGAACTTTTTCAATTATCAGTAAGTGTAAATAAAAGAGGAAACACAAATGAAGGTTCCAAATCTATTTTGAAGTACATAGTCCCATATGTTCACTCTGGATCCCAAGAGTCTTTTTAAAAATAAAAAGTATGTCCTGATCTTCCATGCTCATTCTCCTTCCTGTTCTGATTAGCAAACACATACTGTTCTCACTGACAGCACTCACACCCAGGGAGGACACTAAGGTTCTAAGGAGTAGCTTAGGCTACCTTCTATTGCATGATTTTGATCATAGAAAAAGCAACACCATAATCCTTCTGGCATACTTGATACAGCTTTCACTTCCCTTTGCTGTGACAGTGTGGTTTGTTACCATGTTAGCTAACTGTTATGAGAAATTTATAGCAATTTGGGATTTACTTTTTTTATTTGAGCTACTTGTGTTCTTTCTATTTGCAGAAAATTTTATATTTATTTTGCCAATGAAGTCACTTTAGTATATGCTAAATAAACCATGTGTGTGGAAAATCTGCTATAGATTACTTAAATTTTTTCTGCTGAGATTATAGCAAATTACATTATTAAGCCTCTGCAAAAACATAAAAGGAACACTTTCAGATTAGACTATGCATGCTAAATCCCTGATTCTTGTCTGACAATATCTTTCTTTTTCTTCCAGTGGTATAAAATCTTCCATGGTTTTGTCTCAGTCCCAAGGGATATATTTCTTATTCCTGTCCTAATTTTTCCCCTGCCTACCTGCTACTTCTCTTCTTTCTTGCTGTCTCCTTTCCTGGCTGATTTCCATCTGGTTTTCCAAAGCATTGCCATCAGAATCTCCTTTTCTCTACAGTTATTTTGATTTTTTTACCCTCATATTTTACTCCCCATTCCCTCTGTGAAGCACAGCTAATTCAAATGTGTGGGACTGATGCTTTAGACTTTAGAGCCAGCCTTGATCCTCTGTCTTTTCATCTGCCACCTCTTCCATCTGTTCCACAAGCAATGCCAGCCTTGACTTCAGTGTTGTTTTTTCATTCTCATCATGTTCTTATTCCTTTTTTTCATGCCAGCATCTATATTTGAAGTATCAACTCTACATCCATTTTTCAGGTCAGCTCTTAATCACTGAAATTCCTCTTTAGCCCTGCACCTTTTCTGTCACCTGTGAGAAATGTATTTCTTGTTATTCAGAATGAAAAGCCCTTTGGAGATGATGAAGACATCAGATCTCATACACTGGACTGTTCCCTACTGAGGTATGGTACTTGTCAAATCCCCAGTACTTGTCAAATCACCTCTCCATCTCACTTACCTGCATTCATAAACAACACACTAAAATGTTAAAAGGCAAATACGAGCTGACAAGAATGTTACAGTCTGCTTTCTATTGACATATCTGGGCTACACTTTTAGTGTTAGTTTCTAATTTCTACTAATTTGTGACTTGGACCTTTTTTTCTGTTAAAACTGCAAATAACATTTTCTGTGTATTTTCCCTCAGTAATCACAGAACAATGTGGTAATCTCACATCTTCAGAATCTCAAGCAATAATACTTGGAAGCATCTCTGGAGCTACAAATTACAAACAGAATGAAACCCAAGGCTGATATGTGCCAGTGACAGTAAAACCTCTGTACATGCTTGGTCACAGGTTGCTCTGCACTTAAATTTATGAGTACTGTAGGAAGTTGATTGTGTCATTGTAGGGAGTATGCAGAAGTAATATTTCAAACAAGGACACAGGACAAATACCAGCCCATGAGAAATGGAGCATGTAATGATCATTTTCAGCATGGAGAAGACTTCTTGGTTTAATGTTTCATTCATACATAAAAACTTCATAACATATATACTTACTCCATTTACTGTAGAAGCCTGGAGAAATCAGCTGATCTTTTTGAAATTTGAACCTGTTGCAAAGCTGACGAGCATAAGAGACTTGACTTCTTTTTGTATCCCAACAGGTAAAATTGGTTCATGAACACTGAACTCTCATAGATAATGGAAGTTCTCACAGTGGCTTTCCATTCTAATCAATGCTATAATTTGCTTTATGACCTTGCACAGGATTCAGGACAGTATTCAAATAAGCTTTGCAAAGATGCTTTCTACCTCAGCAGAACTAACTGCTGAACTCCTTAATCCAGGGAAGACAGCTTCTCATAACATTCCACATTGCAGGAGTGAATATCCGCTTCTTGTCTGGAATAGTTTCTGTATGATCTTGTTCACATCCTTTGCCCAAGGCTTTGAGGCCAAGAGCTTTTTGAACCAGCAGGAAAGCTGCAATGACAACGCCAGTGCTAATCCTGCTTTTGGGCTGGGCAGCAGGGCGGTCAGGGCCAAAGCAGGGGAGGGAGAAAGGGCAGTGTGTCACCTCCTTCCACCCCCTGGAGCTGGGAGCCTGTTCCAGGCTGCCCAGTGGAGCACACACTGTCAGCTGTCAGCATGGGGACATGTACAATGGAAAGAGGCTGCTTTGCTGCTCCCTCCACTGCAAAGGGGGAGAAAATTCACCACAGTCACCGAGGGAGCAAATGAAAGCTCTGTGTTTCTTCTTCCAGAGGGTTGCTTCCCTTTTGAACCTTGCAGCAGTGTAAGAAGGCACACAGGCATCAGGTTCCACTTGCCCCAATGCCACTGGTGACAGTCTCCACAGCTGTACACCAACTGGCTGGAGAACAGGTTTGATTGTGTCCACACATAACTGAAAAACTAGGGCATAGACTCATTTATAACCACAGTGTGCCAAGCTGCATTTTTCATTATTTTTCCCTTTTTTCTTTTTAGTTTTGCTTTTAAAAGTGAAAAAGCTGCAGAAACCTTCTTCTAAAAAGAAAGATGTTCAAGATAAGGATTTAGTTTAAAAATGATTCTGTTATTGCAGTGCATTTTATTTAGATCACTTTTTATAATTTTGTCAGAGCTTCTGTCACTGGGAAAATATAGTAAAATTTAAGTTATAGTGAGTAAGAGTTTAAACACCTACCAGTCAAATGGTCCCTATTGTGTTTTCCATTTAAAAAATCAATCACAGAAAAAGCAACAAGCACATGTTAAAATAATTTATTTTATGACACAAATAGGTAAGAGACAAATTGTTTCAGAAATTATACTATGGAGTACAAGCACTTAGAGACATTAAAAATAAATTAAGTTGGAGGAATAGATAGAATTTCATGAGACAAGATAATAATTCCTTTCTTCAGGAAATATTCAAAAGATAGAAAGCTTTTGTTTTGTCCAATTACCCATAGCAGACATATTACACTATACTTTTAAAAACCACATCAGAAATAGGAAGTAAGATTAAAAGGTTTTCTGTGATTTGAAACACCAGCTCTCCTATCCTAATCATTATGATCTTTCCACAAAAGACGTTTCTTTTGGGTTCACCATTTACCTGTTTGACATCCAGATTTTTTCTATTTTCATTTTTTTTTGTGTCAAGAAACAGCTTGCTCAAGTTAGCATGGAAATATACAGAGTTGTGCTCCATGGAAATTTATTTTTAGTTCTGAAAAACCGCTTCAGTTGTTCAGTCCCAGAACTAGTTCACAGCACAGATATTTTTACTTTCACCTCTGCACTGGCGTATCTTCCCAGAGATTAGCTGTGATAGTGTGGTGTTAATGGCAAACTTTTACAATAAACGAAAAATCTCCAAACCAGAAATGTAAGAGTAAAACCAAACAATTCTTATGAGGCACTTAATTTCATAATAGAAATGCATCTACTTCATAGTAAATAAGCAGAAAATAATATTCTGCTAACTGCACAATTGCTTTTAATATTGGGTTTAATAGATGAGGTTATAGTAGAAAAGATTCTGCTTACAGAATGCGTGGCATTAAAGATAACCTAAAAAATGCTTGCTTGTCTTTTCTGACACTTCCCTGGTGTTGCACTGTTATCTTCTACATATTAACTGCTGGTCATTATTGTGGCCTGTGGAGTTGCCATTTAACCTGAGACTGACCTTGCTCCTTGCTAATTGCATTGCCCTTAATGAGATGTATGCATGGAGGCAATGTGCACACGTGGCAGGGTTCTGAACAATTCCACATTTCTGGTTTCCTTTCACTACAGGGACACATGCACAGCACAACAAATGAAGGAATGCATGAATGGCTCCAAAAGAAAGAGATGAGCTGGTGGGGTCTCAAGGGCAGGGCAGAAATGGTTGTTAACAACAAGAACCTAACCTCGAACTTGGAAATGTCACTGTCATAAGTCTAAACAAGCTACAAAGGAAAACACAGGCAGAGTGATGATTTATGCCACAGCTAGGAATATATGGGGCAACAAATCCTGGCTGTACCTGATCTGTCAGTACCAGCTGTAGCTACTGTGAAGATAGTGTTAATTCTTTCCTGTTAAATTAAGCAGATCTTCTGCTGTGATCTAATGAATTCATTTTCCATAACTAAAACTATAAAAATGCCTTTGCTGATAGTATCTGACGTAAATAAGAGCACAGAAAGGCATTTTCTGCAGGAGAACCCTCACCAACATTTGCCTTTATTCTGCTGGGCTCCCTGCAGTTTTAGTGGCACTAACAAAATAGGACCTTAATTTTAGAGGTTGGTCAGCTGTAGCAAATAAACGTCAAAGGCAATGAAATGAGCTTACACAAAACACACAAGGCCTTTAGAAAAAGCTAGGGAAACATAAAGAGATCAGAAACTTCTCTCCTCAAAGGTGTATCCAAATCATCCAATTCTTACTGATGTTTTCATACAGGAATGGTAGCAATAGTTCAGATTTTCTTCACAGCAAGAAGCACTCAGTTATTT
This sequence comes from Thryothorus ludovicianus, assembly GCA_013397245.1. Classification (NCBI taxonomy): domain Eukaryota; kingdom Metazoa; phylum Chordata; class Aves; order Passeriformes; family Certhiidae; genus Thryothorus; species Thryothorus ludovicianus. The sequence goes on along the minus strand of VZTB01012992.1, from coordinate 262,048 downwards.
GAGGCAGTTAAGAAAAATCCCAGCTCACCAGCACTCCAAGCACTACTGCTGAACAAGATAGCAGATTGCAATATTGCTTCTTTGCTTGCTTCTTGCAGCACTGCAGATAAAAGTCTGTAGAAAAAAATGTTATGCTTCAGAATGGAATTTTCTCCATTCATCATCTGATTATTTTATAATTTTATTAATTATAGCTCATCTCAATTCAGTGCCTCATTAGATGAACAGACAATTTGATGTTATTGACAAACGATTGTGTCATACATATGAATAATCAATTATAGTAATATGCCATGAAATGACAGTGAAGTTAAAAGGATTGAAAGTACCACCCTTCATGGGCTCCCACAATCTTTTGCTTTTGCATGTCAACCATGAAAGACAACCCAGCACTGAGCAATCCATGGGTCAGACAGATGTGTGTCACATACGTTAGACTTCCTGTATATGAACTAGTTCCCAGGTTATTCTATCTACACTTCTTTTGGATTATATCCTTTAAATGACACATAGCATTGCCTGACAGGAACTTCTCCCCTCAAGGATTTAGCTAACAAACCCCCAGAAACACATTAATGTACATACATTTTACTATATCCCTTTTATTAATTCATTTACTAGTAATTCATTTAATATACCTATCAATTACTACTGACCATTCTTAGTACTGGTGAGTTAATGAAATACTGGATATCAACTAAGCACACTTTTTTTGTAAAGGAAAGTACTTATTGTACATTCTATGTGACAATACCTGCTTCAAATTTGTAGTTGAAGGAGCTACTCCAGTAAGTGATTTCAGTGTCCGGTAAAATCCTGGAAAAGATTATTTTGGGAAGTATTGAGAAACATCTGTAGGACAAGGCAGTCATTGGTCACAAACAGAATGGCTTCATGATGGGGAAGTCTTGCTTGTGATGATCATCTAGGTGATGAAGGGAAGCCAGTTGATTCAATCTTTTGGACTTCAGCAAAGGTTTTGATACTGTGTCTCACAGGATCCTTCTGGACAAAGCATCCAGCATTCAGCTGGATAAAGTCATCGTGAGATGGGTGAGCATCTGGCTCATGGGTCTGGCACAAAGGGTTACAGCGAATGGGGTGACATCAGGCTGGCAACTCATCACTAGCGGAGTTCTGCAGGGCTCCACATTAGCTCAGCTCTCTTGGACATGGTAATTAACAACTTGGACACAGGACTCAAAGAAATACTAAGTTTGTTGAGGGCACTAAACTGGGAGGAGCTGTTAACTCCCCTGAGGACAGAGAGGCTCTGTGAAGAGTCATTGAAAAATGAGAGAGATGGTCAATCACACTCATGAATTTTAACAAGGGCAGCTGCTGGATTCTGCATCTGGGATGGGGCAACCTTGATTGTGTGTGTAGACAATGAAAGAATTGAAATGCTGAAGAGCAGTGCTGTAGAAAGGGGTGTGGGGGTCCTGGTGGATGGCCAGCTGAAGGTGAGCCAGCAGTGCCCTGGCAGCCAGGAGGGCCAGGATTGTCCTGGGGGGCATCAGGCACAGCATGGCCAGCTGGGCAAGGGAGGGGATTGTCCTGATCTGCTCTGAGCTGAGCTGGGGCAGCCTCACCTCCAGTGCTGGGGGCAGTTTGGGGTGTCACAATAGGAAAAAGACATTAAACTAGAGAATTTCCATTTAGGGCAATAAAGATGGTGAAGAGCCTTGAGGAGAAGCTGTGAGGAGTGGCTGAGGGCACTTGGTCTGTTCAGCCTGGAGGAGACTGAGGGGAGAGCTCAGTGCAGTTACACCTTCCTGGTGAGGGGAAGAGCAGGGGCAGGCACTGATCTCTGCTCTGTGGTGACAGTGACAGGACCCAAGGGAATGGCCTGAAGCTGTGTCAGGGGAGATTATGGTTGGATACCACAAAAAGTTTTTTCATCCAAAGGGTGGTTGGGCACTGGAACAGGCTTCCCAGGGAAGGGGTCACAGCACTAAGCCTGCTACGTCCAAGAAGGATTTGGACAATGCTCTCTGGCACACAGTGTGACTCTTGGTGTAACCTGTGTAGGGCCCAGAGTTGGACTCGATGATCTTTGTGGGTCTCTTCCAGTGTAGAACATTCTGCCATGATTTAATGTCCCATGGCACACATAGCTCTCTCTGTGCCGTGAAAGGGGATGATTTATTTAACAGGGAACTGGAAAAATACATGGTTTGATATGGATGAACTTTGCAAATACTTGCCAAACAAAATAATTAAGAATGAAAGGGGAAAATACTGGTAATATATTAAATCCTGACACACCATTTTCAAGAAGGCTTAGCCCTCAGAATGACATTATATTAAATATAGATATTGATGCATATGCATATTAAATTATAAATGGATAAATGTATCATTTTAAAAGCTACAATTTCTTCCTTTGTTTCTCTGTAAAGATTTCTGGGGAATTTGGCTACAAATAAGGAACTATGAAGTTATTTTAAGAATCTTTTTTAGATATCAGAAAGAAGTAATATTTAAGGAAAGAATGCATGCATGCAGTGAATTTTCCTCTGACAATAAATCAGAAAGAACTACAGTGGAAAGCCAATGTAGATGAGGGGGAAGATCAGGCACTTGAAATCAGTCAGACGACTTCCAGAAAAGTTAAGATTGGGAGAAGACAAATACACATATTACTATTTTATGCCACTGAATCTATGATTAATGGTGACTGAAATATTTTTTATTACTACTTGTGTGCATTACAGTAGTTCTTTAAGACATTGTACAGCATATAGCAAGATAATATTTTTTGCCCCAGCCACATCCTATCTAAACAAAAGGCCCTTGGCACAACAGAAAGACACCTTATTGTCCTCTGTCACTTGGTACAGAGGAAAATAAGAAAATAGAGGAAATAATCTTTCTAATTTTCAGTGGAGGCTTGGGGAGGGGACACTTGCCTCTCCTCACTGGGTGCTGTTGAGCTGCAGAGCGTCACTCGCGCACGATGCGCAGACGGGCTGGGCACAGAGCCGTGCCCCCAGCCAGGGCTGTGTGCACTCAGCCAACAGCAGCCCTCCCACTGCCTGGTCAGAGAAGAGATCATTCCATTGACTGAGCTCTTGCAGAAAGACCACGTTAAAGGACAGGCATGATGGCTGTGCAGATATGAGGTCAATATGGACAAGACTACCTGGTCTATTTCATAAAGGTTTGGTTTTTATTTTCATCTGAGAAATGAAAACTGTTGAAAGATTACATGCTGTCCTATCTTTTAAACTGGGATCTCCTTTCTGACAAAATAATTTATTCCAATTGTCAAAGCTCATCAGACTCTCAGTATGGGTCTTGCATAAATGGGTTTATTCCTGGCTGTTTCATTTGCACACTCCATGAAATTTTTTTTCCACCTATTTAATTTCATCAAAACTTTCTTCACAGACACTAGCAAACTTGCTGCAAGAGCACTGTAATGTAAAATACACTATCTCTTCCTTATGTTCCTGTGGGGAAAAAATAGGGTAAACTACAATATATTTTAATAATTAGTATGCTTAGAAAAAGATCCATTTTAAAATGCTGCTCCTGAAACAGGAAGAATATGGAGGCCTATGACAAATAAAGCAATAAAGCCATGCTTATGGGTAACAGATAGTAAAGTACTGCCATCTTGGATATGCACTTGCTGTTTATAATCTCCCTTGGTAAAATTTGTAACATTCACTATTCTACAGTAGTGGTGTAAAATACTCCCATGAATTTGCAGTGCCTGGGAATATTATTATGGCACCAGTGTTGTTGTTTTTCTCAAGAAAGTGCTTCTCTGTTGCAAGAAAACTCAAGTGTTGAATGTGATGAACATGTTATTGCAATGGCAATGGCTTGGGAAACCTAGCTGTGTTTTCCTCTGGCTGGTTTGCTTTGAATGCAGCTTTGAATACAGGGCAGGTCCTATGCAGGGAGAGTTCTTGTCCTTGTCCAGCCCTCTGTGGGGCAGCCAAAATGACTTCAGCTGCAGCACATCCTCCAAAATCTCCTTGGCTTAAAGACCACAGCAAGATAAGAGCTGTTAAGTCCAGAGAAAATGAACAAGGCCACTGTGATCCTCTCCTGCCACCATGCACGTTTGGTTTTATTCATGTAAGAATTATGTATTTAAGAAGCTTTCACTTTGGGGAAACAACTAGAAAATATGAAGAATCACCAAATAAAGCCTTACATTTAATTCCACAAAATAGATAATATCTCACGGTGGATGCTGTATATCATTTGTACTTGCTTGAAACAAAGATTGCTTCTGTAATAGTCTGCCTGAAGCCTGTTCAGAAGGTGAATGGAAGCAGGGCTGCCTCAGAAGCTGACACAACCAGACAAATATTTTAAAAAGCCTACAAAGATTTTACACCCTCCAGTAGGCTGAGCCTAAACAGGATTTGTCAGAAGCAGGAGCAGGTATCAAGCAGGCTTTGTCAAAAGCAGAAGCTGATGCTGGAGTGGCACTGGTCGGAACCATTACTCTTTACAGTCAGATCCTGTCAGTATAATGCCTTTGAAATAGCCAGTCTTCAAATGAATGTTTTACAGTGAGCTGGCCTTTGAGAGTCAAGGAAACAAACAAATTAATCTGGAAGAATGAGCCTGCCTGAGACACTCATAAATCTGTTATGACAATGTAAGGCTTATTAAATACTAAGAAACATTATTTCCCTAGCCTCTGGGTCAAATGTAAGTTTTAAGGTTAATAGAGAAAATCAACATTTCAAAAAATGTCACATGGACTACTTTTTATTTTTCGTATTCTGCTTTTCACCAGAAATTCATAAACTTAACTCAAAAATATAATGCACGTAATGAAATTATATCCAAATATCAGAATATTTTGAGCTATAGGGACATAACTGAAATGGCATAACACACATAATATCAAAATTAAAGTAACAAGTAGGTCCCAGGTCTTCTCATATATTACTATTTAAGGGTTCTTGAACATCAGCACTGGCTTGCCTTCATGAACTCTATCAGAGTCACACATACAATCTTTCCTCTGACTGCACAGGGATGAGAGGCAGGATATCTAAAGTGTATTGCCAAGGAAACAACTCAGGCTAGATAAAAGGAGTGCTTTGCAGAACAGAAAAGCTAAGTAGTACTATTGATTATCATGAGGTATGCTACAGAAAAAGAAGGTGGAAGCACAGGGGCTGCCTGCACACAAACTTTCCTCTCAGAAGCAGCTGCAGTTTCAGAAGAGGTTTTTCATGTGGCTTATGCTGCTAGAGAAGGTTTCCCCTGAGCTGAAAGGTTTTTGCAGGGGCAATGGTACAGCAGCTTGACCTGCTATACTCAGGAGGGTTCCTTGGCCCAAAAACCTCTTGAGTTTGCTTCTTCAAGTAAAAAAATGACTCCCACTGTGAATATTCATAGAAAGAAACAGGCTGACACAGATATATATGAAAAACCCCACACTTCCCACTGCCACAGCCCAAAGAACTCATCAGGTGGAAAACAGTTATACAATACCTTATCCTTTATACTTCACAATCCTCATATTTCTTCCTGTCAAAGCACATTATGTGGCCTAAGTAACTGCCCTATGGGAAAAAAATCCTTAGTAACAAGATGTTAATCCATGTTGTCTTATTGGTCGGTCTCCATCACAGTAAACCATATTTTCATGCAATCAGATGAAAGGTCATTAATTTTCTTGCACTAAAAGACATGTGCTTAATGCACCTGCTGCCTCTGTGTGACAGCTAATGGTGCCAGGCAGCTTTAGATTTATCTCAATACTCAAAAGATGAGTTGACTAACAAACTTGAAGGCCCTTCAAACAACTCCCCTGCTAGGAAGGAGTCAGTGGATGCTGGTCTCCAGACGCTGACAGACATTGACATGTTGAGAAATTCCATGCTGTAAAGCAATCAGTGCCCCTCAAAATTAGGGTTGACCTGCATGGGCAACCAGAAAGCCAAAAATACTTTTGCAGTCTCATTCTTGTTAGTCTCACTTGTTGTTTTATGTCATTATTCATTCAGAAGATTGTGGTCTAATATCCAGTGTTAGAGGTAGGGACTTCAGACTGAAAGGCTCATCAGAGGGACAGTCTTATGGCCTAGAGTCAGGAGGAAACCTTGTTCATGCTCAGGTGGGCGAATCCAACCCATTCATTTACACGTGCACTGGTTCAGGAAAAAAGCAAACTGCCTTTTTTTTTTTTTTTTGTCACTGCCACCAAATGCTCCTGCCAGCGCACCAGATTAAAAACGTCAGAAATGCTGCAGGTGACCCAGAGCTGTGGGAGAATATTTTGCGGTGCCATCTTTCCCAGCAGCCGTAGGAAGGATCTCTCTGTGCCAGCACACGGTGCGTCACCCAGCACACCCCTACAGTTCGCAGGCACGGGCTGCCGAACACCCACACCAGCCAACTTTAAACCAACAGCACAAAGCTGTGTGGGGGTGAACTCCAAGGATATTTTTTCCTGCCCTAGTCAGCAGGTAGGCTTCCCAGCCACAGCTCACTGTCACCATGGTGATGTTTCCAGCCCTCCTCAAAACAGCCAGTTTAAGGCTAATCTGGATAAGCCTGCGCTAGCTGCAGACATTTTAGGGACTGCAGCATAGACATACTTGTAGCAATGAAGGGCTTTCTTCAGAAGAATTTCAAAATAGTTAGGTAATCTTTATTTTAAATGTCTGCTGACACCATTCCCACTGATGGAAGGAGGACAGGTGCACAGGGAGTACAGGGGTAGGCAACTTTCTTGAGTAAGGAAAAATGCAAGGGAGTGCTGCAAGCAGCCCAGATTGCTTGTGACTGATTTGATACAATGGCACAGACAAAACCACAATGATGAGGAATTTATGTCCTCAAATTTTTCTTTATATTCTACTGTTTATTGAGGTGTAGAGCTTCATATGAAAATAATTAGTTTCCTTATCTTTTGGGCACCCCCGATGAGCTTAATTTTCCTGATTTTTTATTAATTCCTTATAGTAATAGAAAAAGAAGGCAACTCATTTATATACAAAACAAATTTCTAGACACAAATTAAACAGTTGACACAAACAAAACTATTATTCAATTTATCTGTATCTGAATTTCTTTCCACATTACCTTCTCTAATCCTGGAATTAGTACATGAAAGCATCAAGTAACAGTGTCCTCTCATTCCCTTATCTTCTATGCACCTCATTTGTACTCATTGCAGCACTACGATATCTCAATAGCCTGAAAAATCACTTGACACTGCATATATTGAGGTTGCTCTCCCTTGGAACTAAATAATTCAATGCCACCTGTTCTATGAACACCCCCATCGCAATCCCCCAGTAACCCATAAGTACAAACTGCTTTAATTGAAGCAGAGACCATGGTTTGTATTATAACTGTATTGGAGCAACTCCCTGAACAGCTATAATGGACTGCTTAAGTAAGGTATTGTCTCTCTTCAGAGTAAAATATTTTTCAATAAAGATTATTTGTAAGCCCATTTCCTTTAAAAGATTATATAGGCAGATCAGTCACTGTGGTCATGCCCATTGACACTAACCCAGAAGGCAGTGTTGCTGCTTTCTCTTTAAGGGGTAATAGGGCACCAAAGACATCTTCCTTTACCCTGTCAACAAGTCCAAATTAATCTGAAGACTCTGAAGAATGAAAGCTGCTTGGCAGCGTTTCCAAGTGGTCAATCTTCTGTACAATGTATGTACAAAAATAAACTCCTTTCCTCAAAAGACCTACTGCTCACATACACCACTCAGCTAGAATTAAGTGAAGAAAAGAGGAGGTGCCACTACACAGTGAAGAGCTGCTCCTAAAACTGGGTGTCAAACATGAGCTGTGGGCTACAGGGAATTAACACACAGCAGCTGGTTCACTTTTCAAATTATATCCTTACTTATTGCCTACCTTACATTTGTAGATGCAGTTGAGAAATGAGTTAAATTATATCCATGGAAATTCCAGATGCAGTGTTTGAATGTGTTCTAAAATCCTAAAAAAATTGTAGAAAAATATCTAGAGGGTGATGATACTATAAAAGAGCAGAATTAGCGACTTGAATACTAGCCCTGGATGCTCGAGAACCAAGAAAATACCAAGGTTTATCTTAAGGGTAGAACAAAAATTTGTAACTCTTCTACCAGTTAAGAGCAGAACTTGAAGTAAATGTCAGCTGAAACACAGATGGGCTCTCCCACAAAAACAGATTTTGCTGTCATGTGGTTTGCTTAGGCATCATGACTAGTTAATCGAGCCACTAAGCTGCACTTCATGAACCTCACCTTTGCTACTACTTGAATGTCTTCATTTCTATACTTTTAAATTTTAACTGCATGGAAAATTTCTACAGCTATACATTGATTTTGTGCCCATTTATTTTTAATTTAATATTTTTTTTTCTTTCAAATTATAGTTAGCAATTGGGATCCTATTTTGCAGTTTCATATTTGCACCTTATTCTGGAAATCAGTCAACAGGCGGAATTTTACAACTAGAGGGTGCTGGTGGACCATAATGTGAGATGGTATGCAAAACTCTTGCTGACCTTTCGTAGAAAGAAGAAAAATAAAAGAAATCAATTATTACTGCTCAGTAGGACAAGCTGATGTAGTCCAAGGTAATACAAATACTACAATATTATCTAGTGTAAGTAAAAAGAAAATTAATACTTTATAGCTGATGCTTGGTTTCATTTTAAATTTAGTTTCAAATGTGCTGTTAAACTTTGCTTCTGGTCTTAGGTTTTGTGCTGTAATGAACAAAAAACCTTTATCTGAACGATATGCATTCCTTTTGCTTCCCTTTATGTAAGTTGGAAAGCAATTACAGTGTATTATTGATTAAGTGTTTTATGATAAAACACAAAAGCCATCAAGTAAGCAGGAAAGCAAGAAGGAACAAAGATTAATTTAACAATAAAATCTATAATTGAGATTTTACAGATAGAATGTGGACATTAATTACAGATAAATCTTTTAATAAGAGTTCTAACAAGAAAATTATCTTCCAAAATTCATATAATTCCAACACAAGGTAATTATTTTTTTTGCCTTCCAGTACTGTAAGAAAAAATACAAGTATGAGAATAAATAATGTCTATAAATATATCATTCTGTATGTATAAAATTTACCCCTCCCATCCTTCCTCTCTTTCTTTTGTCCTTATTGCTTATAGTCTCTGACAATTCTGCAATTACCTTCTACTAACAGAAATATTAAAACTTTCAACTAGACGTTAAAGATATCACTTTCCTCAACCTCCGTTCAACACAGCTCGACAACATTTGGGATTTGCCTTCCATTTTTTTGGATCAGAAAGAAATCCAAAGGACAAACTGTGGCCACTTGGCAGAGTGGCTGCCTGAAACCTCTATGAGACAGTGGCCAGGAAGGTGGTGGAGTGCATGTGGCCACAGTGTGAAGAGCAGATCTCTTCAACCCAAACACGAGTGGCTGCAGCCAGCCTGTTGATCACAAAGAGGCCGTGGTTTGAACAGCTCTGGGCGTGCAGGTTCACCAGATGAAGCCAGTGTGGCACGCCGTTCCTCTTCTTATATTCCCACTTTTCACCTTTTGGTTGAGCAGGATGGGTGTATGTGGACAACATTCTCACCGTGGGCAACTCCCAAGCGATCCAACACTCCACTTGTGGCCTGAATTAGCTCACCACATCCTGGACATGCCAGAAATGTACCACAACAAGTGGGATTGTTTGTTCCCACATTATGGAAGGTTTCACGTATCCAAACCAGTCCCTTCTTAGCCTATGAGAGGCCAACAGTCCAAACTTCCTTTAATAAATTGCAAAGTTAGTGAGAGGTGCCTTATTTTCGTATTGTAACTGGCTGTGGTGCCCCATCACCAGCAGAGATGTGTACGGCACGCTCTCATGGGCTGAGGCCAAGTCCCTGTTCTCAGGAAACACACTGTACTCACATGCCTACCTACACACAGCTTTCTTTTGGCCACATTTCTTCCCACAACTTGCCCTTATGAAGGGATGTACCCTGGCATCCACAGGAGACCACAGCTCCTGCCCTATGCACACCAAGGAGCTCAGGTCAAGGTAGTCTCCATGCCATAGAGTTTCCTCTGGAAAATGGAAAGCAGTCTCCTATCAAAACTATTTCATGCATAGAACCTTATTCTCCAAAATGCTGCAGCCAGATCAATGAGTTGGTGAGGGCAGCCGTTAATTAACAAATAGGCACACCAGGGCTCATGAGAGTCTCAGCTTCTCAGACCTTAGGACACATCTTCACTCCTACTGGTGGCTATGTGCTAGCTAGCACGCAAACAGAAAAGGTATAATTATTGGTGAAAATGAGATTTTGTCTTGACAACTGGTTTGTTTAAAATGAAAGCTTTCAAGGGGATAAACAAAACAAATCAATTAAGAAGTGTCCAATGCAACAACAAAAAAAATTGTGACTTACATACTTCAGGCCTGCCAGATGCTACAGAAGCTGAGCCAGAGGACAAACTAATGTAAAAATATATAACAGACCTGATACTGAGCTGCATCTTGTGATGCCTCTCCAAAACTCCTGATACCTTGCAGTCTAGAAAGTGGCCTGTTTGTTTTTTATGTACTGTATCTGGTTTGTGCCTAAAGAAACAGCAGTTAAAATTTGCCTCAATGTTTTATTGCCAGCATGTTCTAACATACTTAACTGTGCCTGCTTCATGGACACAGTTGTTGGGTTTTTTCCTAAATGAGCTGATTTTACAAAATTAGTAGTTCTCTGATCTTTATTTTTCCACGTAGACAAGATCCGCTTACTTGATGCTGCCGTCACTTACAAAGTTTAAATGATAATAATTACACTTTAGCTTTTTCTTCAACAGTCCCAGCTGAAATTATGTAAGAACAAGATGTTTGGTGGGTGTTTCCTTTTCCTCTGGAAGTCAGCAGAAAAGCTGTTAAATACTACATATACTAGAATACTGATTTTAATAATACTCAACGTGCACATCATTTTCATTGTCAGAAACACTTTAAATTTCTGTATGTTACTAATAACTGAGGAGCGTTATTCAGCTTTATAATGTAGTAGGCATCGTCCTTCATATATATTCCTAAAGCAGGATGTATGCTGTACATTTATATACAGAGTTGGTCAGAGCACAGACATTGCAGTGTCATGCTTTCATTCAAATTTCAGATGCCATATGTTCAGTACAATCGCACGGCATCAAGATGCAACATATTGCTTTGCAAATGCAAATAATTTCACACAGTGGCCTTCATGACTGGGAAGGGATAATGAAATGGGCTGTATTTTACACATATGAAAAAAATAAATAAAAGATTTATCATAAATATATGGACCAGTATATGACATTGAAGAACAAGAAGCAAAAAGGAAACAGTGCTCTTGCATAAAGATCGATTCTCTTTGCTGCTGATGGAATGACAGGCTTGGGAGGAGGAGGCTTCTTGTTGTTCTTGGCTTGAGATTTCCCGAGCCCATTGTTGACTTCAATGGGCTTCCCATAACAGTCATAATTTGATAATTCAAAATCCCTTGGCAAGCTTCCAACGATGCTGAAATCATTGGATCTCAGATCAGATTTCGAAGTGCAAACTTTTTTGCATCTGGTCTCACCAACCTATGAAATAAAGAGTGAGAGGAATCACGATCGACTCACCACAATTCATTAGCAAACCTCATGCAGCTGCTAAAGAACACTGCAAACAAACATATAGGAAATTACTTGTTGATAGGGAAACATTACATCAGACTAATTTGTGGAATGGTTATGTTAAAAAGTACTTAAGGATGATCAGTCAATCATATCAACTAATCCAAACATTCATAATTGTGTAATTTTTCATGCACAAGGTGCTCATGTTCTGCAATTTGCTATAGTTAGACACCTTCATTTTAAGATGATAGAAGGGGAGAGAACATTTTTTCGTGGAGTATTTTTGGGTATTGACTCTGTGCTGATGAACCTGCTGGCCTGATACTATTCAATACTCACATTTTCCTGAGCTCTGAAACTCATAATCAGAATGAGCACTAAAATTCAAGGTTTAATGCAATTAATGTCAGTTTGTTCTGGTTCTAAAGAGTTATCAGGTGAGGACCCCATATGTCATCCTAGACTGGCCATCTTGCATGGTGAGAAGCATTTTGTTTGTACCTGTGGAGCTTAGTGTCCCTCTAAAGACAGGTAACACAGATGTAACACAGCTCTTAGCACTACAGAAGAGTTTAACTGGGAAATCTAAATCAAACAACAGAGTTCCTATGTTTCCTATAGCTCCTTTAGTGCTCCTGGGGATCAAGCAATACTTTTTTTCTGTGGGGAAAAAAAGTGCCTGTATTCCCTTCCTTGGATCTTATAAAGTTTTTATTTCAGATTCAAGTTATCTCTAGGAGAACCAACCTCACACTGTTCAGGGAGCTTGGAGTGATTTAGAGGCTACTTGCAAGGCCCTGTGCTTTGTGACTTGGGTAAACCTCTCCCAAACTTTCACTTCAATTGGACTACTCAGGAAAGCAGAATTAAAAAAAAAGAATAAAAAAGAATACAGACTATGAATTTGTTCACATGTATAACCTGAGTGTTAGTTGAAAAAAAGCTAGTTCATAAATGAGCTCATACCCATGGACAACTGACATAAATGTAAGTTTCTCTAAGGCTTCCTGGAGCTACTGATCCACTAGAACTCAGTTATTCAAAAAGCTGCAAGTCCTTTCTACCCTTTAGCTTGTCCCTCCTCCACAATGCCCTCAGGTATTTTACGCTCATCTCTCCCCACCTCTGGTTTTCCAGTTTTTGGCTGATGGTTTGGGATATTTGCATGGTCATATTTTGTAACTACTAAAATAATAATAATAGTGTCATAAAATACAGTACCAGGTTTATGGATGAATGCAAAATATTCTGAAGAATATTATTAGCTTCTCTATGGCAGTGACACCTTATCCTACATGGAAAGAACTGAGGCAGTCAGGAAGAGACTTAAACTTTGACTGGGGCTTTTACTCCCATTATTGACAAAGGTGATTCTAGTGCAAGGTTGAAGAAAAGCATGGCACTCTTCCTTCTGAAAAAAGTGGATACACCTTCCCAAATTTGCCAGACCTCTATTTCTCATGAAAGCAGTATATTTTGAAACTGATGCATTAAACAGAGGTGCAGGTTTGTCCTGGTTCCAACCAGGAAGGAGTCAATTTTTGCAGTAGCCAGGAGAAGGCATGACCAGGGCACAGAGGTTATCCTATATCACCTCATGTCATTGCCAGGGCTGGGGAAAGGGGTTATCTTCTGGCACAAAGACATTACTTCTGGTTGATAAAATGTGCAGAGGGAGCCATCCGGTATTTTTCTGTGTGAATAATTAATTTTCTTACACCTTTTATTATTAATATTATTGCGTTAATTGTTCATTTTCTTACTTCATTGCCATTTTCAGTAAATTTTTCTTATCTCAAACCATGATCTTTACTTTTTGTGCCTCCACTTGGAGCAAGGAGGTGGAACAGCGTGTGGTTTTAGTGTGAGTACTAAATTGGAGAATACCATTCCTAAATCACCACAAAATCAAGATTCCAGGTTATAAAAAAGAAAAACAAGATAGGTGTTCCCTGATGGTAGGACAAAACTACACCATCAGTTGCAAGACAAATTTCTTGGAACTGTCTCCCAGTCCTCAAAGACCTGACAGCCTAGGACAGTGTTCATTACTGGTATAGCAGGGGCAAACTGTCTGGTAAGGTGGTGACTAAGACACAGAAAAACATGATTATATGACCCTGGGTGACAGGATGCTATTATTCACTGATCTGAGACATTCCTTCCAATCAGATCATACCCAATGACATAGGTAATAAAGATATAAAGCAGACCCTTGTGCGATGAAAGTGAACTTGCAGGACTGGGGTGCATGTTAACTGAAGAGTCACAGGAATATTAGATTTTTTCCATGGTCAAAGCTAGCAAGATTTAGTAAAGCCACTACAAGAAAAAGAATCCTGTATGAAATTATAGGCCTCCTTTTGGATTTGAAAACTTGTAGTCCATTCCTCATACTACCAGCAATACACTGTAAAATTCAGTGACATTAATTGTAGCCTAAGTTCTTTCATTTATAGCGCAGAATATTCCTGTTCCAACTGCAGTATCTAGAGTGCTCCCCTAAAGGCTGTTACAAGTCGGTTCTCATTCCCATTCAGGACTGAGAGTGGATTCTAGGTCACCTCTACCTTATAAGCAGAGAGCTGTTCACAGCATGTTCACACAGAGCTCTGTTTAGTTCAGTGTCAACTGGAGGACTGATTTATCATGGTGACACAATTTTCCTTGTATGAGCAACCTGGCCCAAATTTTTCTTTAGAAAGTATATGTTACTTTTGAAAATAATTTAATCTATTTCCTTGGCTTTACAAATCTATCATTCTTCTATTTACTACACTCAGCTGCTGCCTGAATATATTTTTAATGTTCTTCCTCATATATCTCTTCAACTCTCCGACATTTCTGTTGTTTTAATCTAAATTCACTTCAGTTGACCTCCAGCTTCCCCTAACAATGTGAGATAATATAAATTATATATGATTATCTGCTTTTTATTCATTTTGTCTTGATTTGTGCTAGAAGCCTAACAATATTCCTAACAATGCTTCTGCTCCTCCTCACTTTCCACATTTACTGCAAAAAAACCTACCAAGGGCTACAGGAAGCTTTTCTGTACAAAAAATATTGTAGGACTTAATTTTAGAGTACAGCACTGAAGTTGCATACAGGAAAATAAAATGTTAAATGATATATCCTTTTATTTTTCCTACTAACACAAAATATTTGATATCATTTACCTTATCCTGCCCCAGCATCATGATCAGTGGGCCAGATCAAACCCACAGGATGCTTCCACCAGATTTATGGCTTTTCCCCAGCTGGGGGTGGGGAACAGCTGTTTGGGAAGGGAAGGCTTCTGGAACAGTGTAGGGACACCCTGCATTCCTGAGGGAGCTGGGCAGCCACTCCTTGTCCCTCTGACATGGATACTGGGGGGCAAGGAGAGCACAGGAAGGTGACAGCTCTTGGGGCTTGGCCTGAAACACAGACCTAGTTTCCTGCTCCTTCCAGGACTGGACCACCTTGTCTAGGTTTGGTAGGATGGACAGAACACCTGTCTTTTGATGAACAGCTCAGAAGTACCTAAAAACGCCTCCTAGAATCCATAAGGCCCCTTCTGATGATCCTTTCTCACTTTTTAAAAAATTCAGGCTGACTGGTTCTTGCTGCCAAGCTCAGCTCCTGCCAGCCCGAATTTTTTAAATTCCAGAGCTGCAGCATGTGTGCCTCTGTAGAATGCCTTTGGTAGCAGAATTAGGGGAATAATGTGAGAAGAAAATGGGGAAAGAGATGAAAAAATAAGTGCTGCCTATGCATGCAGACTGGCAGGGAGGAGCAACTAACTCCCCAACTCTGCCTCTGCTGCTTCTGGTGCTCCTCACTTTCCACATTTACTGCCCAAAGTAGTTACATTAAATTTTCCTTTAAAAACATCCAAGATGGAGAATTTTTTCCATGACCTTGTTCCTCAGAAACATATGTACCTTATTTATAATCTGAATTTATTTGGCTTCAATACTCAGACACAAAGGATGACTATAGTTAGTCTGATTAACTGCTGCTACATAGAGATGGTAACAAATCTAACCTTGATTTTGCATAATTGAGATGATGTCACCAGGCTTACATATGAAGCCAAGAAAAATGTTCTTAAAGAGTTTCTCACCTTTGCATCATTATCTCTGTCAACCTAATTGATAATACTTTTAAAAGTTACATTCAGTTTGATTAAATCAATAAACACACAGATCAATTTTAATTTCACTGACCCATTTATTAGCTACCATGGGGCTGAATTATGAGTAATATTAAAGATAATTAATACTTACTAACAATAATTATTAGTCAGTGCCCTGTAAGCTATGCAATATTCTCTGCTGATTGATGTCAGGCTTATAATTATTCATGTTATGCCACTTAGCTTTTAAAAGTACTGGCACAAAGTTAGCTTCTTGCTGCATTTTGAAACCCTCCCAGATTTAAAGGATTTATTAAAAAATCAACATTTATGTTCCACAGCACTCATAGACCAGCTCTGTAAAAAAATTCAAGATGCAACTTAAGCTGAAATCTTGACTGTAAAATTTCTAACTTTAATAGTTACTGTTTAACATTCTTATCAGCTACTGTGAATGAGAGCTATTTCATCCAGATTGAATATATCTGGCTTTCCCCCAGACATAGAGCAGAACATTTGTTCAATGCTTTTCTCTTTTCAGTTAATTCTTGGTATTAATTCAGCACTTCTTACAATTACTCTTCTTACAAGGTTTTATATTCTTCTGTACATGCAAAGTAACTTCCTATTGTCCTCAGTTATGCTAAGCATATATCTCTTTTTCTTACTTACACAATTGTTTGTGTTCAGCTTATATTAATTGCTATCACCTTCCATTTGCCAGTGAGAAGAAAAGAGAAATGCTTGAAGCTGAGATAGTTTTAAATCTTTGGGGTGTTTGTTTTCAATTGTGCTGTTTGTTAGGTTTTGGGGCTTTTCTTAAATTAATATAGCTTTACTTCTGCTTTGAACATTATTAACTCACCAGCACCATTTACACTTTTTTGTTTAAATTTTCCCATCCAGATTAGACAGTTCTCAAATTCATGAAATCTGACCTTTCACAGCACCAAAAATATCAGGGACTTGATTCAATTTGTTTTGTGCAAATAGAATAAAGATCCTTCTCAATTGACTGTTCATCCTGTGATCAAGTCCTCTTTATCCATCAGGATGAAGTGTAATATAAAAGCCATCATTTTTGAGAGCAGAAACGTACTGTCCATAACTCCTAGCAAGGCTTCAAGCATGCTCCAGCCCTGGCAGTTTCTCAAGCTCAGCACGTGTCCCTCAGGCTGAGGAGCTTCCCCGCTGTAGTGCTGCACTCCCTGCCCTACACAGCACATCCTCCTGGCCACAGACCCACCTCTGCTGCTGTGCCCCCACCTGCTGCTGGCATCCAGACCTGTCCCCAGTGCTGCCACCCATGCAAGAGGCTTCCAGACAAGATGAAGGAGCTCTGCTGTTCATCTCTCCTGCACTTGTTTTGTGCTCTTCCCTTGCTCTTGCCATAATGATAGATGTAGGTCATCAATAAGCTAGTGATTGCAGTTAGTCTCTATGCACACTGAGAATATTTTCTGGTGCATTTCAGCAGGAATATGCTACAACATTCCAAATATTCCTTGCAAAGTACGGGACAAAAAATATTAATACATAAAATATCACAGTATTACGGCACAGCTGAGGCTGGCAGGGACCTCTGGAGATCATCTAGTCCAACCTCATGCTCAAAGCAGACTGCTTGGGGCCTTTTTACAGTCGTGTTTTGAATTATCTCCAAGGATGAATACGGGAGTCACTGGAGCAGAAAGTACCTACTCTGTACCTGAAATGCTGTCAGGAGCTATTAAAATAGGCTGCAGACTGTCGTTTTGTGTGCAAGGTAAAATGTAAGCTGGGTTTTTCGTGGTTCTACAATAAAAAAATTGAGTCTGGAGTGCCACTTGAGGGGAAAAAACCTGGGAAAAAACCTAGGTCACCAGAGGTCACCACCAGTGGTCAAGTACATTATAACTCAGTAGAGATGAACATAAACTGTTTCAGGTTTCAGAGCCTAGATGTGGCTCTGACAAGATAAAGCAAGCAATAGCACTACTTCTTTTTAAAAATAACTGGCATTAGAGCTATTACCACCACTTGCATACTGCTATTCATCATCTGCCAGAACCATTCTTTTAGCAAATGTTCTCTCCAGTCATTAGCACATTATCTGTGGGGGACAGCTTCTATAAATGGACTTGATGAAAATGTGACTTTTCAAATCGAGGGGTGTTGTTATAGTTAACAGTGCAATCTCTCACTGTAATCACGTCAGCAATGAAAGCAAAAAAAAAAAAAATTATTCATCTTCAAAACATTTCCCTTTTTGCTTGTTTTTCTCACTGTATGATGTTTCATTGCTAGGAAACACATGCAAACTCCTGCTGAGGATTCCCAATAAAAAGCCAGAGCAAGTAGTTATCACCAGATTGCATAATTTTCTCCTCTGCTTAGAACAGCATCTACTTGCAGCCGCTAAGGGAGCCAAACTATATTTTCTCATGGCTTTTTGCCTCTAAGTGCATAGCCACTGTTTCTCCTAGAAAAACACATCAGAAGTGCTTATTTTCTCTTCTTTTCCCTACAGATTCAGGGTGATCTTGACAGACAGACCACTTGACTTTAATCAGACAGTCATATTGATAAACCTCTGGGTCTAAAATGGCACTGACATTTTAAGAGTTTTTGTTGGAGGGAGCATGACTCATAAAGCCTGGACTTGAGGGGTTGGCGTATGCTAGCAACGTGCAGCTTTTACATCAGCCAGTTCCCAGGATCTGGTGAAGTAGCTACACATCCATAGAAGCCCTTATCCATCTTTGGGTGATTGGCAAATTTTGAGCACTCTTTTCACCCTGCCATCTTCACTGTTACTGTCGGTGATTATTGGTCATGATCACTGACTATTGACACAGTTACAAAAGCGCTTTCTGCTGAAAACTTTCAGTAGACCCTTGCAGGTTCTGTTACAGGGGATCTCTTCTCCTAGCCTGAAATTATGAATTGCATTAAGCTTTTAGTATTTAGGATACACTTAAAAGCTTATCCCTTTACTCCATAAAAATGGAACAATAGCTGCTTGTATTTTTAGGGATTATCATGAGGTTTTGTTACGGTTGTTTTTTACTAAAATTAAATATGCCAAGTCTCCAAACCAGATGCCATTTTAGTTTTCACAAATGGAGCAAGCACATGGAAACATGCTGTTCCATGAAGACTGGAAGCAGGGATGCCTGATCACCCCACTTGCTTCCCTCTGATCCTCCTCCCACCAAGGATTTTCTCAATTCAGTAACTCCCCTGTACCTTATATGCTGGCCCTTTCCCCCAGACTCCTGCAGAGACCCCACTGCTGTAACACTGCAAAAGCAACAAGTGCCCAGCTTGCAGCTCAGGAAACACAAACTGCCATGGCATAAAGACTAGGGGCATTTTAAAGTGAAATAAAGTAACTTCTCTTTTTAAATTTGATTCCCTTTTAATAACTTACAGATATGTATCAGCACCATTCAGTTAATGTTCCATAATATGTAAGAGCTTAATTTAAACAGGAGAAAACCCTTACAAATGGAATTAATTATGCTTTCTGTTTTTCCCCACTTGGAATTTTCTGCTTCCATGTCTTTTTTGTTGGCTTTACCTTCAAGTCCCATCTGGTCTATCCACTGTTTCAAGCCTAGTTATGCTGACATTTCCAGCTACACTCCCAGTCACTTTTGCCTGAATATCAACTCTTATGTGAAAAAAGAACATACTTAAACATTTCTTTAGGACATATACTCATTTCAGGAGTGCAGTGATGAGTCGCCCTTTTCTCCTAAAGTTATACACGGGGCCACCTAAATATTTCCAGACATTTAGCAAAGTCTTTGCTCTTGCTTCCCACACAATCTTACATGACCCTGATGAGAAACAGCTCCTGAAGTTCTGGGACAGCACTCTGGCCTCTTTTTGTTTAGTATTCTTTGTGCCTTTCAACATACAGTTTTTTTCCATTACCTGCTTCTTTAATGTTTCTCTCCCTTGCATATTTTCCATATGACAAATGCATTCTCTACTTGATCATTACTAGATCTGGATGGGAGCAATCCAAATTTTATGAGGCAGGCCTAGTTTTGGATTAGAAATCAGAGCTACCACAAGATTTACACCTGTTCTGATTTAGGACTTTAGTACAGGCTTTTCCAGGGCTGAGAACTTTCAAAATACTCCTACGCAGTAGCAGGTTCAGAGAAGGAGTTTTCAGTTAGGCAGATTTATAGCTTTCAAATATATAAAATCTAGCATCACTGTCCTACCACATCCTGATACTAAATGATTCATTAGTCTGGGACCTTTTTCTATCTCAGCCTTGTCATCTTCCCAGAAATTACCAGCCCAGGATACTTTTCCTCTGGTAAGTTGTGTTTCAAAGCAGGTGGATTAATTCAAGCTGGATCATCAGCCATCAGCCACTCAGCCACATGACCAATTTTTACAGCAAGGAATACCAATTTCCACTATGTCTTGGCAAATAAATATTTTTTGTAAATCCCTGAAGAAAGATCATCAGAAGCTACTGGAATGTTAAAGGTCTCTCATAACAAACTGGGAAGACCCTGTAAAGTGCAGGTCAAATGTGAGAAGCTGAGGCTGACATTTCAAGATTGTGGAGGGGAGATGCTCTGAGAGAAGGGCAGACTGAATTCTGCATCCTAAAAGCCTTCAGCCTACTGCTAGACATCATTCATGGGGAACATTGCTGAACTTCTGTGGATAATGATTCCCCTTCTAAGTTTTAAAACACATCATATACAAGTGCCTTCTTGGAACAAAAATAAAAGATGAAAGCACAACATAGGTGTTAATAGATAATTTTGTTTTCCACATGGATATGACAATGGAATGTATCTTAGAGAGTGTGCATACCAAGAAGAGTCAGTAATTTGGCAATTGGTTTTGCTCACACTACTGAAAAACTGTAATTTTTTGTTAAACTTGTAATTGATCAAGCTGAAACACTTAACACTTTTTAAGTACTAGAAATAGGAAAAATATATTATATGCTGCTCTGCTGTTGGATTTTTGCAGCAGTTTTGTCAGAAGAAACAGCTGAATTTGGGACCTGCAGATTGCTGAACGCAAAATTATCATGTTCAGGGGAAGCAAAACAGCAGCAGAGCCATTTTCTTTCTACTCAGTTCTCATGTTGCCTGGGCTTGGGGAATTGCTTGTGACACAAGTGAAAACAGTCATGGGCTTCCTCTAAACTGAGATTGCTTGTCTACTGAAACATTTCCCAATTTCTACCAGATGAGAATTATGGTTCTGCAATACCTGCAGCTCTTCTGGACTGGAGGCAATTATTTATGGGGCAATCCCAGCTTGATACTAAGACAGGATTTCAGCCATTCTTGCATAAACTCCCTCCTTAAAGAAACATTGAAGTCACGATGTACCAATACTACCACTTCGATCTAGCCTAATAGCTCTATTTTATACAACAGAATTGCTGAGTCATTGAAAAGGACAAGCCAAATTCATATTAAACATGTTATAGAATAATGTATTTTCTTCTTCAGAATAAATGTCAAGTAAATATCATTCAGGACTGAAGGCAGTTGGACTGGTATGTCTGATAACTCTTGGAGCACAAACAGGGACTTCTAAAATATCAGGAATTCAGCAACATGATAGAAAACTTTAGCCTGAGTGAAGATGTACATGTCATCTTTAACCATATAGTGAAATCTGACTGATTTACACATAAACTCCACCTGGCAACACAAGAAATGCAGGAACTGTTTGACACAAACAGGCTGGTCTTTTGTCTACAAATGCCATGACTCCTGGATTCCTGGCTTCATAGGCATGCAATGCAGTGCAGCTGTGGCCACCCCAGGGAAAAAAACAAGCTGGGTGTTATTTGAGTATACTCTCAGCAAATACAGTCTGAGAGTTCTGTCCTCTGAATAGTTAATACTTTGACAGCTGCTATTTATTATGAGAAAAACAGTAACTTGTAAAGCTGCTTGCTATTTTATTTACCTGATTTAGCTGCTTGCTAAGCAGCAACCACAGTGTTACGATATTCAGAGACAAATTTTTCACTTACAACTTCTGACCCCAAATCACTAGGGACCAATTGGTCAGATTGCTAGCCATTAATTACCAGTATGTCTTTAAAGACTTGTCCCCTTCCAAGATTAAGCACTATTCAAAACTATTACAAACAGTATATTCTTGGAATTGGGTTAATAGAGAAGAATGCTGATTTTGCATCCCAAGCTTTGCAGCTCCTACCTGTAAAGTGCTGATGTGAACAGGAGTCCCTGTGCCATTCACAGTGTTCTTCTTGGCAGCATTTCCACCCTTCCCTTCTGCTTGCTCTGCCTTGGCAATCTTTGCTTTTTCAGCTTCAATTCTCTTTGGATTGTTTAGCATTACCTGAACCACAGCATATTCCACCAGGGATGCAAACCCAAAGAGAAGGCAAACAATCAGCCAGACATCTAAGGCCTTCACGTAAGACACTTTGGGAAGTTCAGCAGCAAGAGTGGTACATTCAGATGCCAAGCTGAGCACTGAGAAAATGCCTACAAAAAGAGAAAACAATATATTGAATAAGAAAACTTCTCTTTAATGACACTGGCTGTGCTCTTCCTCTGAAACAGACAATAGCTGAATGATGTTTTGCAACAATGAATGGGACTTCACAATGTGGTCGGTGCAGCAGGTGAACAAAGTGCACATGCCTTCAGCTAATGAACAAGTTAAACACTTAGGTAGGATAGTGCAGTTAATGATGATTTATTAATAATGATTACCTTCATTTTATAAACAGAGAAACAAATAAGTGGGGCTAAACTGGTTGTTATAGTTTCCTTGTCCCATCACACATCACACAGTTGGGAAATAGGCTTTCCAAAGACTTATCTTACAATGTGCATCTAATTCTGGGAAGGTGGAAGAGAAGTATATGACACTTAAACCAAAAGACACCAAGTCCTTTAAATTAGACTAGCATTGTATCAGAAATCTAAACTGTGCTATAGCAGGAGCAATTCCCTGAATGAGCTATTCACGAGTGTGATATCCAAACCTTAGGTGAAAGGGAAGTTTTGCTGAAGAGCAAAGCTGTATGAGCAAATCAAAAAGCCTTTGTTCCCAATTCACTGAGAAGATGAAAACGTGAAGGTGACTGAGGGTCTACAATCATTCCCTATTTGAGCTTCCAGAATCTAGAGGAAGCTTTCTAGATAAAGGGCATTTCATGAAGCTCTTATAATGAAAAAAGCCCACTTGTGCAAAGGCTGTTAAAAGGTCACACTCATCATGGATTTCACCAAGCATTTCCCCTAATAAGGCTTCCAAACATCACCGTCAACCCAGGGTTCATATCACAAGAGACAAAAAGCAACCTTGACCCCAAAGAAAGATTTCTCACAGGCTACTGTGAAAACAGTAGCAGAAATAGCTACATTAAAAAATGGCTGTCATGTGGGGAAAACTTAGTTCAATCTCCAAGTTCAGAATGTCCCATTTTGGTTTCAGGAATGCTAATGATAAAAATCCTTATTTATGAGTGGAAGGCTTAATGAAATATAATTTATTTCTATAAAAAATGTTGGCCAAAAGGAGATATTCAGTCAGTCTCAAGTACATTTCTTATATTGCATGATTTTTTTTTTCATTCATAGAAAGATTATTTCCTTCAGATCCATTTTAAGTAACTGTGAATAAGTAAATTAAAATGAAACTATCTGTATTGGCCTATGAAAATGAAAATATTCATTTCTACTTGATCACAAAGAACGCATTCTTTAGCTACTGTTCCCATTTGGATTTCAATAAGATTGATATGACACTTTATTTAGCATTAATCTGAAATAGACAATTCACTAGCTCTCAGAACACTGAAGCATGAAGACCTTAAAATACTGTATCTTACAATCTTGGACTGAGTTCTACAGAACTAACTTATAAATTCTAGCTGAAAAGATTTTTGTGGATCTTTTATTAACATGTTCAGTGGAGCAACTGAGGCCATAGTGACCAGCAGCTAATTTCCTTTTGTATGGACTCCTAAAGTGATAGGTTCACTCTCAAAGTCTAAGAAACTTCTAGGTTTTCAAGGGAAAAATAAATCAAGACAGAAGCACAGAAATATTCTATTCAGCAACCATTTGCCTCGTGATGAACATTGGCATGGCCTTGGAGACCCTAGAACCGGAGTTGTAGGCTGCACTTTTGGTAGCAGCTGCACTAGGTGCCTACTAATCACAACCCAAAGCTTAAGGCTCACATGTGAGTGAGCAGCATGAATAAATGAAAGATCTGAAGTAGCTTCTCTTCTAATAAGATCTGTAACTAGCCACTGGTACACTCTCTTGGGGCTAGAAATCATTTAAATGACATACAAATGTTAATCTTGTTATATTTCAAGGTCAAGGATCTCAAGGATGTCATAGGAGAATTAGTTTGTTGCTCTCCTGAAACTGGAGAAAGATAAATCTTATCCCAGTGACAGTGTTATTAACTGTCATACTAAATACTGACTTAACTAAGGGGGGGGCAGATTTAGAGGTTTTTTCTTTCTTCTGAGGATTAAGGAAAAGTCACATAGCCAGGCCAATGGCTAGTATCTTTGAAAATTCATTAGTTCAGAAATGCTAACACATGAAAGGAGCCAATAAACACTTACAATGAACCAAATAAATAAATAATAAATAAGCATGCTTATTTAGTTACAAAGACATCCATATTACTTAAATCTATGCTAAGACTCTTATAAATCTAATATATCTTTAATAAGCCCATCTGATTCAGTATTTGAGGCATGTGATTATAAAATTGGCAGTTTTATATATATATATATACATATATATGTATATAAAACCAAGTTATAGCTTGGTTTTGATTCTAGTTGTCCAGTTCTTCTTTCATTCTTTTTAATTTAATGCATTTTCCCCACCCTTTTTGTCTTCAAATGTTCTCTTAAAGTTTTGTACTATGTAATGCAACCTTGCAACTTTTTAAGGTAAAAGATTATATTTGTTACTTGCCATGAAGCTAATACAGATTGAGACTCCTTCTCAAGTAATTATTTTTAAAGGTTTAAAAAAAAAAAAAAAAAGGAAAGAAAGGTTGCACAGGAGCCATATCCTGTGGCAGCGTGGCAGTTCCAGTGTGGGGAAGAGGTTTCTGAGCAAGGCAGGCAGCTGGAGGGATTCTGCAACGGCACCACTGGGGTATTGGAAACAGGTGCACTAAACCTCCTGGGACATGGCAAAGATTTGGAAAGCATGGACTTGCAGAGGAGGGAGTGCCAGGGAAAATGGGAGCCTTGGGAGGCCAGAACATGGGAAATGGAATCCAAACAGGAAAAGTGTCAGGACGTAAGAGCCTGGACCTGCACATCACTGAGCTCTTGGGGTCAGCAGGTTTGGCCATGCCAGAGCTGTAGTCCTGTGTGCAATCCAGTTAGTCAGGATAATACTGTGACTATTAAGTCTGTGTCCTGCTATTTCATAATAAATGAAGGTCCTGCCTACTGTGTTGTGCTGAGCAGCATGACTGCATGAGCTTGAAGTACTCTCATGAAGTGAGTCTCTAATGAAATAAAGTCAGTCAAGTAACTGGAAGGCTAGCACTTTTCCAAATACCGTCTTCAGAAAGACTTCTCTAATAGGGAGTTATTTAGAGCCTTACTTATCATCCTGCTTTCTAACTGATTATTCAAATGTTGAAATTCCTGTAAACTGCATATTGCCAGTGTTTGCAGCATCACCCATGCATATATGGATCAGATTTATCCAGGCTGAGAGGAGTGGAGACAGTGTGCTTGTCACCCAAATGCTGCAACTACTATCAAGTGAAGTCCTAATGCCAAGGCGGAGTTTACAGGACTTGGAATGAGCAGATTTCAGTGAAAATGATGAGCGGATAATGGAAGTGAAGTTGCTTTCAGGGTCCAGAGTCATGTAGCCAAAGCAACTGAGGATGGCTCAATGGTGTTGGAGTGGATTGTGACAGTACTTGAAAACGCAGGTTACCCAGTGGGACTCTTGCAGCACTTGCATCAGGATTGATCCAAAATGACAGCCAGGACAGAACAACAATTAGCAGTGTAGGAGCATAAACACCCATCATGTAAAATCCAACTTGTCTTCTTAAAGTGAAGATTACTTCTACACAAGTGTAATAACCTTTAAAGAAATAAATGCATTAATGTTTAATGTGCTTTGCAGATGAACCTTTGGTCCATATCTTCCATACCTTTTTCTGCTTAAGAGCAAAATTTCAATGCTTTGATTTACTTTATAAAGGTAAAAAGTTTAATTTTTTTAAAAATTATTTTTTAAAAAATTTAATTTTTAAAAAATTAAAAAAAAAAACCTCAAAATACAGATCTACTTAAGCATCAAGTGTGGTTAGGCTGTAGCATTCTGTGCTCTGTAAGGAACCCTTCCACTTTTCAAAGCAGCAGGAGGCTGAAGTGACTCCCAGCTTGATGCTGGCTTCAAGATGCAGTCCAGATAAAATCAATGGAGTCTAGCAGTCCTACTAGCTTAAGCTCATCTGAAAATCCTACTTAGCATTAATCTGTGCAAAAGATGAATTAAGAAATATTAGTGTAGCAGGTTTAGAATGGAAAGAAGTGTTCTGAATGTGACTCTAAACAGAGATTTCCCCAGTACTGAAAGCTAGTACAAATTACTTCTAAAATTGGTACAGACATTTTAAAAAAGATTCCAGAAAAGCTGCAAATTTTGTAAACAAGGAATAATGAATCAAATCTTTTAAAATTAAGATGTAAAGCATACAAACTTCAGAAGATGTTTGAGACGAATCCAACACAAAGTTGCAGTTACTAGACATTTTGCTGGAGATAACAAATGTATCAAGTCTGATAATGAGAAAATAATTTCTGTCCATATTTTCACTCAATTAGAAGAACTGAAATTTTAATGTTAATAATAACACAATAGTGTTGGAAAAAACCTGAAAACTTCAAAAACTGTTCTATCACAAGAAAAAGGCATTCTTATATCAGAAAAACTTCAAAATTCAAATCAGACTGTATTTATCAATACAGTTGGTGAGAAACTTATTTAGAAGATAGAAAGTTCTTTATTTACCTTCCATGTTGTACCAGTTAAGTTCTGTACAATGATAAGTCATCGTAAAAGTGCTGTTTGGGCATACAAATACCATAACAACAAAACTATAAAACATTAAGGACAAACATTCTTGTGTAGAAGACACTATACTGTATTTTATAGCTCATTCCATCATCTTCAGTGATCAGTTGGCTGAAAAATTTTCTCTCTATAATTTATGAATGGATTCCAGACACTTCTAGATTTTGTTTTCAAATGAGGGATGACCTTCAAAATCATTATTTGTTTGTGTTATGTAGGAAATGCATTCTGAATGCCTTCATTTGAATAATATTTCATCAGATAGAATACAGTATCTCTTGCCCTCACCATTGAGCTCAAAAGGACCTATTTGATCTCTCATAAAATTGATGAATAACAGGAAATTTGCAAATATAAATATTCAATGTATTGCTACAAAAGCAGCCCAGATTTGCTGACCCTTTTTCAACTTAGGTAGGTATGATAAAATATCAGTTGACAGAAATAGGCAGTAAAGATTAGGAGTTTTTGAAATTGTCGGGGAACTACTAAGCCATAATTTCAACAATCTACTTGATGAAAAACTTCTCTTGATTATCTGACAAAATTATTTAGCTCTGCGTGCAAAATCTGCTTTTAAAAAATACTTGCAGCATAAGAATTTTCAACTAAATAAAAAATGGAGCACTGAAAACAGCCTTTAAAAATACTTCAGAGTACTAAATATTCAACCGACATTGCTGAAATATTAATTCTGGTTTAGGTTATGAGATTAAATGTAGATTCTTAACAGAATGGATTTGCAACAAAAGAATTGTGAAAACTTTCCAAGATGATTCTTTCATGTTCTTTTTTTAATGTTCAAAGCATACACACATAGAATGTGAATGTTTTACTGAACATTTTGCACCATGTCATTTGCGGTCACAAGTCAGATTTAGGGCACACTTCAAAATAATCACAATAGAATATAAGTTTTACAATTTTCTCATTTGTATGAATTTCATTTGGGAATGCAAGTTCCATTCCTTTAGGTTTTCATTACTTTATGGAACATTTTTTTCAGTAAGTTCATTTTTAATTAAAAACAAAACATTTTTCTCACTGCTAAGTAAGGTTTTACCATATCCTGAATGAAATCACAGCTGGCTGCTGGATATGCTTTCAAAAACTCAGAACTGTCCTGATTATAAATCACCTGAGAGGCTGAATTATGTCCTTAGGCTGAGATCTCACTCATTTTGCTGTTAAAAACCAAAGCCCACTTTTATTTTCATTATCTCTTCAAATTAAATTCTTGACTCTGAGATGTGCTGAGGTTCCTTGAGCTCTCTCCAGGCTTGGCATTTACCACAGGAGCAACTGCAAGTAACAGACCCTCCACTTCAGCTGAATAGGCAACAAGAAACTTGCAGAGGGTCCTCAGAAGCTGCAGCATTACAGACTTCCCAACTGAGTTTTAATGGAAGATTTACTCCCATGATGTAAAAGCACTGACTAAAATACAGCTGTTCTTGTTGAGAGTCCTGTGGTTGTCACAGCGTGAGTAATTTGGATATAATCATAGCCAGGAATCAATTAAGGTGAAAAAGACAAATCATTAAAAGCCAGAGTACAAACCATTGGAAAAATTTGTGCCCTCATTAAAAAAATAATCATAGGAATAAATAAATAGAGGGCTGAGGATTGCAAGCAGCTTTAAAAAAATGACAGAATTTCCAGAACGTTTAGAGAAAGGAAGAACCCACAGGGTGAAGCATTTGGAATTACACTCTAGTACTATCCACTTACGGAACAAAAGTCTAACCAGAAAATCAAAATTTACACACTTTGCTGCAACTGGCATGATTCTGCATGAACATTCCTTCAAAAAAGTTTAACATTTACAAGCATAAACAGGTATTAGGACCATAGAAATAAAATAAATAAATTGTGATAATAAGATCACGATATATGTAAGCAAAGCCAAGACATTTTATCTCTTCTTCAACTTGGATACTTTTGATTTGAATTAGTTTGTAATGATCATGTATTAAACTTACCATTATATGAACCACTCAGTTGAAAGAAAATATATTTTATCCCAGGAAATGTAAGACATGGACTGGAATATTACCCATTAGCTATAAACAGTAATTTAAGGAAACTTGTAATTTTATACCAAGGAAATAACTTATATTACCTACCTGTGCCTTTGTAATACTTGGTACAGTTACCATATTCAATATCCTCTTTTTTAATATCAAACTGAGGCAGAGCAATTTTCTCTAGCTGTACAGGATCTCCAGACTGCCAGATAAACCGTAAGTCATCAGTTGTGTAACCAACTACAAGAACAAAATAATAATAATTGTTTAAAGAATCACCTCAATCACAGTAAACTCTGCATGAAAACGTAGCATATATATGTATTGTATATCTTTCAGTCTCTTTATTTCCTGTTCAAATAAATAAATACAAAAATTAAATAATCCGCAGCTGCATTTTTATGTAGGCTGAAGTTAGTGGGTGAAACATTACATTATCAGCAATATTAGGATGACTAAGAGCTATTTGTTATAGGTGTACTTTTCAAACAAAGAAAGCAAAGCTGTATTTTCCAAAGCTCTCAAGCCTCCGTATTCATTCATACTCTACTTCAGCAAAATATGAAAAAGCTGAATTTTAAACAGCACTTATGAGTCTGAGTAACTTCAAAAGAATTTAACAACTCAATTTAAAAATTCAATAACTCAAAACACCAAGATGAATCTTGGTGTTTGTGTACAACAACTGCCCTGCTTATTTGCTCTGACTAAAAGCCCAGACTCATGGAGCATTGCCATTCAGGAAATATTTGACCAGGAGCTAGAGCAGATGTGCCGTCCTACAGAAATCAGCTCAGTGCCTTCATGACCTACTGAGTACAGACAGACCTCAGCCAACCCCTGAGTGCCCAAACCATAATATATACACCACCACCAAGTGAGAGGCAGTGCAAGTTAGACTCACAATATTAAAGAATAAAGCAATATTGATTAAATATGCATAATCAGAATCATGATTTTACACGCCATTTTTTTGCTACCTTCTGTTCATCAAAGATTAACTTAACTCAAAGAGAGATAATGTGTGTTAGATGGAAACGGAGATGAGGGAACATTTAAAAAGATGGATTTGGAATGCATAATTTTGAAGTTCAAGCCTGAGAAAAATTATTTTTCTGGAGGCATTAGATTATTCTTTTTAATTTTTGAAAAACAGCTGTGATTAAGAAAGTGAAACTATTCCTAAATGACGTATCTACGATTCACAATAATTTAATAAAAATCACAATGTTTCAAAGCTCCATAATACAGTGTACTATGAATTTTTTTTAAATATTTCATTCATAAAATCGCTTTCACCCCATTCCAACACACAGCAGATCACAAAACTGCCAAGATCCTTTATGATAACAATTACTGGAGAATGAAAATGGCGTCTGTAGAGAATATGTAGAATTTGGGATTGTAACTATGGATATGAGAACGTCTTAGTAACAACTGATGGACTTTTTTGATTTTGAAGTTTAGGAAGTAAAAACAAAATATTGATTGGAAAATAACCGAAAAATAAAACAGCCAGTGGCTAACAGGGAAAGAACTGGAAGGACAGATAGGAAGTCATGGGTACCTTTCTTACTTTTGATAACTGAAGTAATGGGTAGAAGAAAGTTTAGTGCACAGTCTTTTTAAAGAAGCAAATGTTCTGAATTTGAGTATATCATCTTAGCATGATTTTTTTTTAATTGAGCAGTTTATCCTTGCATGACTATACCTTTCAACACTTGTAAAGCAAGTGGACTTTCTGGACTGATAAATCTTGAGTAAACTTCCATAAGTATTACTACCTAATTCCAGTTTAACTCCAAAGTGATTTGGGTTTTCCATAAGAGTTAATTTCAACTAATGTACATATATAGAAATGTTGAACAAAATTACTATGGACATACTAAAATTTTAAAGATAAAGGCTGAAAGTCAAAACTTAAATTGTAAAACTCTATTTTTATTACTATTATTATTGTCATAACTAGTATTAGTATTAGTATTAGTATTGTCCCCATTGGGATACCCTGCCCAGCTTTGGTTAACCTCACTTTTTCCTCACTTGTGACTTTCTTTCCCTAACCTCACCTTTCCCACCAGACCTGATGGAGCAAGAGGTGAACGAGTTTTTATTTTACAGCAGGAGCAGATTGGAACAAGTCACCTTCCTTCTCTCTGCTTCATACTCATTCAGTAAAACCATAAAAGTGGGATCACCAAGGATGAAAGTGTTGGAAAAAGCTGTAGTTGAGTAGACACCTGCGTACTTGGGGCACAGGAAGGAAGATGGATTTCAGAAACACTTTGTTTGCAACTTCCAGCATGGCATGAAGCCCTTCAGAGATGTGACCTGTCTGCCCTGTTGTAAGATTAAATCACTTGGAGACCGGGAATAGATGTCTGACTGCATCA
Organism: Thryothorus ludovicianus; assembly: GCA_013397245.1. Lineage (NCBI taxonomy): Eukaryota > Metazoa > Chordata > Aves > Passeriformes > Certhiidae > Thryothorus > Thryothorus ludovicianus. The sequence goes on along the minus strand of VZTB01012992.1, from coordinate 230,799 downwards.
TCAATGCAAGGGGATAAATTGGGCCCAAACAACCTACAAAGCAGCACAGGTCATGGAAGTTCAAACTACCTGGTAAAACCATTCTTTTTTCCAAACTGCATGTTTCCAATTATCTCAGTTTATTGTAAATGCTTTTATAAAAGACCTTGGTTATCATTCTGGTTGATAGCAAAAGCATAAACTTTTGAGTTTTAACTTTTGATTCAAGAGTGCACAGTGCCATAATGGTAAGAAACACCTTTGATAGGGAAATGTACATTGTTAGGAACCAGTGAGTATCAATTTCATGGTTCATTAAAAATCTTGAGATGAAGTAAACAGAATTAGTAATTTTTGTTTTATTCTCATGCATAGAAGAGAACTGTTTTTATGGACAGAGTGATTTACATACAGCTTTCCAATTGCATCTTGCAGCGCTGTGTATCCATGGGAAACAAGGTCAAGTCCAAAGGGCATGACAGTGTAATAGACAATCTGAAAATACAGAAATGGTATTTAAAAACAGTATGAGCTCCCACGAAAGCGGTAGATGGTCATGAGAAATAAAAGTATAAAATACATATAAAATAAGACAATAACATTTTATAGAGGGTTTTAAATACATAGAAGCTCACAAATTAGAGAACTACTAAAATACAAGACAAAATACATATAGGTCATAAAATAGCCAAAGCAAATGTCCATACAAAACAGAGTCCTGTCTCCAGCATTAGGCAATGACAGACTACTAAAGAAGAATATGACACTATAGCAATCTGGAAGTGTTATTTTGCCAGATATCCAGCAGTATCCAAAAGTTGCACCTCAAGGTCTTCCCAGACCAGAAGGGATTCTTCAGTATTTAAGGGCCATCAACAGATTTTTTTGTCTCCAAGAAGTTGTTTTGCTTTTAGTTGCTTTCTGGAATCTAGGTGTCCTGGTTTGAGCTGGGACAGCTAATATTTTTCCTAGTGTTTGGTGCAGTGCTCTGTTCTAGATTCAGTATGAGGATAACATGGATAACACACTGATGTTTCTGGTTGTTGCTGAGTAGTGCTTACCCTAAATTAATGACTTTTCGGTTTCCCATACTCTGCCAGTGAGCAAGTACACAAGGATATGAGAGGCAGCAGGGAAGGGATGGGCATCTGTCAGCAGGTAGTGAGAAATTCTATTTTGCATCACTTGTTTCTCTTGATTTTATGTCTCTCTCCCCCTGTTGCCTTTATTACAATTAGTATTAGCATTAACACTTTTATTTTGTTTTACTAGGCTACAATTTTAAATTGGGGCTTCACCCACAACTTCTATGGGCTTCTGCCTCTCCTCCCCATCCCATTGAGGCAAGGAGGAAGTGAGTGAATGGTACTTAGTTGCCAGCTGGGGTTAAACCCCAACACCACATAAATTTTAACATGCACAGCATCTTGCAGTAAAGAGCACCACGGCTAAGCTGCACACTCTAATCACACCTTTGAATCTATCCTCAGTCTGCCCCATAGTTGTTTCACTGTAAAGGAAGGCAAAAAAATCAATGTCCATCCATTCTCTCTGCCATTTGTGATTTAGAGACCTCTGTGGCATCCCCTCAATTATTTTGCTTTTTCCAGTGTGGAAAGTTCAGCCTTGCTCAGCTGTTCCATATCTTTGACTATTCCTGCCTCCCTTCCTACAGCTGGAAGACCAGAATTGCATTCAAGATGTAAGTATAGCATACTTTTATGCAGTGGCATAACTTTAATCCCTAATTCTACCAAGAATTCAATTCACTTTCTCAAATAGTACTGAATTATTAGCTGAATTTTTCAGAGAACTATCCATCACTACTCAAAGATAATTTTTTGGCTGGCAATAACCAACTCTAGATCAATCAGGCCTTATGTGAAGCTAAAATAATTCTTTTCCTCATGCATAATTTCCAGTTGTTTACACTGAATTTCATCCCATACTTTGTTGCCTAGTCATTAGATGGATTTGTGGTTCTCACTGTTGTCTCTTATCTTTACTGTTCTGCATAATATGGTATAATCAAATGCACTTGCAAATTCAGAGTTTTTCAGATTATTTATGTTGAAAAGCACAGAACACAGAATAGATTTCCTTTTTGGGAGCCTACTGTTTACACCCCCTGATGCGAGCAGTACCTGTTAATTCCTGCATTCAGCTTCCTAATTCTTAACTATCTGTGCAAGATTTTTCTCTCATACACATTTTGCTATGCAAGTATTTTGATAACTGGAGAGTCTTTAATTTCTCTGTACGTTAGAAACACAAGACATAGAAATTATATCTTTTAAAATGTCACCAAACCACAGTCCCTAAAAAAACTCATCTTACTTGCATATATATCATGTAATAACATAGTGTGCTATTAAAATAAACAGTATTTTTAAAGGATGACAATAATTTCTAACTTTATTGAACCTGGTTTTCTTATTTGCAAGTCTTCAGAGAACAATTTTTCCAACAGAAACATTTCCACTCGTATTCATTCAATAGTCACTATATAACCATACATATTGAGCTCATTTATAAATACATGCAACCCAGAAAAAATAATTGAAAATATTTCAATGTTTCATTTAACATTCACTCTTTCAAATGGGAAATTTCTTTCTTAGATGGAAGCTATTTTCTGCTTTGAAATATTAATTTCTACACACTTCAAAACTACAGAAGCAGCTGAAATCAAAACCAAGACCTTCAGAGCAAGCCAAATGAAATGCTTTGATTGGCCAATGTATTTTCTTTTCTGATCACTGCCAGCAATTGAGACTGATTTTTCTCATCCTGTTTTGAAAAGGGAAAAAAAGAACACCAACTCTTTCATATTGTTTCTTCTTTTTTTTATCAATTTCTGGTCCAGGAAGAAACAGCTTCAGGAAAAACCTAGCTCCACAAGTGGTTCCCTCTTAAAGACAATGTTGCAGTATATTCAGACAGCCATTTTTACGTCTATCAGGGCAATACTTCACAGCTCACAACAGAAGAAAATTCACTTCCTGTTAGGAAATTTAGCCCAATCTCTACAAACTATAAACTCTTCCAATCTGTAACTCACTATAACTTCCTTTTTAATCAATTAATTTGCTGTTTTCAGTGGATGTCTATTTTTGTGGCATCGTGTATACCTTTGATAGACCAAATCAAACCACTGAAAAAGGATATGTTAATTGCAATTATATTGAACAGCAATTTGGAGGTTTCTAAAAAAAATTATATCCAGTAAGGCATAGAACTTAATTAGGATTTTTTTGCAGCACTTTTACAAAACTTACATATTCACAGATTTTGTAAGTTCTTCCTTTCCCCATATTTTTAGCAAGTAATCACAGTTTACTTTACTTGCTGTAAAAATTCAAATAGTGTGCAACATATACTGTTTTACTGAAGGCTGTTTTTCAGATATTTTATCCACTCAATTATGCTTCTAGGAACCTAAGAAATTTTCAAAAGGGTTTAAATTTAGTTAGTTCAGTGTGTTAGCTTAACATGTATACACACTTCAATTTCTCACACCTGCAGAGCTATCAACTGACATGCTTTAAAACACCTTCATCTGAGTTGTTTACACATACTTGAATTATTGCAGCATTGTTTAGAAAGTGTCTTATAAATTTAAATATTAATAATAAATTGTATTACATTAATAAGTAATAAATTGTATTACATTACTAAGGTTAATATAGAATATATTTTTCATATAAAATCACTTAAAAAAAATAGTGCAAACATAGAAATATAATACCTCATGCTGACTAGGACATCTCCATCCCGAAAAATAAAAAGGAGGATATTTTCTTGTGTGACATCATGGAAGTTAGCATTTTTTTCATTTGCAAAGAACAAGTCTGGCTTCCAAAGACACTTAAACATAGTTGGGTCCACTGTCAGTGTATCTGAACCTCTCCAGTCATTGGGCAGTTTGAGTCTGGGGTCATTCCACTTCTGTCTTAGAAAGATGTTGACTCTATAATCCTGATGGGAAGAATAAATAAATATTAGACTAGCCAAAAGTCTGGCAAAAACCCCACAGAGAAATAAAACCATTCTAAAAGACTCAGAAATGAAAATAGATTATGCTCTAATTTTTCTATCACAAAGACAGTAATCACTATTCAAATTACATTACGAAGTGTTAAGTTTAACAGACTTTACTATAAACAGATAACACCTCATTCATGGTTTTTGAATATAGCATATTTCCTTAAAAAAAGGATCAAATTGTCTCTCCAGAGTCATTTCTGCAGTAACAGCCTCCTGTTACCCAGGCATAGAGTAAATCATGCAGCAGGGCAGAGAGAGGCCATAGCTTGTCTGCACTAAATGGCTGCAGGCAGCAGGCATGATAGCACTTCTATCAGGATATCCTGTGAGTGCCAATTCCAGTTTACTCTCCATTTGGTTAAGTGGCACACTGATGGCAAAATATCACACTATAAGAGCAGGAAACAGACCAGGTAGGTAATAGATTTTATGCTACACACCCAGAATACAGCCTCAGACCCAGTGATCTGGGACTACCTTGGTAGCAGGAAAACTGATGCCAGCTTGTAACATAAGTACTGAGATAGCAAGTATGAAAGGAGAAACAGAATCAGTCTCAAAGAGACAAAATCAAGGCTTTACAGAGGAAACCTTCTGAAATCAGTAGGACTGTGGCTGAAGGACGGACAATAGTAGAGCCATGCTCAATGAGAACCTAATTTTGCTTTTGGGAATTGGAGTAGCATGTGTCTCAGGGCAAAATGATATCCTGCACGTGTTCTGTCCTTAGTGAAAGCTGTGTGCATCCAAAGGAAGAATCTGACCTAGAATGTCAGCTATGATTTTTCAGTCTTATCTCTTAAGTCCTTTTGTTTTTTACATTTACATTTAAGCCAGTGCCTCTTTTTGATGTATATGTAAACTAGGCAGATCACATACAGAGAAATAATAAAGTCATCGTTGAAAAAAAGTTAAACAAACTAAAACAACTGAATGAAAAATCTGTATGTAAGATTATTTCTATCTCCAGTCTTCCTAGTTGCCTTCTACAGTGTGCTTTGTGTTTTCATAATTGTCTATTAGGTAAAAAGCCTCCTGAGATAAGGGCTGTCTTTCAGAGCAGTGAAAACACTGCTACTGCTCTACAATTATAGCAAAATTCTAGAAATGTGTGAGTGAAGGTTCTCGACATATTTTTGGTTTGTCAATGGATTCTGCATATAAACTTATTTAATAAAGTTTTTTATTCTACGTGTAAATGACCCTTACACATTAGATTGTTGATACAATTGAATTATCTTCTCTTGTACTAACTACATTTATGATCCAAAGCAGGTGCCATGTTGAGACAGTCATGCTAACCTCAACCAGAAGGAGTCCCCTTGGCTAAGACCTCATGAAGAATAATTTATTCTGTTGATTTGCTCTGTATATTTAAATACAATGCCCATTTATCTATGTCCAGTCCACCAGTCAAATTAGCCCAAGAATTTCTTTATTATGCTATAATGTGTAATATTTTTCCTTACTGCATTGTAAAGAAAGGCAAAGCATCAAAACTAAATACTTGTTACTTGTTGGTAGTTTGTCTTGGAAAAAATATACATGGTCTGACTTTTATTTATACAAAGGCCTATATTGTCTTGCCAAAGTAAAGAGGAAGCAAAAAATAATGGTTAATATGAAGTGAATTTGTACTGGAAGGCTCTCATAGAGAAGCTTCATAATTGGAGGGAATTCAGGTCATTATCTCAGAAAGCATCTTTTCAATTATATATATATAATTGAAAATTTCCTTTACTTGCTTCTTGCTGAAGTTCCCATTCCATATGCACTTCTTCCCTCATTGAAAATAATTACTCTAAACCATATGAGATAAATGCTGCATACCATTCATGCTCACAAGCATTACACTATTGGTTACACTGAATTCCATTTTCCCATAAAAAAGTGCATTACCTAAATTTTAAACAAAATAAGAAGCCTTCTCAAAGCCATAGGCAAATGATAAGCACTGTCTAACACTTGCCTTCAGCTTACCCATTCAGTAGAAGGAGATGCTTACATCACTGAAAAGCAGAATGCACTGGCAAAATAAGAATTGGAAGTAAGATCAGGTGGGTGCTATTTTATTTCCTTCCTTGCTCTATTACAAATGAACTTAAACACCAAACAATCAGATGTTTCAACATTTTAAGAACTTGATTCTGTTCCTGTTTAACTCAGAGAAAGAAAAATCCCATTAATCTAAGATGAGGAGGTTCAGGCCTGAAGTAGAGATGTTAACAGGGATACTTGGAGGCCACCACATACTTGAGGCAATAGAGAAAATGGAGAAGGAAGCAGAGAGATGTCACAATACAAAACTGGCTAGCCAGACAACAATGTGCAAAAAGGCTGCTTCTTACAAGAGCATGCATCCTTACAGCATCTGGCAGCAGTAAAGGCTAGGATCTGGTATAAATCTGTCTTGAAAGAAGTCTGTAACCAGTCCTTTCAAATTTGCCCAATGAATTTTAAGATTCACTAAATGTATTACAGTTAGTTTGAACAGGGCCTGAAGAAGTAGTGTGCATGGAGCACATGATGGCCTTCCTGGTGGACATTTTACAAATGTTTTTTGAATTTGCAAAGTGATTGGCATTTTATAGTAAAGGAGAGTTAAATAGCAACTAAGAAGCCTGAAACTAGGGGAAGAGGATGGAAGAGATATTCATTAGCATCAGACCTAGGAGGACCTCTCAGGTAGAAAGAAACATAGAAGTATTCTACAGTATTCTATTCTATTTGTTTTCATATGCAACTCCTAACAGAAGGCAAGTTGTTTTCAGGGAGGTTGAGAGGCATTCTAGGAAATATTTCAGAGTGTTCTAAATAGTGAGCATGTGGCCTGAAAACCACCTCAGGCCAGAATGCAAGCATAGCCTATACATGTTTCTGCAAAATAGAGCACAAAGAAGATCATGAAAGACTACATAAACTGCGCTCATACAAAGAAAAGGAAACATTATAGTGCTTCCTTTTAATGAAGTAGAAAATGTCATTTTTAACATTAAAATAAGGAAACTGAATGTTTTTTATAGTAATGACTATTAAAAAGACATTTCTGAAAGATTTTAAAGTAAAGGAGAAGAAGTGGTATTTTGTCATTTGAGTCAGTGAAGAAAGGTCACACTGTAAGCAAAAACCTTGAACACAGATTCTGCAGACAGAAAGTCAGATCATCATCAAAGAAAAATATATTATAGCCCGATGGGTATTTATACCAGAAACTCTTAATCCCTAGGAATCCTTGACTGTCATCCAGTTTAAAACAGTTTCTAAACGTGACATAATCACCATATTATGCTGCAAATCTGCAGTCTGAAAAAAGTGTGCAAACTCAGAAGCAGAGTTAACATGGGATCCTTGATGAGTAGTCTAACAATATAGAAGAAAAAAAATTACAGGATTCAAGAAAAAGGAAGCTTACTAAAAGGTAGCAGCTCTGGCATAAGCTCTTCTCCTTTTTGTCTGATTCTCTCTGTAGTTCACTAGTTCTTTTGCTTAGTGTTTTCCATATTTGCTTGATTAATGTGTGGAAGCACTACAATTCTCTTCAATATTAAACAACACAACATGAACACAATCCTTTCAAGACGCAGACCAGACATTTGCCCTTCAGATTCTTCACAAGGGCTTGATTAAAGCGATACAGGATTTTGAGCTTAGGACACAAAATATTAGTACTCTCTTGCTTTAAAACAAAGTAACTTCAAACATGTTGATGTTTTTCTATGAAGAAATTCCCTCCTTTCTTAAATCTAAGTGGACTCTACCTCAGAAGGAGCTAATCTCAACTTTGTTGTGGATGAGCCAACTGCATGGGTAAGAATATAATTGTCACAGGACCAGAAGGAGAGCAAGCAAGGCCTTCTCTCACTGGAACTCTACAGATTCGTTTGTTGGGCCTTCTACCATGACCTCTCTTCCAGTCTTCTGGTTCCTACTGTTATTTTTCCCCAAACTTCCATCACACAAAGAAGGAATCATTGCTTTAGCATGGCTTTGCCCCCACATAGATTTTACAAAAAATTATTATTTCAATTACTACAGCCAGCAGTGGCTAGAGAGCAAAGCATCATCACAATAATTCCTTGACTGAAATACTTAGAAATATATTATTTCACAAATTTTTATATTACTCCAACCAGCTTAGTAGCTTCTCATAATTTTAGAGACAGACTATAAATCAATATTCCTCATGATTCTCACCAATGCTAGAGACAGAAGAGATGCAGCCAGACACTCCTCCAACACCAAGGAACCTTTTCACCAGCAAATGTCTCCTTTTCTGAACACAAGAGACCCCTCTGATCCTTCACAGACTTGGTGCCTCACCTCCAGGAAATATTTTTCTTGTGATTCTGGAAGTACAGATCTTTTCCTATTCTAAGAGATCCATTCCTACTGTCTGGTGTATTACTCAGAGCATTTGAAGATAAGTACAAACCTATTCCCAAGAGTGCAGTGATTCCTGACTATCCAATGCTCATTGCAGCAGGAAGAGTTTTCTAAGTAACACATGGAAGAACAGATTGACTGTTAATTTTGTCAGTGCTTCCTGTATTACATTAAGGCAATTAAGAAGTAATGCAAATTTCACATAAACATGCTTAGCTATCACGGCGATCAGCTAGACATAGAAATCTAAGTAAAAGCATAAAATAAAGTAAGGATGTTGTCTGAAGTTCTGAATTATGAAGCATGACTTATCATACAACACAACCTAGTAAATTCATGAGTGACCATATCAGAAAGACACAGACATTGCTATAGAGAGCATACTTCTTTTTTTTTGGAGGGGCTAGGGGAAGCAAATCTCTCACATTCGTGTTTTGTTACTATCTGAATCTGGGTGAATTGTAAAAAAGCCTCTCTAAAAGTCACTTTTTAAAGCATGCAATTAATTTCAGAAACTTGAAAGGGCCATCTGGTCTAATATACTTGACATCTTAAGACACTTATCTCAGTCCTACTTTCCTGCTCTTCCTCCCTGCCTCTCTTTAAATTTGAGTCTTCTTTTTATTTTCAGAAATAGGACTTGTGGCCTTTTGGGCAAATGTACATTTTTTTTTTTAATATCACTTCCCACTAACACTATTAGTTGACTTAATATCATTTGCAATCAAACACAGATCTCTGCTGGCTAATGAAACAGAAATTTCTGGCCAAGCAGTTCAAAACTTTTCCAGCCATCATTTATGTTTAACTTGGAGTGGCTCTGCAGCTCTATTGAAATTTCATTAGGATAACATGTAAACTGGTTCTGAATTTTAAGTGGGCACTTACTTCCAACAGCAAAATATATGTTTTATTGTTTATTAGTGGTATTGTGGTTTATTGCTTCTCTGCCATTATGAGTCAGAATGCAGCGTTAGTCACAGCATTAAAAAAAGCAACTTGATTTTAGGAACAGCCTCAGTGCTTTAGATGCAGCAGGTCACCAACGTGATCAGGGAATGCCTCAAAACTCCCCCACAGTGCATGTCTTGGCTATGGCTTTCCATATACTGGCACAACATGGTGCACTCCCCTATTTTTTACAAAACAAGGAAAATCTGATCAGGTCAGAACATCTTCAATAACTAAACGCATTTTTTGGCAACATTTTTGACAGTATTTTTTGGAAACATCATGACAAAAAAAAGATCTGCAAGTCCCAAAATACCCAGAAAGGGCTTTGTTGAAACAACTCATATTTTAAAATTTATTTTATTTCCAAAGAAACAAAAGAAGTCAAAATTGCAATGAAGATTATTTCATCCTGGTTTTGACATGTTAAAATTTTCTGGCTGAACCGGAAACACATTTTTATAAACTTCACTCCTCAGTTTATCTTTCCCTTGCAGTAAATAAACAGCAGTAAGGCTATGGTCATTGACAGTCTATTCCTTTACTACTGCTCCTTCTCTTAATCCACAATTTATTTCCATCTTCAGATCCACATAAAACCAAGAACCTATATATTTCATCCTTATGCATGTCTCTTCTTTTTCTCTCATATGCAGTCTTAGTCATTTGGACTTCTTGAATAACACACCAAGCAACCTACATAACATCTCTCAGGAAGATCTTTAAATCATACTACCAAATGTTTTCTTCCAATGAACTTAATAACTTATGAAAATTATTCTATCTCTTGCATCTTAGGAACCATGTAGGAACCATCCTTTCATGTAAATCAGACTAAAGCTAAAATAATCTGTGGTCACATATAGAGCAAAATAATAGGTTAAGGTCTGTGGTATAAGTACAGCCAATCATCAACCCCATTAACTTAATTCTCAATGTCTGCAACCACAACAATAATTTCTATTTTATAGTTCATAATCCTCAGACTGAAGTTTAATTTAGTAAGAAAATCTCCATGTGTACTACATGAATTTACTCTTACCATAGTTGTCTCTTGAATTGACCCAAAGCTGTTAATAAAGATGTTAACTGCAACATCGACTGGAATTCCTTTAAGAAAAAAAAAATTCTAATGAACCACACAATCCAGTAAAGGTACATTATCCTTAAATTAAAGATCCTTTATATTGGTATCACAATGTCACAATGTAACTTTAACTTTTTAAGTTAGTACATATAGTTTTCAAAGTCAATAGAAATCACTAAACCTCTTTCTAACCTAGTAATAAGAAAAAGGGAAAAATAAAAATCTTTAGTCCAGAGAGCTAATCTTACAGAATTCCATTGACCATATATCTAAATTAATGGTTTTTGAATTCCATGATTTTCTGTTATCTCAGAATTAACAAGCCAGTATTACTTGGGCACACAGTGTAACGGATAGAAGCAATTCACATTTCTAGCAGCAGACACTTTTGACTGTCAAGGTCATAATGACAACCTATCATCTCAAATTACCTGTTTGTGATTAATGATGATTTATTTCCTCATGCTTTAAGAGGATACCTTTGTGCAAGTAAAGTCCATAAGCCTTTACCTGCCTGCAAAGTATGAATACAGGCAGGTAAAAATTATTACATGCATCTTTCACAGCTATCTAGCCTTGGTATGGAAGAGTTGGAAAGCTGCTCAATTTTACAACGGTTACCAATTAGCCAAGAAAAATTTCTAGAAGTCAGCAGCTGTGAAGATATTAAGATGGCCTGGATTTTTTTCTCTTTTCCACAGCCAGGATTCCTGTAGTTGAAGAGGGATGGTATGACAGCTGCTACATCTGCCCTCTGTCACCCTGCGGGAATTGATTGGCAGTCATTTAATCTGGTGTTAACAGAGAGTTATCACACAGCAAGGAGAAGTGGCCTGATAGTTGAGAGAACTAATTATGGACCACTACTTTTATTTAGTATCTCTCTGGTGTGAGTGTCAGGCTGTCCACTAGATGCAGGTATCTGATCTCGTTTACACTGTTACAAATACTCATTTTTTCCTACTTTCAGCAACAAGAGATATATGAATACTGTTTTGACAGACTAAGCAAATACATTACAAAGTAATATATCCTTCTTCCAAGAGTATGTTTGTCTGCATAAAATATTTTGATGTACATTTAATACATAAATTCAAACTCATTCTCTTGGTCACTAGAAATTTATGAAGATAAAATTCCACTTATTCAGTTAAACCAATTTGTTTGGTTTGTTTTTTTTAATCAGACTACTTAAGTGTGATGCTTTTGGTTATGCAATAAGCACAATACTTCTTTTAATGCCTGATGCATGTGACAGAGCACCCATCACATCACTAGTCGCCAAGAGTGTACTCTCTCTTCCAGATTTGAATAGGAAGTGCCATCCAAGAAAATCACTCGTGTGTGAGGAACACTTTAACATAGGCAAACCACTTGTCAGAAAATGTTCTTTTTCTTCTACCTCCCTCTGAGTTAACATTACATGTCCTCCCTTTCCCTTCTGTCTTGATTCTTACCAGACTGCCAGAAGGGTTATCAAAAATATAAAGAAATCTGCAACATGCTTTGTGATTACAAGCTGATTATGCTGAAGAACAGGTAGAGAAGAGGCTGGAAATTTATTCTTTGTGACAAGACTCAGTGCTGGAAACACATAAATATGGTTCTATAGAGTAAGAAAGAAGCAGTACACTTGCTGAGAACTGTTTCATATGTTTATAAAACTGTTAAATAGAACTGAAAATAGCCTCTTCAAAAGCACAATAAACATTTAAGATTACCAAATTTTTCATACTAGTGATATTCATATTAAAATATCTCTTAATGCTCATATAATTATATGGAGTGTTTTAAAATGAAAGAGCTGTTTTATATATACTGCACTGCTTATACATAATAAAATTGTCTACATCTTTTTTCAGAAGATAAATAATATAATTCCTGGAAAGTCTAATTTACCACCTAACGTGTGAATTCTTAGAGATTTCACAGAGAATATGTATTCCAACTTTTTCTGCACATGTAAGGATTCACACTTGCCTACACAGAAGAATCCTGCAACATCTGACTACCAGGGAGATGTTTATTGGCAGAAAATGTGTTTCAATGCAGTACCTTTATGAATTTTCAAAGAGTTTAAGCTTTAATACTAAAATATCTTTAAAGGTATAGTTTGCCAATAGTGATACTGCTGACTCCAACTTTTTATAGTCATCTTAAAGGATGTCTGTAGAGAAACCTGGTGGTTTAAAATACTGTAAAGTGGAGTCTAACTAAATGTAGGGATAAAAAGATATTTTTAAAACTTATTCTATAAGTTCTATTTCTACATTTTAAAAGTCTTTAAAATAAGACCAAAAGTAATAAAGATTTATATACTATTACAAAAATAAAATCCTAACATACTATCTTTCAGCTCAAAAGGATAAGTATCTCCTGCAGTTTCAGACTATCTAGGAAAGCTTCCATTAAAAAAAAAAAAACAACAGAAATTTAGCTTGTGAGTATTATCTCTAAATAATTTTTCTCTGCATGAAAAAAGTAAAAGTTAAAATCCAAAGATTAAAAACAAATGCAGAAATATCAAACAAACCTTTGAAATTGGGCCTTATCCTGGGATCATAGCTGAGCAATAGTCTATTCAAGATATTGCTGGTAGAATTAGCAGGTACTCTTGCAAGGTCTTCAGCTGATTGCTGCCTGTAAAAAAAAAAGTTCATTAGTTACTATAAAGACAGAAACAACTGCATGCTTAAACTGAAGTGATTTTAAAGTAATGCCATAAATGCCATTTCACAATCAAAAAATGTTCAGTATTTTCAGGTGTCATACTGTATAGTCTTCCTTTCCTTGAGAAGTTTCAGTATTTTTCAAGAAACTATTTGTGTAATAAACACAAATGCTCTCTGACATACTCTTAACTGTAAACTTGGAAGCAAATAAACTGCAATTCACTAATTATTCCCTTCTCTCCTAACAAAAATATGCAGAGGGACATAATTTCTTCATCAGTAGAAAGCAGGCACCTGAACTATTTTTAGGGACTGTCAGATTAGGAACCTTAGTAAATTGACAGCCACTTTGTATGTGCCAAGCCATGCAGAGGCTGTTGGCAGTCTCCTGCTCTTGCATGCCAGTGCCAGCTATTCCACCCAGAGCTGGAGGATTGCATAATCTCATTGTCAAGTGCTAATAAAAGCCTTGCTACAGAAAACAAGGCCTTGGACTCTCTGGCTTTGCAGAGGAAATCTAAACATCTTCATTACCTTGCCATTATTATGCTGGGTGTTAAATGAAAACCATTGCTACAATCAAAAAGAACCTGTGACAGGTAAATGCAGCTACAAGAGTACATGAAATTGAGTGTAATAAAAAGCAATATGGGTGCATCAGTGCCCTCCCCAGGTATTTTATACACCAAGCAGGCTCATAATGAATTTTTATATCTCCAGAACCTGCTCAGTGACTGTTTCCAGTTTTGAGTTTTGTCTCATAATCACTTTTCCATCCCTTTTATGACTACTTTGCTATCTTTCTGTTATTAAAATTCAGTAACTAGGATGCCATGTAAAGATAAGACAAACATCCTACAGATGTATAAGTCATATGCATCAACTCTTGCAAACTAACGTATGAATGTATTTTTAAAAATTATCAAGTTTATTTCCTAAATGTTTTCCATAATCAGCATCAGCTGCTGTGCCTTCTTCACCCTGTAATTTCTTTTTTCATTATTCTCTCCCATACCAATGTCAGTTTGACAGACCTACAGGTTATTCTGTATAACATTTCAGTTCACTGCTTTTTTTTCTTCTCATCCTTCAGTTTCCTTCATCCTCTGGGATTTCTGCCTTACTTAAACATTTGTTGAAGAAAACATTAACTCTACAGAAGACTTTTGACCAGTTAAAAAGGATCCAACATGAATGCATTAGACCTCCAGATTTTAAAATGTGCAATGCTGGTAGCTCCTATTCAGCATTTTCCTTATTGATTACTGGGAAACTAATTGATTAATAAATGTCAGCATAACCTGATATCATTATTTGATTGAAAACTGGAGATGAGACCAGATCCTAGCTGTTGAAGAGCTTTTATTAATAACCTCACTTTTAAAAATAACTGGTTTAACTCAAACCATAAGGGACTCAGATCTGCTAACTTGGTAGCATTCACTATGCCTTCCCAAAGAGATTTAATCTCCTCAGTTAACATTTAACAGCTAAAACATTTATAAATAAAACTATGAAGGAGTTCCCTATTATCTTAAACATGTAAACCATTTATCTCAACCTAACTGAATTTTATTATATCATAATCTCCTTGACACCCTTTGAGCATTTTATCGTTCAAGAAAAAAATAATCAGATTTCTGTTTTCTCTGTTGTATCCAGGATATTTCTGGAACCTAAAGCTGCATATCTGCTTAGCTATTTTCTTGTATTTGCCTGATGTTATAAAAGAGGAAAAAATTATGGCAATAAAATGGCATTAAATCCTTCTTGAAATTTTGGACTACTCAACAGTAATTAGCAGGATAAGTACGCATTCCAAAGACTACACAGAGACATGCCTACCAAGAAATATGTATCCAGGAGAATGGCTTAAACTTTAACACACAGGAAGAGAAAAGAATTGTGGAGTAGCATTAAGTGGCTGCAGTATATAATTCCCCACCCATCTCTTGCAGTAAACACACTAAAACCTCTGTGATCTGTAACAACCACAAAGGTGAACTAATTGTCCCAGCAGAACTTCTCCAGAGAAAATTGGTCGTCTGATAAAACAAGGAAGTGTTTATTTTGGTAACATATGTGAACTTCCTGTTATGCATATGAAACTGTATGTTCTGTACAAAATAAGCTTCTACTAATTTAATATTAGAGCAATTAAGAAAGGAATATGTATTCTAACTCCTTTCCTAATAATTCACAAATTCACTTTCAAACAATCCTCCAAGGGCTGAGTTTATAAGTTTTTTATATTTTATTTAGAATTGGATCATTATGCAAAAGAATTAATTCATTTCCTCATTTGGTCAGGCAGCTGGACTAGATGATTATTTTAGGTCACTTCCAGCTGAAATGTTCTATTCTATTCTATTCTATTCTATTCTATTCTATTCTATTCTATTCTATTCTATTCTATTCTATTCTATTCTAATTCTGAAATTTTGAGATGTATTCAGTTTTCAGATGACCTTTACCAATGAAGATATTGCTACAGAAATATCATAAACCAACTTTGTATGCTTTTTTTTGCTGTTACTACTATTTGGACAAAAGGAAAACAAAAGGTTAAGATTATATTCCATTTTCTAGAAGGAGCAACTCAGAAAAGAATATTCATTTAGCTATTAAAAAGGCAGGCAAACACTTTGTATGCTGTGTATTATCTGATACAGAAAGGTTCATGGCACAGCTCCTTTTCAAGTCACACATATTAACATCTACATCAGATGTCTACAAAAACTACATTTATAAATAAATATTCTTAAAACTGACAATAAAATTTCTTTCTTAATTATGTATGCCCAGTATAATGAAATGTGAAAACAAATCCAAGCAACAACTAATGAACAAACTTAAATATTTTTTTTTATTTTTGTCATAAGTTATACAAAGAAGTTCATTAGATAGTGAAAACAGTAATCTGAACCACACAGGATAACATGGACACATAAATGAAATACAGATGCTCATAAAAAGCAAAGAGGAAAAGAGGAAAAAGTTTGAGAAATTAAATGAGTGAGCAACAAGCAGCAAAAGAAAGCCAAATACAGCTGACAGGTTTATTTGTCTCTTTGAGGAAGAGGAATAAAGTGGTAGTTTTGTGAGACCTGAGCTGCATTGCAGAAGTACATTAATACAAATATCTGTTCAGGCTGTTTGTTCAAAAGCCATTCAAAAACTGGGCAAAGATTGACTGCATTAGGAAGACAGTGATGGGAAGAACAATGGCAGCATAGCTGGCTAGTAAAGAACCACAATCACATCTCCCACAAGTCGTTGGGTTGTATAAGTGCATTTGTCCTTGCTTATCTAAGAACCAAGTGAAATACAATGACATTGGCTGGTTTGGGTTAGGAGGAGAAGCACTGAGATTCAGTAATTGCTACTTTTAAAGGTCACTTTGAATGAAATGGTTGAAATAGCTACTGGGAGAAAAAAAAAGCTCTGCTGAGTATCAGTCATATTTTCACTGTGGTTCTTTCAGAGCATGCTGTCATTAAACTACTATCATTGAACAGCACACAAGGAAACTTTGTCACAGTGACTGGATTTCCTACTGAGAGCCTTGCTGACCAGAATGCCTGATTTTCACCTGCAAATCAATACATCAGATGTGTTCCTTGGGGCGAGTTAAGAAGTTAACAACACTTTTGGAGTGACAGATGAGCAAAAAAACTTAATGAGACAGTTAATGGGACATATTAGGTGCTTGGATAAAGAGGCTGGGACTGTTAACATCAGACATTTACCTAGAGCCACAACCACCCCTGTTTAATTGGCCATTATGGAATAAGTTAATGATAGGCATATTTGTATATTACATAATACAAAAAGGACTTGAGCTGAGATCTGTCTTTATAGAAGAATCTTACCTCAGTGTGCTGAAGGCTGAGTCCCACATAACATTCACACCAACTGAGAAGTTACTTGCCATTTTTTCTAATTCAGCCTACAATTTTCCCACTTGTAAAAAGCTGGTAACTTAGATTTCCACCAGTTGCAGCATGCATTTCAACTTTAATGCATTTATTTCAACCTGGGTTGAATGCATATGGAGCTGATGGAAAGCATTAAGAAACAGGAATGCAGCATTCTTCACAGTAATTGGTGACTTCTAAGCAAGATACAGTGAATACCAAAGGATAAGGAAACAGAGTCTCACAGATGCTATGAAGAAAATTTAAAAGTAAATAATTGTAAAGTTAGAATTTTCCCTACCAAAAATTTTACCTAAGTAACAATTTAAAACTCCACACAACCAACATACAAAATATCCAAACTCAAAATGATTTTTCTGTCCCTGAATAAATAACAAGGAAAACAACCAGTATTCTTGCATACATGCAAGTATCTGCACTTCTACAGTGTCCTCACAGTCCAGAGAGAAAACAAAGTACACTTAGTCTTTTGCTATAACATTCCTGTGGGAAATGCCTGGTCTCTTGGAGGTTACATCTGGAATCACTGACAAATCAAAGAATTGCTTTACATACTATATTACAGGGGATATGGAGTAAGGTGTTCATCTCCTCTTCCACTGCAGCTCTACACATTTTATCACTGCCTATGAAGTTCAAGGTCAACATTTTAAGTTGATGGCAACAGGTAATTATTTTCACAAACCACTAATTAAAATCCAGAATTTTAGATCAGCAGATATGCATGACAAAAGGAAGCATGTATTACACTTTGTTTGAAATTTATATAGCTTTACATTTGTGTTAAGCAAATGTGTCAGAGGACATTATATCTCTCTCTACAGGTCATCATGACATTCTCTCAGAGCTCACTGAAGTTACAGAGTCCTTTCCACATGCAGTGCTACAGGAGGAAAGAATATAAACAATATTCTATACAAACAAGAAGGAAAAATTATTCATAGTTCTAGATTGCTGACAGATATAAATATGTATTCCAACTCACAATGTTATCTTCAGTAAAATTTTCTATATCATGCTGAAACAACAGATTTCAGTGCTGTTTATTTAATCTACATGATGGAAACTGACAGTTTAGTCATATAACATGGTTGTGTACATGTAAGAAAAGTAAAAATAAGTTTTGGGAAACATAATATCTATTATCCCAACATATATTTTAAGTCCAATTTTCCTGATATAAACTTTCAGTGTTCTGATTTTCAGGCATTTGATTTTTTGAGTGCAATAACTGCAAGCATAAAAACAAGTTAATATATATCAATGACATACTATATAACACTTCTGAGTGATCTCTCTGATTTCCAGTATGTTTAATAGCTGCATTTTCAAACTGTGCAATGTGACAAGTCTATTCTTAAGAAGATTAATTACAATTACTCCAATGAACAGTGGCCTAGCCAAAAAAATTAAAACTGTGGAACTCTGAGTCACCATTTACATGTCTTCATGAATGTAGTTGACAGCTAAACACCTAAAATGAGATATGTAGCTTCAGTACCTAAATTTGGAGGTAATGCAGTGTGGTGAAAAAAGAGAAAGGTTCCTTCACAGCTAATTACGAAACAGAAACCCAGATTGGACACTCTGAATTGTGAACTGTGAGTTGAGAGGGTGAAATAGCTCATCTTTCATCTCATGTTGTTGATAGACCAAAGAGAACAGTCTCCTAATGTGGACATGTAGACAGCCTTACTGCAGTTAGGTAGTAGCAACAGATGTTAGTCTAGCCCTTGTCTAGCAGAAACCTCTTAAATCCAGCTTTGGTTTTATATTCATCATTCCCAGGGTTAGACATCTAAAGCAGTGTTTGTATGGGGGTGCCTTATTATTCACTAAACTTGAGAAGAGCAAGCTGGTTCATCTGCCTGCCCCAGACCAACAGAGCCCGGTTAGCGCGGTATTTCACCCAGCCTGAACTAGTACTGATCTCAGCAATGCCTTCTCTTGCTAAAGTCAGCTCGCTTGCTCCTAGCTTAGGCATCTCTGCAACCCATCAAAGCCACCACCCTTGTTCACCCTTGTGCAAGACCAATTGTGTCTTGATATAGCACATAGATGTAAAACATGATAAGAATTCAAATGTTTAAGCAACATTTTTTAAGCCATTTACCTATGTCAGTTCCATTCCCCGGTATTTTTTTTCAAAATGCCGCAAGTATGGAGACAATAGAAGGACCTTGGTAAAATCTAACCACTTGCATGGTGGTACAACTGGCAATATAAGAGGAAAGTGTAAGCTGAGATACTTTCTATATAATTTGTCTAACAGAATTTAGACCTATGGTTTTCCTTGGGCTTAGGTAAAGGTGGTGCAATTTAATCCACAGATCCAAGTTTTTCTCAGTCTAAAGGTTGTATATGAACTACAAAGTCTGTAACTTTTCCACACAATTTATAGTGTTCATCACTCCGGTGTTGAGAACAGAGCAAACGCCGCTCACTGAGAGGGAAAGTTACTGAACAAGAGGCAGTCTACCATGCTTAATTGCTGTTTTACAAGACAGCTTAGGTTTTGCTTATATAGCTTTATCTTCTACTGCCCACCACATTTAACCACTTTGAAAGCAAATGCGCAAACCTTCTGGAATGTGGCCCTATCTGTCTGGGATCACAGCTTTCCATGAGTTACATGATACAGAATAATAAAAGCATTGACCAAGTGCTGTTACTACAGGGCAGAAGAATTTTTATAGGAACAAGACCTGGGCTCTGCAAAGTACTTATCATTGGAATGACGGTCAGATGTATTTGCTTCCACAACTAATTCAGGTATTCCTTCCACCTTCATTCCACCTCCTCCCCCAAACTGTATCAACCCTTCAATCACACCTACAAATGAAAATGTTCACAGACTACCAACAGTGTCTTCTAGATGATGGGAATGAAGGGAGACATGATGCCGCTTTCCCACCATTTACATTTTGGGATTGATCACCTACTACAGATAGAGAGGTGATGTATACACAAATACTTAATAAAAAAATTTCTAGTTCAGGAAGAAATGGAAAGGACCCAAGATATAAAATATATTTTGAACTTTTACTTTAGTCTTAATAGGAAGAGCATGTCAGACACCTAAAGTCAACTATGAGAAATTTTAGGACAGATTTTCATACAACTCTATGCTTTAAACAAATCAAAGCCTTTTTTCCCTAGTTCCACTGTCTTTTGTTGTTGTTTTTTAAAAGAAGCTGTTTATTGAACCTTTGCATCTGTGACCTTTCTAAGCTTCTGCCCTGGCAGATGGCACAGGCCATGTTTTCTGGAGGGCCATTTCACAGTTTCTGAAGTAGTGGATATGCTTTATTGAATACAAGCCAGATATGATTTGTAGTCCTGCTTTGTGGGTAAAAAAAGTCCCTATAAATATTATACAGTATTTAGTAAATCATCTACAAGGATATAAATCTCCATGTGTACAAATGCATAAAGATTAAGAGGGTGGCTATGTTCAGAGCACAGTCTTTCTATGCAAACAAAAGGATGAGATTTAGTGACGGAGGTTTTGCTCTCAGCATTGCTTTGGCATTACAGACCCTGAAAGTGAACACTGTGCAAGTGAACAGCTGAGTCATCCTAAAACTATATTTATATATAAACTATAATTACCAGGGATAGCTGTGATGATGACCACACTCATTACTGGTTTTGTTAGTTGCAATGTGACACTCTCTATTGCTCCTCTAACACTGTAATAACCAAAGTTCCCTTTCCTCACAATGTCATTTGTCTAGAGATCTTGTGAGCCGTTTTGAGTAGAGACCTTCTAGGCTACTAAGGATTGTGGGGACAACAGCAGCAGCTCAAACATCATAAAATAACTGAAGCATTTATTATGGTGTAACAAAAGGAAAAACATTTTTCAGCAGTGTTCTGAATCACAGCTGTCTCACATGTTTTAGAGAAGCAAGGTATTATGAGGAATCAGGAAGTAGTAAGAACTAAGGTCATGCAAGTATGGATAGTCTGTGAGCAGAAAGGAAGAGATCAAGTAACTTAATCTATCTGTTGCTGTATAAAAATCATCTGTATTAAGTGCATGAACTTTCAAAATAAGCTTTGTAAACAGTAACACACTTATTTTTTTTCTTAAAGGGGTGGGCCTGATTTCTTTTTTTTTTTTAAGATTTTCCATGGAAACAACAGGCAAAAATTTTGTTACTAAAGCTTTGTATTTCATTCCACTATGTATCTGTGGATGTCAGTTTGTCAGATTTGTGGTGCAAAACTCTCTATTACAACATTTTAGGCCCAATATGTTAATTTCTTTGTTAATCAACAAAGATCCAGGAATCAAACAGAAGTATAACTACTCTATGTTTCATTTGGAAAGCCTGAGGCAAGAAGGAAAATGATCTAAATGTAAGAAGCAAAATCTTACATCTGTTCTGAGAAAGCATTAAATCAAAGTAAGAATCAAAAATGATTAAACATCAGCTTCAAGAAACCCTTCAATAAAAACATGGGGAAAACAGTTTCAGGAATAAATGAAAATAAGATGGCAAATCAAGCCACTATCACACAATGCACTGAGAAGTACAGCATCATGAAAAATCACAAAGGTTTGCTCTAAGACACAAAACAGAATTTTCCCAATTTAAAGAAGCAAATATCTGTTTATGAGAAAACAATGAACTTTTTATGGGGCTTCTAATCAGCTTGTTATCATCTTATCCTAATACTAGTTAATTTCATGCCAGAGGGGCATATTTGGTGAAAGGCTTGTATTCTGAAGAGCCATAAAAGGAAATTTCAAGTATGCCTAATTTTTATCCAAACAAATTCATGCTAAAGTCCCAAACAAGTCTCATAGCCATCCATTTCTTAACATCAAATTAAGGAACTCAGGCAGTAATATGAGATTCATGTAAGTTTTTCCTGAAGAACTATTTGCATAGATTTGAATTTCATTATAAACTTTGCAAGAGAAGACTGCTCTGTCTACAACTACTAATTGCGGTTTTTTGTTCTCTTGAAAAAGTAAAATTTAGCTATTCACATGTTGCAAGGAAATAAAAGGCAATAATTTGCTACAATAGAGGTTTAAATTTTATTGTACCAGCAACCAATCCAAATTAAAGGTGGATTAAGAGTTTAACTTATAAATGCACATTTTTACATTAGGAATTTGTACCATTCAATTTTATAAATTATGCAAAATACTATTTTTTTTTGTTAAAAAAAAGCATTCTTCTAAAACATTTCCTTCATGCATTACTAGGAAGTTTTTCATTTTGAGACTTCCCTGAGTAGTTTTAGTCAACCTTCATAGTGTCATTTGATTCCCGCTCCACTGCATTGTGTTTTGCTCTAATTCTGAGG
The DNA here is from genome assembly GCA_013397245.1 of Thryothorus ludovicianus. Taxonomy (NCBI): domain Eukaryota; kingdom Metazoa; phylum Chordata; class Aves; order Passeriformes; family Certhiidae; genus Thryothorus; species Thryothorus ludovicianus. The sequence continues at coordinate 208,417 of VZTB01012992.1, read as the reverse complement.
AAATGTTTTTTGCTTTTTTCATAAAGAAAATTTATTACAAGTAGGCACCCTCTTTTATAACACAGAGTGTCACAAAATCAAGAAGTTGTGTGAAAGACCATTTTAAAAATGCTGATGATTGGATGTTTGCCAACAGAAGCCTGAGTTAAGAGAGCATTGGGCAATTTCTCTGCCAGACAGAGTTGATTTTCATTTCTCATTCCCATGACAGGTCTTCTAGATGCCAGCCACAGAAACAGCAACCCCACTATTACAAGTGGTTATCTCTCAAGCTGCCAACTTCAGCCAAGATCTATACAATAATTTTTCTGGATATTGAACATGACTCTTTGCTACAGTAAGTCTAGCCAGCAACAATGGATCAACAAGTACTGGATTCCAACATTATTTTTGCAGACAGCTTCATCTGGAAAAGTATAACTTTGAAAATGACAGCAGGTATTCAATGTTTTTTCAAGTATACTGGTGACAAATGACATCATATTTAATGCTACCAAGAAATACAGGGCTTAAAATAAAAACAAACAAGAAAAATGCACTCACAAAGATAAAATGACATTGCTGTTTTGAATTCTACTAAGTCAAGAATGGGGGAAATGCTGGCTATTTAAACAAGACCATGGAGGATCTGGATTCAGTTCCCAGCTGCCTAACTGATTTTCCAAGGGCTTCTGTTCTGACGTCTGTCCTAGGAATCCTGACATTTCTCTCCTTTCTATAAACTCTCACAGTAGCTCAGATCAAAAGCCTCATCCAGAACTCAACTTAGCTTTTAAAAGGGACAGAATGAGTAGGGGTCATTTCAGATGAGTCATGATCACATTTGAGATATATCTCAATGTATTCAAATCTAATGGTTTTTAGGTTTGATATAAAAAAAAAAGAGAAGGAAAACCTGCACCATATGTAGAAACATTCTAAAATTTGGGGTTACAAATAAATATCACTGTCAATATTTGAAAAGAGTGGAAACTTTAAAAAGTATTATTTGAACAATACTTCTGTCTGATTATTCCACTTTTACTTTGTTAAAAGTTGATTAATGTTAAATAGCCAGTCTAACATTCTGTACCTCTTCTTTTAAGATCAAAGAAGAAATATGTTTTAAATTTGTCTAAACAATTTTATTATTTCAGTTATAGTGTTTTTCTACACTTACTGGCAACTTATCATAGTCCATCAATCTTTTCCTCAGATATTTACAACATAACACTAAAAAAATAATAAGATTGGCCAAGAAAATTATAAAAACAGCACTTATAAATAAAACTTTTGCATTGTCTTGTGGATCCCAACCTGAAGTGTGGTAAGCATTAGCAAGAGGGAATATTTTTAATATCAAGTAATCATAGGTGTCCAGATCACTTAGTCAACTGGAAATCACAGATCATAATTTCTGTATTTTTACAGGGAGACTATTCCATAAGGGCATATTTTATAGCAAAAATCAATACAAAAATCTACCTCCATAAAAATTATAAAACTGTACATGAGTGATGAAAGATGCTGGAGACCTTAGTTCTATTCAACATGCAATAAGAATATGTGTAGGACAAGCCTTCTCTTACAGAACTAGCTAACCAGAAGCTGAATTTCAGCATGACAGTTTTGCACCCTCCTTGCTTTCCCCAATACACCTGCAACACGATGCTAGACATCACAGCACTATGGGACCATGCTACTGTGTCCCCATAAATAGCAAGGCAATGGGCTGAAATTCATCACAGGAAAGGAGCAATTACTGTGGCTTAGACTTTCCCTTGCACTAAAACAGAAGGCCTGCTGCAGAAGAAACACAATGACAGAACTTAGCTAGGATGCTGGTCAAAACCATTCCTACCACAGACCCCATCCTTTCAGCAGAAAGCATCACCTTCTCCTTCAACTGCCACGTAATTTCCACTGTAAAAAACAGGGCAGGATCACCATCATACAAAAGCATAAAAGAAAGCAGGAACATACGATGGACATAGATATTGCTTCTTTTTCCCTTTTCCTTTCTTTGAAGACTTCTCTTTGGAATAGACTTCTTCAACCCATAAGGAGAATGAGACGAAACATAAAATTGCCAGTAAGAACTTCATCTTGAAGATTACGCTTCAGAGAAATCTTCAGTCTGTGGTAAAAGAAAGTAGTTTATGTTAGTAGGGCTGAATTTGGCAAAAGGAAACATATACCTGCAAAAAGTAAACAAATGTTTCATGGGGATTGGGTTTTTCGTTGTTTTTCCTTGTCCTGGGAGAGAGAATCTGTTGATATGTATCATATGTTGATATGACACGAAACTGACTTAGGCAATTTCCAGAGAGTCAAGTGGCTTCCCAAAGTGGAGGCTGACAGTGAGGAACAGATTTAGATGCAGGTCTGTTTCAGTATGTTTAAGAAATGGAATGTCCTTCAAAGACTGCCTAACCAAAAATATTCAGAAGCTTGGAAACAGAGTTCCTCATCAGAAATGTATCAACTTCATTAAATACAATGTCAACCAGTCATGTAGCAAGGCAAAGAACTGTAAGCTCTCTGTGACCTTGCACAGCTAAAAAAGCAATCATTTCAATGCTGGTTATGAGAAGAGGTTATAAATACAATTTCATGTGCAGAATTTAAACACAACTATGTTGCATAAAGCATTTCCACTGCAGAACTAGCACTGACAGGGCCTTGCAAAGACGACTAAACACAACCTGCAATACCATGCTTTATTGCACCTTGCTCAGTTTAATATTTAAACTTCTCTGGGGCAAAAGCATGTACCCCAAAGGCCAGGAGATGACTTTGTGTTTGTCCAGAGGCCACCCCACCTGCCCCTGGCCACAGCACTGCGGCACCCAAGGCATTTTCCATTTGTTTGCCATAGCACAGATAATTCCCAAGCATTTCCTTGGGCCAACAGAAATATCGCAGATGTCTCAGAACCTGCTGCATTTTTCACTTTTATTTATTTGGATTTTTTTCCGCACTGTTTTTAAAGAGCTGTCTCTCTCTCTCTCTTTTCCCCTAGCTCCGGGAGGCATCGGGATGCTTCAGCTCCTCCTTCCCCGGGAGCCGCAGCATCGCCGCCCTTCCCCGGCCCGGCCGGGAAAGGTCGCGGATCTGCCCCTG